>JAVLUZ010000341.1:2072701-2316867 GCA_036768485.1 Mermis nigrescens
TAGGCGTCTTGTATTAATTCATGGCCCAGTAAAGAACTCCTGAAGAAGTTCTATAGAAGTTCTATAGACGTTCGATAAAGAACTTCAAATAAGTTCTATAGAAGTCATAGTGGAAGACTGTCAAACTTCAAAGAAGTTATATAGAAGTTCCGATGAAGAACCTAGCAGAAGTTCTATAGAAGCTCGATAAAGAACTTCAAAGAAGTTCTATGGAAGACTGTCAAACTTCGAAGAAGTTCTATAGAAAATGATAAAGAACTTGAAGAAGTTCTATAGAAGTTCGATAAAATAACTTTGATCGAAGCTCTATAGAAGACTGTCGAACTTCGATAAGACGCTAATTGAAGTTCGATAAATTTTTAATAGAATCCCCGATAGAATGCACATCGGAAGCTCGTCTAACTTCGAGACAAAAGTGCTGCAATTCCGTAATAGAACCCCGAGGTTCTGCAAATCGCGGAAGTTCGGCCCAAAGTTCGGATGGGGTCCTCTTTTGAACTTCGATAGTGAGCAAACCGAAGTTCGACAGATCTTTTATAGAACTTCAAGTCGGGGTTCAAAGAGACCAAAAAATGAGGTCATAGAACTTTTGAGTGAGCAAATAGCAAGGGTCATTTAAATTTTAATAGGTACCTAAGTACCTATACATATGTAGCTCCTAATACATGCTTCCTTGTTGGATAATAACCTTGAATTGTATTGATTTTCGGTATCCCATTTCCGAGTCATGTGAAACAGACTATAATTATCATGCGATGCGCCTACATAATTTATGCTCATCTTTATTGGCGATAGCATGACCTTGCACTCATCTGTTTAGCTACCCAAAGATGTTTTTCTATACGCACCTTCAAAACGTTCTCGCTAGAAAAAGATCTACGACTTGACTTGATTGACATTTGGAAATCCAGAAAGATGTTTAATTACAAGAAATGGAATAAGGCAAAGCTTTTTTTGCAAGCATAAATCGATAAAATCAAAGCTCACGCTTATGTTTAATCGAGGATTTTTAATCTAAAATTTAATTTTGTCATTTTCAACCAAAGTTTACAGCTATAAACAAAGCAGCACAATTGCGATTTAAATTCTAAAATTAGATGAGCGATATTTTTCCAATTTATAACGCTGGTTCGAAAGAAGCAGCTCTTTTCTAATATTTAGTCTTAGCTTAATTTTATGATCCCTCAAAAAATGTTTTAAGTTCGAAAACATCAATTTTAAAGTTTTACGGCCATTTTAATTTTAAAAAATTGTTTTTACACGGCATATTATATTTAAAAAATGTAATAACTTTGAAATTAGTATTGAAATTTTAATTTTAAATGCCTTTTAAAATATTAACAATTTTTTAAATGAAGATGAAAACAACTGTGTAGGTATAGTCGGTTTGATGCAAGTTCGGTCGTTTTAAAACTATTTCCGGCACTGGCAGATTGCGATCATAGCATTTATCTGATCTGATGTATAATTATCGTGAACCTCGGCTTAGTGTCGATTAAAATTCTTAGAATTTATGCACGAAGTTATTAATGAAACAGATTGGGTACCTACATAGTTTACGAAGCTGACATGCGCTATGCAGTAAGAAATATGCATAGTTATAGATAATTAATGAGCACAGCTTTTTTGCACATTAAGTAATATGTAATTCGGCTCTTTACTGTGTGTATGCGACGCTAAAAGCAGCATGTAGGGAGCGCACATTATGCTATATATCATTCCCAGTGCTTAAACTCGTTCGTGCCTAATAATGGGGTTGAGGTTGGCTGCTTTGACAGAAATCTATCCTACTGTAGTTCCACGTATTTGAGGACGAGGTCAACATCACAAACCTACATACATGTACGAGTATATGTACGCACTCCATGCAGGAGTGCGTATGTACGCACTCCGTGCAGGCAGGCCGCTAATAAGGCATAAATTGTTTCATCCTGAGTGGAGAAAAAAATCTGTTTTTCTTCCTCATAACGTAGTATGGTGGCAGGGCCTAAAGGTAAAGTCTACAAAACGGAGTTCCGGAATGAAATTGGGAAACTTTATTCAGGTAGCCAATTCTAATTAATTGACTGAATTAGAAAAAGGATGGGTATACATTATGCGAGATAATCAAAAACAAGATGGAAAAATCAAATTTTTATTTCATTGTTTCGTGAACTTGGCGAAATTAAATTGAAATAAAAGAAAGTCAGCACTCAAGAAAGTGTAGGCTGAAAATTTTTCGATATACGTAGGTGCCTGATTTTCGGTTTTTTGACAAATGTCCTCAATTTAAAAACAACTTTAGAATAAATATGTCTTTACAGAATAATTATGTTGAGTTTTTTACAATCAAATACAATTAACAAACCATTTTCACTGTTTTAACATGTGGTTTGAACCTTTAATGGTTTGCTTTATGATTTTCGGAGTTTTATCAATCAGTAAAAATTGTTCAATGAAACACATTACGTCGACATGGATGCATTAAATGAATGAGGACATCGGCTAATTGGCCTGACTACGAATACAAATGCCCGTTCGTTAGATTGGGTTCCTAGAAAATATCGATTCTTGCCTTTCATATGAAAATTTTTACCTGCGCGTAGGTCGGACAGACTGTGTGTTCTGTCCGTTTGACCATCAGTATAGCATCTTGCGTTAAATAAGCATTGCCTACACATGCCACGATGACATGTCCAATGACCCCTGCCCTATCGTGATGTCCTTTCTACTCGCCATTGTTTGATTCAACTCATAAATCAACTCAAGCGCACATTCATGATTTGCTATACAGTGTAATACTAGCGAACGAGATGTCGCCATACCTGGGCATGGCGGGTTTTGGGGTATGCGTATGCACCCTCAGAAGGTATGCGTATGCACCCCCCAGAAACCAAATCTGGGGGGTGCACGGTATGTGGCCACCTCCAGAATTCAATTTTTGAAAATTTTTTTCGTTTTTTTCCGCAATCTTTTTGTGGCCAATGGATAGTGCTCGATGAGAAACGTGTTTTTTTCGTCATAACACCATACCTGGGCGTGGGGCGGTGGGTAGGGAAGGGGGTATGCATTCCCCCAGAAACCAAAGTACCCCCAGAATTCAATTTTTGATTTTTTTTGTTTTTTTTTCGCTATTTTGTGATGCCAATGGATAGTACTTGATGAGAAACGTTGAAAAATGGTGTTTTTTCGCAATACCATGCACCCCCCAGATTTTTTGACCTTTGAAAAAATCTTGCATTCCCCCACCAGAACTTTGGTGCCGCCCATACCTGGGAGTGGAGGGGGATTTAGGAGGTATGCACCCCCGATAAACCAAAACACCTCTCCCGAATTCGATTTTTGAAATTTTTTTGTCTCTTTCACAAGTTTTTGATGTTAATGGATAGTTCTCGATAAGAAACGTTGAAAATTGTTTTTTCCGCCATATCATTATTTTCAAGGCCATTTTTTGACCTTTGAAAAAATCTTGCACCCCACCCCCCTCCCAGAACTTTGGTGGCGCCCACCTATGGTGGTCGCCACACATAACGAAAAATAAAATTAATATGGACATTCAAGTCTAAACATTTTCAATCAGATGCAAGAGCTTCAAAACGCGATTGTGATCTAGAATTTATAATTCCAACCACATATTTAGAAATGGATTTTAATCTGATATCAGAAGTCCAGACTTAACACTAATGAACTAAATACTTAAGTTAGCTTTTAAAAACAATATTTTTTCAAATTTTACGCGCCTAAAATTAAAATTTCAATATGAAGTTTAGAGTTATTACATTTTTCATAATATACGTACAAAAACAATTTTTTGAAATTAAAATTTTTGTAAAATTTCAAAATTTTTTGAACTTAAAACATTTTTTGAGGGATCATAAAATTAAGCTAAGACTAGATATTAGAAAAGAGCTCCTTCATTCGAACCAGCGTTATAAATTGGAAAAATATCGCTCATCTAATTTTAGAATTTAAATCGCAATTGTACTGCTTTGTTTATACCTGTAAAGTTTGGTTGAAAATGACAAAATTAAATTTCAGATTAAAAATCCTCGATTAAACATAAGCGTGAGCTTTGATTTTAACGATTTATGCTTGCAAAAAAGCTTTGCCTTATTCCATTTCTTGCAATCAAACATCTTTCTGGATTTCCAAATGTAAATAAAGTCAAGTCGTAGATCTTTTTCTAGCGAGGACGTTTTGAAGGTGCGTATAGAAAAACGTCTATGGGTCGCTAAAGAGATGAGTGCAAGGTCATGCTATCGCCAATAAAGATGAGCATAAATTATGTAGGCGCATGCATTAATTATAGTCTGTTTCACATGACTCGGAAATGGGATATCGAAAATCAATACAATTCAAGGTTATTATTCAACAAGGAAGCATGTATTAGGAGCTATGTATAGGTACTTAGGTACCTATTAAAATTTAAATGACCCTTGCTATTTGCTCACTCAAAGTTCTATGACCTCATTTTTTGGTCTCTTAGAACTTCGACTTGAAGTTCTATAAAAGATCTGTCGAACTTCGATTTGCTCACTATCGAAGTTCTATAACAGGTTTGTCGAACTTAGGCCGAACTTCGATTTGCACAACATCGAAGTTCTATTGATGATTTGCAGCACTTCGTCTCGAAGTTAGAAGAACTTTGATGTGCATTCTATCGAAGTTCTATTAAAAATTTATCTTACTCCGATTAGCGTGTTATCGAAGTTCGACAGTCTTCTATAGAACTTCGATCAAAGTTATTTATCAAACTTCTATATAACTTCTTCTAAGTTCTTTATCGAACTTCTATAGAACTTCTTCGACGTTACTTTATCGAACTTCTATAGAACTTCTTCGAAGTTCTTTATCGAACGTCTATAGAACTTCTTCGAAGTTCGACAGTCTTCCATAGAACTTCTGTAGAACTTCTTTGAAGTTCTTTATCGAACTTCTATAGAACTTCTTCGAAGTTCTTTATCGAACTTCTATAGAACTTCTTTGAAGTTCTTTACTGAACCATGAATTAATACAAGACGCCTAAGAAAAAGGATGGCCAAGTATATTATAGGTAGCGCTGCGCTACCTATAATATACTTGGCCATCCTTTTTCTTATATGTTTTTCACAGCGAGTGCGAAATTTGTGTTCCCCCTCACAGCAACAACGGCACACACCTGGGACACGCGGTTTTTTTAATCAATGGATAATTAAAAAATTCGATGCCCGTGTTTTTTTCTTTTGTTTACACTCAATACTGAGTTAGCAATGAGCGTGTAAAGTGTAAAGCAAAAAATCAAATAATTTGCGGAGGGCCAAATTTATTTTAAATGTTGCCCCCAGCTATAGATTACGAATATGACCTTAAAATTTCTTTACACTCAATGGTTGTTGCACAAAAGTGTAAAGTATACGCGTTTTTTACTCTTTGCGTGTCCTACAGCTTATCTAACTCAATTTTGGTTTCTGTGCAGTCCAATCGGTTTTATAATGTGGAGGGTTGCAAAATCTCAAAACCGAGATTTTTTCTTTCTTTTAACGCAAAGTTTCTTGAGATGTGATCGTTTTAGTGTAAGGGGTTTGAGACGAAGAAACGATATCTCTTCAACTACTCCGCTAAGTTGGCGGAACATGCTAATTATGCTTAAAAGGTGCCCTGACCTTAGCATTACAGATCCCAGTTGATTTTGTTTCTATACACCCAATATTGCGGTATTAGCACAAGTGTAAAGTTTACACCAAGAAGCATTTTTGCGCCTAGAGCGTTGTGGATGATGAATTATTTTTCAAAATGTTCTCCGTAAGGTCAGAATAACGAATCTGACCTTTAAACTTTTCTACAGCCAGTGTTTGTTGAGGTATGATGGAGTGAATTTCGAATTATACCTACATCTATTTTCTGATGCCGATAGATAACTCTGTATTGCATATTTTTGATCAGATTTTTTGTATTTCAGAGGTTTTTGACTCGTCTTTAATAAATAATTATTTTTATCATCATAAATGCACTATTCTTAAACTTCAGTAGAATGATAAATATCTTTCAAAATAGGATAATCAAGCTAAAATCTGCTGATATGTCGAGTTGGCGCAGTGGTTGACAACTCCGTTCTCGGATGCGGTATTAAACAAAGAATGATGGGTTCGGATCTTCTGAATGCTGACTTTTTTCATTTTTTCAATTCTTTTGGCAAAACCATGTACTTCATTTGACTCATATATCTATTTAGGTTCTGCAGATAACACTTTTTTGTGTTTTGAATTTCGCCTCAGTTCTCGAATGGGAGTGTAAAGCGTGCGAAAATCTGGGGGCAAAAAGACACATTTTGGCCGAGTTTCCGACATGTTTATGTCTGCCAACAACTCCGGTTATGAGTTTTAGGAAATTTTTTCTGACAGAAATGTACTACGGATCAAGGGCTATCTTGTTCTTACCAGCAAACGTTACTACAATTAATACGCAGTTAGTACTAGGGTTCAAAACTTTACACTCTAGTAAATGAGTAAAAAAACAGATTTTTTCGAAGATTTCTCTGCCAAAAGTTGCAGTTAATTGAATAAAATAGAAATAAAGTAAATTCCAATGGCTACACATCGAAGCAAGCCGCGTTCAAAAAAAACGTAATATTGAGTTGTTTATGGGGTGTAAAGTTCGAAATCTGAGGTGTAAAATGGGCGAAAAAAACAGGTTTTTTTTGTATTTTGATTGATAAATCATATCAAATATTTTGCGGAACATAAGTTTGGCACATAAAAACCTACTACAATCAAAGGGCAACAAACTGTCCCAAACCGAATTTATTTACATTAAATGGGCGTTAGGTTCAGATTTTTAAAGTTTACAATGTGGTGGACAGTGGAAAATACGTGTTTATACATTTTTTTGTTCGCCACTTTCTCTGTTCAGAAGTCGGGCGAGGTCAAATAGGATAAAAATAAAGTAAAAATCTAGTTTTTTTTCTAAGTAAAATCAGAATTGGGAATCTGACTGTTAGTATTCTCTTCATCTAGTAGTTGTGTAAAGTTTGCACCATTCATTTGTTTTTATGTAGTTTATACTACAAATTTATTTTACTACCAAATCTAAGCGTTAGTGTTCCTTACACTTGATATTTGCACGAAGTTTTTAAATTTTTGCCGAAAAACTTTGTTTTTTAATTTACCAACATCCCACCAATATACTTGGCCATCCTTTTTCTTATATGTTTTTCACAGCGAGTGCGAAATTTGTGTCCCCCCTCACAGCAACAACGGCACACACCTGGGAGGTGCGTTTTTTTTAATCGATTTATAATTAAAAAATTCGATGCCCATGTTTTTTCTTTTTGTTTACACTCAATACTGAGTTAGCAATGAGCGTGTAAAGTGTGAAGCAGAAAATCAAATAATTTGCGGAGGGCCAATTTTTTCAAAATGTTGCCCCCTAGCTGTAGATTACGAATCTGACCTTAAAATTTCTTAACACTCAATGGTTGTGGCACAAAAATGTAAAGTATACGTGTTTTTTACTCTTTGCGTGTCCTTCAGCTTATCTAACTCAATTTTGGTTTCTGTGCAGTCCAATTGGTTTTATAATGTAGAGGGTTTCAAAATCTCAAAACTGAGCTTTTTCTTTCTTATAACGCAAAGTTTCTTGATCTGTGATCGTTTTAGTGTAAAGGGTTTGAGACAGAAAACGATATCTCTTCAACTACTGCGCTAAGTAGGCAGAACATGCTAATTATGCTTAAAAGGTGCCCTGACCTTAGTGTTACAGATCCCAGTTTATTTTGTTTCTATACACCCAATATTGCGGTATTGGCACAAGTGTAAAGTTTACACCGAGAAGCATTTTTGCGGCCAGAGCGTCGTGGATGATGAATTTTTTTTCAAAATGTTCTCCGTAAGGTCAGAATAACGAATCTGACCTTTAAACTTTTCTACAGCCAGTGTTTGTTGAGTTATGAAGAGGTGAACTTTGAATTATACCTACATCTATTTTCTAATGCCAATAGATAACTCCGTATTGCTTGTTTTTGAGCAATTTTTACCTTATGCCTTTACTATATTAATATTAGCACATGTTGTTTGGCGTTGCCCGGTTAATTTTCTTTTTGGGACCGATTTTCTGTGTCAATTTTACAGTGTAACTTTTTTGTGGAAAAATGGTTTATTATATTTAGGCCATTATAAAATTCCACTAAAATCTGATTTACTATCATCTTGTAAAGAAAGTAGGGGTAGCTCTACTTCAAAGCTACAATAATCATTCTACCTAAAAGCTTAAAATTTATTAATCTTAAAATAGGAAAGCCTTATGACAGAGTACAAAATTTAATTTTTGAACCACTAAGTGAGAAAGTCAATAAGACTTTGGCATTTATCAGTGCATCAATCATAACTCCAATTGATGGAATTATTCCTATTAGCGTTCTAAATGTTAGTGTAGAGCCTTTAACTCTTTACAGTAATACAAAATAAGGTCAAGTTTGTGTCTTTTTAATTTCTCAATGTAATGTCAATGTCATCAAGCATAAAAATTTAATTTTAAAAGAAATTCCTGGAAATCCGAATCTTAAAGAGCCCGATAAGCTTGATTTGATGGAACTTTTAAAGAAGTATGCTAATATTTTTGTTAAAGAAGATGAGGACTTAGGTAGAACGACTCTTGTTCAACATAAAATCAATACAGAGGATAACAGGCCTATTAAACAACAGCCATATTGGGTCCCTTATAAACAGTGTGAAGTCATTGAAACTGAAATTGACAAAATGCTTAACAAAAATATCATTCGACCATCATTCAGCCCATGGGCTAGTCCAGTTGTCTCAGTTCCTAAAAAGACAAGTGGCTACAGATTTTGTGTTGATTATCGTAAACTTAACAGTATTACTAAAACAGACAATTATCCTTTATCACATATAAAGATATACTTAAAACTTTAAACAGTAGCATTTATTTTTCAACTCTTGATCAAGCTTGGGGGTACTGGCAAATTCCCTTGGCTGAAGATGAAAAGAAAAGACTGCTTTTACGACTTTTAACGGTTTATATGAATTTAACATTTAACTATTTGGATTATTCAATGCACCTGCTACCTTTCAAAGACTTATAGATCTTCTTTTGCATGGTTTACAATGGAACATATGCTTTAGTTTACTTAGATAATATTTTAATTTTTAGTCGCACATTCAACAAGCATCTGTGACGTCTTGAAACCGTTTTCCAGAAACTACAAGCTGCTGATTGAAATTACGCTTAGAGAAATGTAAGTTCGCTCAACAATCTACTGTGTAGTTAGGATTTGTCATTTCAGGTGACGGCATTCACCCTGATCCTAAAAAGTCAAAGCAGTTTAGGACTTTCCTATTCCTAGAAAAATATTGAAAAATAAAGTTTTTTAGGGCTAGCTACTTACTATCGTTGCTTCATTAAGAACTTTTCACTCATTGCTGAACCTTTATATATCTTATTGAAGAGAAATATTAAATTTATTTGGTCATAAAAGTACCAAAAAGCTTTTAATGCACTAAAATCTGCTCTAAGATCAGCACCTGTGCTCGTGTATCCTGATTTCACCAAACCTTTTATTGTGCAGACAGATGCTTCAGGTACAGGAATAGGAGCAATATTGGCCCAGGAGCATGAGGGCCAGGATCATCCGATATCTTATATAAGTAGAAGTTTAAAAACTGCGGAACGGAATTATCCTGTTTTCGAGCTTGAGGCACTTGCAGTTGTTTGGGCGATTGAACAATCTCAAACTTATTCATATGAACAAAGGTTATCATTGTAACAGATCATGCCGCTTTGCAATTTATTTTAAAGAAACCAAATCCTTCACCACACATTGCACATTGGGGACTTGCACTTCAAGAATATGATTTAGAAATTTGTCACAGGCCAGGAAAAAACATTCTAATGTTGATGCTCTGTCTAGAATTTCTTGCTTAACCAAATCAAAAAGTGTTGGAGCTGGAAATTTGACAGAAAAGCAACTTCAAGATCCTTTTTGCAGTGCACTTATTTGCTTTTTAACATGTCAAGAATTACCCGATGACAATGTACTTGCTAAAACTACTGTTTTATTACATAATCAGTTTTCTTACTATAATGACATTCTACTTTATCACCGTCCACCTTATATCAAAAATCCTGTTGAACTGATTGTGATACCTAAGGCAATGTGTGATGAAATTTTGCATGCTTATCAGAATGATATTTTTGCTGGACATCTAGGTTTTCAAAGAAGCTTTAGTTGTATTCGAGAAAAGTACTACTGGCCAGATCTTTATGTCAATGGATAAACGTCATTGCACACAATGTACTAAGTGTCTTAGTCTAAAAACCCCCCATGCTTACACACGCGCTCCATTGGTTAGTATACCTGTTGGAGGACCGTTTGACAGGGCTGCTACTGACGTTTTGGGACCTCTGCCTTTAACTGAATGTGGAAATAGATATATAATCGTTTTTACTGAATATTTAACAAAATACTGTATGACTGTCACATTACAAAGTATCACTGCTGAAGAAACTGCTCAAGCTTCATTGAATGAAGTAATTTTGAGACATGGAGCGCCTAAAACTTTGCTCTCTGATCAAGGAACAAATTTTACGTCAAACTTTATGACTGAAATTTGTAAACTTTGTGACATTCGTAGAATTAATACTACACCTTACCAGTACCACCCTCAAACTGATGGTCTAACTGAACATTTTAATAAGACTTTATCTGATATGTTAGCTATCTATGTTGCAACAAAGCATGATGACTGGGATTTATTCTTGCCATATGTCACTTTTGCTAATAATTCCTCAAAGCATGAATCAACTAAGTACAGCCCTTTTCTTTTAGTTTTTGGCCGTTCCCCATGCTTTCCTATTGACACTGCACTTAATATCAGCTTAAGCAAATATACTATACACCTAGATAATTATTTTCATCATTTTAAACAATTCATGCACGATTCTTTGTCTATTGCTCATAAAAATATTAAAAATTTGCAAAATATGCAAAAGTATCAATATGAGAAAAAGTGAAAAATATTGAGTACGCCATTGGTGATTCAGTCTATAAGCATAGCTCTGTTCTGAAACCGGGGCAAACTTCTAAACTGATGCACCCTTGGGACAGTCCTTTGACTGTAACTGACATTACTTGATTTCTGAATGTTTATATACAGCGTGAGAATCAGCAAAATCATGAGCTTGTTCATGTAAATCAACTAAAAAAGGTTAACAAAAATAATTTACATGAAAGAAAAAATGCTATTCTAAAGAATCAAGTCACCAAAAGCTCAATTCAGCCTAAGGACAATTTATCATCTAAGCTTCATCCTTATAACCCTAGACCACGGAAGTAGCAAGATTTTAGTAGATATTAATAAAAATAATTAATAATAATGATAATTTAAATAATAATCAAATTTGCGATGCCACCATGATACTTTTGTGAGACATTTTGACTGTTTACTGTGCTACTACTTAAGAATGACTACTTCACACGATGCCGTGTCAATGCGGAGTGACCAAGAAGATGGCAACTGGAAACGTCAGGCCCCAAGCCAACATCAGTCTGCACTCACTGCTGTAGTCAATCAGTGGTGGATGAAATTCCAATGAGGACTAGTTGATCCAAGTAGTAACATTGTTCCCTTCAATGCTAGTGTTGAGCATGCTTGGAAATGCTGAAAAGATCCACATGCTCCAGGCGTGCCTTTGGTTCATTGCACTGAATATTTCATCAACGCACCTAGCAACAAGGCTGTAGAAAATTGGGGTCGAAAATCCAGAAAGTAAGACTACTGACAAGAATTCAGCTGAGCTAGAGCATAGTGGGCCATTCTGCAATATGCTCACTATTTTTTGATCTGATGGTAAATCATTTGTTTTTGATGTTAAAGAAATGGGAGGCATTCCACATCATCTTTACACTTTACTGACTGAAGCACAAATTTTTACCATAGGATTTCAATTTTCAAAGGCATTAGAAAACACTGAAGCTAGTCTTTGCGTAAAAGTCGTAAATTTGGATTTGTTTGATCTTTTGACTAGTATCCAGAATTTTGGCGTATTACCACACATAATTGCGACAATAAACATCAATTCAGCTTCAATTGCAATTGAACTGTTTCATGTGCGGGACAGACTGTTGAGTGAAATGTTAGAGAAGGATTTAAGTTGGGCTTATTTTCCTAGAGCTGCAGTCTGTTTTGACATGTACGCTTTACTTGCTAAGTATGATGCGGAAATTAAATCTTTTGTTGAAAATTTCAATAAAAATGAGGGACTATTTCTTTTCACTGGAGTCTTCACATGTATTGGAATGAAAAACAATTTGCTAACATTGAAACAAATACTGACACAGGCGTCATCAACCTAAATACCACTATTTGGTCAGTTCATGATGCTTCAGTTCAGGCTCCACGAGACACAGATAAAATGTAGTTTGTTTGTCCGCATGCATTTCAGCAGAGTTTGTGGAACGCGCCGGCCATTGTTTCCTACCAGCAGCGCGTTGCTGCACCTATGCCTGGCCAAATGCTTCAGGATATCCGTGTGAATAATGTCAAAGAGCGGTTTGATGGATTGATCGGTGAAATGTTGCAGCAGTATTTTGCCCGCTTTTCTTGCAGCAACAACTTGAGCTGGCGAAAGTTCCCATGAAATATTTTACAACAAATGGTGCGACCAGCTTTATAGAGCATTTTTGCTGAATCCGTCAGAAATGCAGCATAAAGAAATGCAAGTGAAAAAGGCAATTATAAAGCAAATAGGTTGATTATTCACCGGCTGAATGAATGATCATCCAAATACCAGCGGCTATTGAGCGTAATGTTTATCAGTTTGTGCTTTTATGCTTTTACTATAGACCATGTCTATTAATGCATTTATACAAGTCATAAGCCCAGCATATTTTAAATTTTCTATTTAAATTTGATAATATTTCTTATTTATTCTTTACTCTCATTTGACTTTTGTAAGAGCCTTTGCTCTTTTAACAAAGAGGGAAGGATGTAACCAACATTACATTTAATTGATAACTATTCACTCTTATCACTGTTGCTTAGTCATCATTTGCTTAATTCATAACATTGCAATTTGCACTAAGAAATTATTTTATTTCTATTTCAAAATTTTTTTGGCGTTTTTATGGCATTGCGAATCACAAACTAAAAATCATAAGATTGGCCATCAGAAAAACTACATAACTTACTTTGCGCGTCATTGCATTCTTCTCAATCATCTTGCATTCCAAACTTATAATATTTTGTAATGTTTTAGCTAATTTAATAGCATATGAATGTGGCTTGTGACTCTTAGCGTTTATTTTGTATTATATATTCACATGTCATTCTACGATTTGGTTCATTATTTGATTGCCATTTGCTGACTGCCATCTCTTGAACTTGCCTACTTATTTTTGCACTTACCTATAATAAAACATTAGCACGTATTCAAAAGTCGGGTTGTCACAGTACTTTCATTGATAATTCTTGCTGTTTCCTCAACGGTACCCGATGATTGTCTTTTCATTTGTGTCAAACGCTTTTGAACCTCAATAGTTGCCGCTGATGAATCATGATTATGATCACCAATTCAATGGACCACATTGCCCTCTGATGTATGAATTTGCACTTTGCAAACGTTCATGAATTTGCAGCGCCAAAATTTTGTAATTCCATCAGAAGAAAAACAGTCAAAAATGTACATAAACCCACTATCTGCAATTTTTTGCATTCCTTTTTAGACAATATGCCATATTGAGCTGCGTCAGCCATAGAAGACTCACTATAACAGACTAGTACCACTCGGAAATTGCTAGCATCAAATGCTTATGAATTATTCTCATTATTTCTATTTTTGTCACATTGGGAAAGTGTAGTGTCCATTCTCACGCAATCACATTTCTCATTATGTATTCATTTTTCTGAATTTTTCTGTTACCCGGTCTTGCAGCTTACATTGCCTCCAGAAACTAACCCTCACATACCTATCAGTGCATTATCATAGTGTAGCGCGTTAGCGCGTACCTATAATATACTTGGGTACCCCCAACACCTGGGCACTCCCCCTACAGCTATAACGGGACACTTCTGGAAGGTGCGGTTTTTTTTAAAAGAAAGATAATAAAAAAATTCGCTGCCCGTGTTTTTTTGTTTTTCTTGAAACTCAAAATTGACTGTGTAAAGAAGGTGTAAAGTTTTTGTGTAACGTTATAACATAGGACAAATTTTGGGACCTTTTTACTGCGGCATGTGGACAACTGAGTATTGATGACTCGAAGGATTGAACAGAATAGGATAATAGAGGGATGAATTCTACAGATGACACTTTTTTTGTTTTTTGAAATTCGCATTATTTATCGAACGGCAGTGTAAAGAGTGCGAAAATCTGGGGGTGAAAAAGCACTTTTTGGTCGAGTTTTCAACCTTCCTATGTCCGATACTAACTCCGGTTATGAGGTTTTTAAAATGTTTTCTGACAGAAATGTAGAGCGGATCAATGGCTACATTCTGCATATAAGCAAAGTCTTCTATGCTCTATGGTGAGTTAGATCCTGGGGTTTAAAGTTTACACTCTAGTGGATGGTGTAAAAAAACGGATTTTAACTAAGATTTCTCTGCCAAATTTTTCCGCTTATGAGTCAGTGCAAATCGAAGACAGCATTAATAAAGTGCCTCACAGGGGCTAAACATCGCAGCAAACCGCATTTAAAAAACGCAATATTGAGTTATTTATGGGGGTGTAAAGTTCGAAATCAGAGGTAAAAAATGGGCTAAAAAACACGTTTTTTCCGAAGTTTGATTGATAAATCATGCCAAATAATTTTTGCAACAGAATTTTGGCACACAGGAATGTACTACGATTTAAAAGCTACAAATTGTACCAAACCGAATTTCTTTAAACTCAATGGGGAGTTCGGTACGGAATTTTAAAGTTTACAGTGTTCTAAATGATGGAAAATACGTTTTTGTTGCGTTTTTTGTTCGCCACTTTCTCCGTCCAGAAGTCGGGATAAGTCTAATAGAATAAAAATAAAGTGCTTTATATCGGGTGCATGTCAAAGCAAATTGTCTATACATTAATATTTAGCGAGTGTAAAGTCAAAAATTTGGAGTTTTAAATGCGTTTCTGTCTTGTTTTTTCTGCCTGCTTCTCCGGTTACGAGTCAGGGACACGTTTATCAAGTCTAGAAATGGACCAGGAATCAAATTTGATATGCCAGTCTGGCGCATATGTTTACACTCTACGGTGTTGTAAAGTAGTTTACACCAATTGTTAGTTTGCCCATAGAACATTATGTAGACTTAATTTTTTCATAAATATTAATCGTAATATCGGAACAATATCAAAATTACGAATCTGACTAAAATCTTCTTTACACTAGGTGTTTACATGAAGTTTACACTACATATATATTTATCTTCGTTTTTGAGCATTCCTGAAACCTAATTTTTTCTTGGAGCCTAGAAGTTTTCAAAGGATCAAATGTGAGACGTCACGTAGGCGCGTTTGTTTACATCCAACAGTGATGTAAAGTAGTTTACATTCATTGTTTATATGTCCTCAGACCATTGTAGAGACATAATTTTTTCATGAATGTTGATCATAATATCCGAGTAATTTTTTACACTGCATGTTAGCCTTTGTTCTAGAGCATTGCAAAAATCGAAATTTTTTCCTGAGATATAAAAATTTACAGGGAATGAAATATATACGTCAATTGGGCGCGCTTGCTTACACTCAGCAGTATTGCAAAGTGGTTTAAACCTAATGTTTATTGTCTTTAAAACATTATGGAGACTCATTTTTCCATAAATGTTGAAAGAAATATCGGAGCAATATCAAAATTACGAATCCGACTAAAATATTCTTTACGCTATGTGTTTGTGTAAAGTTTACGTTACGTGTTAACCCTAATTCGATAGACTTGCAGAGACTTTGTAACTGAAGTCAAGAAATTTTCAAGGATTCATATGTGAGACATCAATTAAGTGAGTTTGTTTACCCTCAAAAGTAATCTAAAGTGATTTAAAAATTATGTTCAAGTGTCCTTAGATCATTGAAGAGATGTAATTTTGTCTTAAATGGGTTGCATTAAAGTTAAATCTTTCTTAGCCGTGTTTATAATATGTTTCACAAAATCTTGCACATGGAGAGCTATCGTTTAATTGATGTAAATTGCCTGCAAAAGTGGTTTAAAATGAACCAGCAATCACACTACTGTGCACAGAAGTCGACAAAGATATACAGCTTTATTGTAATCATGTACATTAATAAGCCGTAAACTGTTAGTATTCTCTACACCTAGTAGTTGTGTAAAGTTTGCACTATTCATTTGTTGTTAATATGTAGTCTATACTACAAATTTATTTTACTACTAAATCAAAGCGTTAGTGTTCCTTACATTTGATATTTGCGTGAAGTTTTTGAATTTTTGCCGAAAATCTTTGCCTTCTAATTTACCAACATCCCGCCTTTTCCATTTTCTTGAAGTTTAAAATCTTTTATAATTCTCTCATAATTTAATGGTAGGTTTTAACTTTAAGTTTCTCTTGGTTTACAACTCTCGCTTAGCAAGCTCATTTTTCAAAACTTTTTCATAGTGATCAGATTAGTTGCGTTTAGTTTGGAATTGGTGGACGGTCGTTATTTTATTACTCGGCTTAAATAAACCAAGTGACTATCTTTTGATTATTTTCTTCATCGCAAATTCAAACACCCAATTTTCAATTTGAAAATTGACCCAATTTTCAATTTGAAAATTGATCCAATTTTCAATTTGAAAATTGGGTGTTTTCAATTTCAAAAGTCACAACACATTGTGCTTGTGTATTGATTGAGTGAGGATTTGCAATGTGAATTCGTTGGTTAAATTTTTGTGCTTGATTATAAGTGAACTGCACATTAAGAAGAAATAACTTAATGCAGTTTTAATTTGAAAATGGATGGTGTCAATAAGGTTGTCTTGTTTAAAAAGGATAATGCTGATGTTAAGAACAATATTGTTTTCCGCGTTCTTGGACTGTTGTCATTATTGTGGCATGTTACTGATTGTGTTTACTGACTGATGTACTGAAATCACGCTAATTAAAAGTAGTGTACTAGCAAAGAAAAATGCTCCGATGGAACAAAAAAGATGAATATACTTGGAATTGTGGATTATTATGGATGTAAAAGGAGGGGACTAGGAAAAATCTACCTAAAGTCGGAAAATCTGCTAAAAATCACACTTTCTCTAAGCAACGCAAAAAATCGATGTATATTCTGCGGCCTCTAAAAAAGTGTCTTTTTTAAATAATGTTCGAAGTTTCAGATAAGAGTGTATAAACGAAATCTATCAAGGTTACTTTTTTAAATTGCTGGCACCTGATTGATAGAAAACTAAGAGGTATTGTATTTAAAGTTGTTTTGTTTTATGAGCATTATAGCAAGCAAAGCAGGAGCCGATTGATTAGTGCACACAATCGTTTCGGGCATGCTAGTGTATCTACATTAAGTCTGTTTCAAGTCAACTTACGTGTTTCCTACTGTTTTTAACCAACCATGTCTTCAATTGTCTTCGATGTTTGCTATTTCATTCAATTGGCTTGGAAGACTGTTAGTTTACTTAATATCATTTCCCATAGCTACTGCATAGCTAACGTGCTGCTGTTTCAATCATTGTTATGGTTGAATATTTATTTTAATCTGTTGGCCGCAGAATATACATCGATTTTTTGCGTTGCTTAGAGAAAGTGTGATTTTTAGCAGATTTTCCGACTTTAGGTAGATTTTTCCTAGTCCCCTCCTTTTACATCCATAATAATCCACAATTCCAAGTATATTCATCTTTTTTGTTCCATCGGAGCATTTTTCTTTGCTAGTATCTATGTTATCTGACATGAATGCTGCGCATACATACCAACATGTACATGCAAATGGTTGGATATCAGCGCATGCATAGCACAGACCGTAACCTACTTAGATTTATATTAGCAAAAGTTGAGTAGAAACTTGTACCTATCTATGTACATACATACATACCTATACCAAAACAATTTTATACTGTTTATGCACATGGTGTGTATGCAATGTATGCATCTGTCCTCTTGCGCTGAAATGGCAGCGCCAAAACGTCCCTACATGAGGAGGATACTGTTGCGCCAAAATGGCTTCGCCAAAACAGCTGTGCCAATGTAGTCCTACACCAAAATGCCCTTGCACCAAAACAGCTATGCCAAAACGGCCGTGCCAAAATGGCCGCGCCAAAGCGGCTGCACCAAATGCCCCATTACAAGATTCTGAGCAGGAGGAATCCAGAAAAATTTTGGAAAATTAAAAAAAGGCACTCTAATATTGTATTATAACGTTAAGATAGTTACAGCATGGTCTGTATCTTGATCCCAATTTATCCGGTGAATAACTTTAAATAAATTGGAGCATGAAACAAACTTTAATACTTCAGCATTTAATTCTTATTTAATACATGGAAAAATAGTAAAAGGCAGCAGCATTTTTAACACCCTTCCTCCCACTGGCAACGCTACTGAAGATTGAAGAAAAATTTTTTAACATAAATTTAGTTAAAACTTGCAAGAACAAGTGGCACAATTTGTGCAATAGTATAAAAAACAAATGTTTAGTGTGGTAAAAATATTGATTTTCGGTCAAAAGAAGCTGGATGAAGTATGAATGAAAGTTGGATCCAATGTCTGATGCAACACTGCATTGCGCCGCAGGCCACATCCTGTTGAATGTGTGTCACACAATGCCGCATGTGGCTCTGTCCAACAGGGTGTGGCATGTGGTGCCATCTGACGTTGGATTAGACAAAGTATGACTGAGCCTTTAGCTTAAGCTTTTAAGACACCAATCTTTGAATAACTCAAACCTATAATTTTTGTGATTATATTCACCCTGCTCAATATCAGTTTAAATTGTCAGAAATTCTTAGAAAAAACATAGGACTTTTTGGTGCAAAATACATTTAAGTACATACATAAGAGCTACCTACCTACCCAAATACATATTTACCTTGTTTAGCATTGACCCTTACAATATATGACTATAATTACATAAGCATGTAAATGTAAACTTTATCTGGCCTACCACCTATCATTTTGAACAATGTAACATTGCATAATTCTATTCAAAAAAATCAATTTTCTTATTATTATTACTGTAGCACTGGAATTTTCCGTCCTCAACAAAGTAGGTAGCAAATTTTTTTCATAAATCGTCAATTGAGTGATAAAAAGTTGAGTGATACACTTATATTTGTCAAGTTATAGCAAGAATAGATTATAGATATTCATGTAAGTTGATCCTTCTACTGAGTACAAGTAAGAAACTTGACAAAACAAATGTCATACACTCTAGGCTAGGATACAGAATTAATCATTTATCAGCAATACCTAAATATGTTACCATGTGTACATATGCACCTAATGTCACACACTCTTGCCTTGATGCGATATTGATCATAAATCAGCAATACCTATAGAAATGTACCTATGTATTTGTACATAAGAACCTAAAAGCAAAACCTGGTTTTTTAAGTAAAAAATATCATTATATGTAAAAATTATGTGGAAAAGACATTTTATGTGAAAGATTAGGTAGAAATTTTTTCACAAGTAAAAAATATGCTTAGGATGGGTATCAATGTAAAAATGTTAAATTAATAGGTATACATTTACTCAGATTTAGTGAAATTACTTCAAACAAGTCAAATTAGGTGGAGTTATGTGGGGAAAACTTATCCTACATGTTAGAATCTTCCTTTGAAGAAACATTTCCCATTGAATATATAATAAATAAATCTTTGAAACCACTCAAATGGATCCACTTTAAAATCCAGGTCCAATACCGCCTATAAGTTAAGCACTATACTCTACCTATTTCATTTAATTGAGAGCTTTCTATATCATACTTTATTTGACGCTTCAAACTTTTTTGTTTCATCTACTGCAAGCAATAAAAAATAAAAATCTTAAAAGAATTATTATTGTGAATTATATTACTAAAATTATTCATATTTTCAAAAAAGTTATTAGCATTCTGAATAATTTGTCCTAAAAAACACAATTTAGACTATTAATTATAAAACTGCATAATGTGATATTATCTTACTAATGCCTTTGTAAGTGTCATCTTTGAATATAAAATATGTAATTGTTTTTTTAATGTGAACAAATTTTTAAAAAGCTTACCAATATGGTTATAACCTCTTGTTATAAACAAAATAAATATACCTGCAACATATGTATGGTACATAAACTTAAAATACTAATGATTTATTTATATTGCAGACTGCAAAATAAGATTTTATTGATTTAAATGCATTTTAGGTAAATAGTGATATTAAGACTTACCAAATAATTTAAATCATCACAGGATATATTTGCGAATTTTTCTCTATTAAAATCAATAAAATAATTAGATACAAGTAATTTGCATATATAAGATTAAAAATAATTTTGAAACTTATCAAATGCATTATAACATCAATCCACATTATTAATTGCTATCAAAATCAAATGATAATCAGTTTAAATTTTAATTTACATCTAAAACAAAGAGTACTGGTTACTTGCCACTTTCCGTTCCACTGCCGCCGCCTTCTGTTCCACTGCAGCCGCCTTCCATTCCACCACTGCTGATTTTTGTTCCGTTGCTGCTGGCTTCTGTTCAACTACCACCTACTTTTGTTCCAACGCAGCCACATTCCACTTCACTGTTTTCTTTGGTCCCGTCTCGCTAGACCCACCGTCCCGCTTGACCCACTGTCTCACTAGACCCACTTTTTGTCCCACTAGACCCACCGGAAGTCTTGCTAGACCCACCACGTGCAAAATGAGGTGTCCTGCTAGACCCACTGTTTTGCGACCGTCCTGCTAGACCAACTGTCTCAAACGAACCACCAGAAAAGAAAATTATGTACGCTTATAAGCAAAAACAGAAATGTTTTCAAAGTGTTTCCATCCAAGTATATATGTTTAATCAAATATATAAATGATAAATTAAAAAATAATTACATTTAATTAACCACCCAATCAATTAAATTTAATTATTAAATTAATAAATTTTGTATATTATTGCATGAAATTGTGTATATTACAAATTATAACATGCAAAGAAGATATGCGCGTGTATGTGTGTAGCAATGGTAAGTAACCAGCCGTGGCCGATAATTTTATAAGAATCAATTTCTATTTTTCATGTCAAGGAATACACTCTTGTCAAACACATTTCAGAGTGCATTTTTTGCTTATTATTGTAAGGTTACTGTACTCTTTGTATCCTCCAATCAGGGAATTTCTGTATACTGAGTAGGCATACAGATTGAAGCATTGACACTGCATTCGGATAACAGTACAGATATGCACATTTGAATATGATGAAAAGCATGTAGGCATTTCACAAAGATGGCTCAACAATAATTGGGCCGAGTGGATGTTGCAAATTCTCACTAAAAAATTGAAAATATCAATTAGGTCATTGTCAATAAATCTGAATCTATTTTTAAAAATAGGAGTGAGGAGCGCTAATGTCCATGTGCTCACTTTATTTCATCGCTTCAAATACTATACAGAAATTTTGATTTTGAATTGAGCCATGGATTTTGGATGCGCTAATTTTGTTTTGATTCATTATATGAAGTCAGCTCTGTTAGTCTGCGAAGCTGATAATAACAAAACTTTTTTCAAATGATATGGTAATTATAATCAATTGCACATTCATGAAAACAAACTAACCGCTTGTTATTGACTATTGCACAACTCAAACTTGCTTTTTAATTAATGATTACAAGAAATTTTGCAGAATTCACTTAAGCGTCTTGATAACTATTTTTCATTTCACGTGTAATATGTATGTCTTCATTTTTTTGAGTGGGTCTTCCAAGACAGTGGGTCTAGCAGGATGGTCGCAAAATGGTGGGTCTAGCGGGACACCTCATTATGCATGTGGTGGGTCTAGTGGGATGGTGGGTCTAGCGGGACGGTGGGTCTAGCGGGACGAGTGGGTCATGCGGGTCACAATCATTTTCTTCACTCATGCTCCTTCAAACAATAATTAGATTGAAGCACTGTTTACCCTAACATTTAATATATTTCTAATTTATTTAAATCTAGCTGATCTACCTGGCATTGCTTGGGCTGAACTTAGGCCTGATAGCTATAGAGATGTCTCTTGTATTTTTTATTTTTCTGGGACTTTTGATGTTTTTTGTATATTTTTAAAAAAGCTGTTGGTGGAAACAATATTTTATTTTTTGAATTTTTTCAAAATTTTTTTGGCAACCATTTTCTAATCAAATTGATATTTCTGATATTACAGAATGATTTCGAAAATTCATGAGCAAAAATCATATTCTTGATGTTTTAGGATGTTCTGGAGTTTTTTTGGTAAAACCATATCTTGATGTTCTAAAATTTTTAGTTTGTTGTAGCAAAGGGTGTCATATATCACATGATATCTTATATCACTCATATGTTATAGCAGAGGGTATCTCCTATCTTATATCACTGCATGTTATGGCACAGACAGGGTATCCTTTATCACATCATTGTGCTGTATAGCATTGCCCATGTTGTAGGATTATGTAGGCTAAGTCTGATCCTATGTTATAACTTATGCAGCAACAAAAGTACCATAACACAACAATTACCTAATCTGACTTTATTCCATTTTTTTAAAATTTGGCAAAAAATTGGCCATGTCCCAAAATCGGACATGCTTAAGCATAGGGACACCTCCTACTTCATTCCTGTAAATTTTTTTTGATTAAATCCATATTTTTGGCATTATACAATGTTTTTGAAAATTTTTTAGCTAAAATCATATTTTTGATGTTCTGGGATGTTCTGGAAATTTTTCTTGTTTAAATCCATATTTTTAATGTTTAGGGATGTTTTTGGAAAATTTTTTGGTCAACCATATATTTGATATTTAAACTTTTTTTGTTCGTCATTGCAAAAGTTGTCATGTATCACATGATATCTTATATCACTCATATTTTATAGCAGAGAATATCTCCTATCTATTATCACTCCATCTTATGGCACTGACAGGGTATATTATATAGCATCATTGTATAGCATAGCATTGTCCACCTTGTAACAATATGTAGGCTCTATTGCATCAAATCCTATGTTATAAGGCATGCAGCAGCAACAATACTGTAACCATACATGGGCAGCAAGAAAATTCTGGTGTCGGGGGTGCAAGATTTTTTGAAGGTCAAAAAAATGGCCTTAAATATGGTGGTATGGCAATAAAAACACCATTTTTCTTCGTTTCTCATCAAGCACTATCCATTGGCATCAAAAAATTGCAAAAAACGAATAAAATTTTCAAAAGTTGAATTCTGGAGAGGGGGTATTTTAATTTCTGGGAAGGAGGGGTATTTTGGTTTCTGGTGGGGGGTGCATACCCCCCCACACTCCCCACGCCCAGGTGTGACTGTGACCCAAAAATTGTGTAAATTGAATTTATTCCTATTTTTGAAATTAAGCAAAAATCGGCCATGTCCTGAAATCGGCTATGCTTATGCATAGGGACACCTCCTGCTTCCCCCTGTACAGAGTGCATGAGTGGGGTTGGTAAAATTTAAATAGTGCTACTATACCCCCAGCTGAGAGGCCGAGCTCAGGCCAATACATTAGCCAACCAAGTGTTTTAAAGCCGGAGCCAACCCCAAACCGGAGCCAACCCAATATACTATACACCTAGATAATTATTTTCATCATTTTAAACGATTCATGCACAATTCTTGGACTATTGCTCATGAAAATATTGAAAATTTGCAAAATATGCAAAAGTATCAATATGAGAAAGAGTGAAAAATATTGAGTACGCTATTGGTGATTCAGTCTATAAACATAATTCTGTTCTGAAACTGGGGCAAACTTCTAAACTGATGCACCCTTGGGACGGTCCTTCGACTGTAACTGACATTACTTGATTTCCGAATGTTTATATACAGCGTGAGAATCAGAAAAATTGTGAGCTTATTCATGTAAATCAACTAAAAAAGGTTAACAAAAATAATTTACATGAAAGAAAAAATGCTATTCTAAAGAATCAAGTCACCAAAAGCTCAATTCAGCCTAAGGACGATTTATCATCAAAGCTTCATCCTTATAACCTTAGACCACAGAAGTAGCAAGATTTTAGTAGATATTAATAAAAATAATAAATAATAATGATAATTTAAATAATAATCAAATTTGCGATGCCACCATGATACTTTTGTGAGACATTTTGACTGTTTACTGTGCTACTCTTAAGAATGACTACTTCACACGATGCCATGTCAATGCGGAGTGACCAAGAAGATGGCAACTGGAAACGTCAGGCCCCAAGCCAACATCAGTCTGCACTCACTGCTCTAGTCAATCAGTGGTGGATGAAATTCCAATGAGGACTAGTTGATCCGAGTAGTTACATTGTTCCCTTCAACGCTAGTGTTGAGCATGCTTGGATATGCTGGCAAAAGATCCACAGGCTCCAGGCGTGCCTTTGGTTCATTGCACTGAATATTTCATCAACGCACCTAGCAACAAGGCTGTAGAAATTGGGGTCGAAAATCCAGAAAGTAAGACTACTGACAAGAATTCAGCTGAGCTAGAGCATAGTGGGCCATTCTGCGATATGCTCACTATTTTTTGATCTGATGGTAAATCATTTGTTTTTAATGTTAAAGAAATGGGAGGCATTCCACGTCATCTTCACACCTGGGCGTGGGGGGGTTTGGGGGGGGGGTATGCACCCCCAGAAACAAAATACCCCCCCCAGAAATCAAAATACCCCCCCCCAGAATTCAATTTTTGAAAATTTTTTCTTCGTTTTTTTCGCAATTTTTTGATGCCAATGGATAGTGCTTGATGAGAAACGTCGAAAAATAGTGTTTTTATCGCCATACCACTATTTTTAAGGCCATTTTTCGACCTTCAAAAAAATCTTGCATTCCCCCAGAATTTTCTTGCTGCCCACGTATGGTCATCTTTACACTTTACTGACTGAAGCACAAATTTTTACCATAGGATTTTAATTTTCAAAGGCATTAGAAAACACTGAAGCTAGTCTTTGCAGAAAAGTTGTAAATTTGGATTTGTTTGATCTTCGACGTTCCTCATCAAGCACTATCCATTGGCATCAAAAAATTGCAAAAAAAACGAATAAAATTTTCAAAAATTGAATTCTGGGGGGGGGGTATTTTAATTTCTGGGAAGGAGGGATATTTTGGTTTCTGGTGGGGGTGCATACCCCCACACTTCCACACCCAGGTGTGACTGTGACCCAAAAATTGTGTAAATTGAATTTATTCCTATTTTTGAAATTAAGCAAAAAATCGGCCATGTCCTGAAATTGGCTATGCTTACGCATAGGGACACCTCCTGCTTCCCCCTGTACAGGGTGCATGAGTGGGATTGGTAAAATTTAAATAGTGCTACTATACCCCCAGCTGAGAGGCTGAGCTCAGGCCAATACATTAGCCAACCAAGTGTTTTAAAGCCAGAGCCAACCCCAAACATACAAACACTCTTTCACAAATATATAGATTGCATAAAAGTTGATGCATAGAAAACGTACCTACTCACTAATTCGCGCTCTGGTATGAATCTTATTTACAGTGCTGAACTATTTTAACAATTATAGTCTGTTTCACATAACTTTATGCATACATTTTGAAACTATTGCCAACAATGAGCTGGCAGATTGTGATGCAATGATCCTCATATATAATTATTGTAATGTAACCTTTCCTAACTATCAATGAAAATTCTCAGAATTTATGCACAAAGTTATGTGAAACAGAGTATAAGTAGGTTAGCTTAGTTAGCTTAGGTCTGTTTCCTTAGGTTATGTTAGAACCTTGTTTTCTAAACAATAAATTATTGTTCCTAGGCTTCACATTGATTTCACAATACAATTTATAATTTTGAGGTTTTTGAACTTTCCTGAACAAACTAGAAGGATTCAGAACATGAGACATAGCAAATTTTCTAGTTATCTACTGGAAATTTTTTGAAATATATATGACCTGACAGAATAATAGCTGAAAACACCAAAAGCTACAGAATGACAGCCTTTCTGGCGGCTATATTGAAAAATTGGGATTCTACAGTAAATCAGACAAATAGGATATCATTCGAACGAACTTTTTTGGGCTTTTTTTGAAAATATGAAAAATAGCACAAGTAAAATGAATACCTTATGGGGCAGCCATAATGTAAAAAATTAAATTGAAATTGCAGGACAAACTATTCAGAGAAACGAAAAACTAAAAAGGCTGAAATTTAGAGCACAAAAATATCTGACTACATTGCTATTTTCCAAAATATGAAACCTAACCTGTATACTGTAGTGACTAAGCAAAGTTTAAGCACTTTTTCGAGCCTGGCATACTGTAGCCATAAACTGGCTATACCTTTTTCTGGCAAAATAGTTTCATTTAAAAATTATCTATCTAAAACACTTCATTTCATAAAAATCCATTCAGTGGTTCTTAAGTTCATCTCTAAAAAACCTCACTTCACTGAAATGAGTTACTCAATGGTGAGCAGGTTCATCAGCTTTGACCAACTGTCACACTGTAGGCATGTTATAACATAGAACATAGACTATTTTTCGAGCAAGCTGAATGAATTGTGATCATTTATAGTATTTATTTTAATAACAAATACCAGCTGATCAAAAGTTATATGCTTTAATAAACTAAAATTCTCAAATTGTGTGAAAACAACGTGAATGCACCTGGAAATGCTCGCTATTGCAGTCCAAAGATACAAAATAAACTAATTAGCTGTTTTTTGAATGTAATCTTTGCAAGACATCATAAAGAAGACAGATCAGATAGTCATGTCTTCCCTTCTTGCCAATAAAACAGCATCCTTTTCACTCAAATTTTTGTCAATTGTGCTGTGATATGTAGATGCTGATACTTTGCAGATTGAGGAAGATTTTGTCAGCTTTGTGAATATCAGTGATATGACTGGAGAATCAATTAGCAAAGTGATTATAAAGTGTTTGCAGCAAAATGGAGTCAATATATCCAATATTGTGGCACAAGGATATGATGGAGTGGCTAATATGGCAGGACTTAACAAAGGCATTCAGGCACAGCTCAAAGAAAT
Source organism: Mermis nigrescens (assembly GCA_036768485.1). NCBI lineage: Eukaryota > Metazoa > Nematoda > Enoplea > Mermithida > Mermithidae > Mermis > Mermis nigrescens. The sequence goes on from JAVLUZ010000341.1 coordinate 2,099,773, forward strand.
ATACCCAAGTGCTGACTACTTTCATTGTGCAAATCATTGTGTTTATCTTGCCCTGACAGATGCTGCAGTGACTCAAATGATAGCACAAATACTTTTGAGAGTCTAAAGCATTATTGTATATTTGTCAGGAGGTCCTAAATGCACAGAAGTATTAAAACATGTTATGAGCAATCTTTCACCTGAAAGTTGAAGACAAAGAATTGCCTAAATTTGCCCAACTTGTCGGATCAATTGTCATAAAAGCCTCAATGCATTTAAAACGCTATTGACATGTATTACTGGTGCTCTACAAGGATTAAATGAGACTGAAAATAATCAAACAGCTGAAGATATGCTATGTTGCATTTTGACATTTGAATGAATCATAGCTTTAGAGGTTGCTACACCGGCAACAGGTGCTCTTAAATGCCTATCAACTTGTCTTTAAAGTGAATCAATTGATTTAATACAGGCTCATAGTGAAGTAATAAACACAAAAAACTTCTTAAAAGCATTCAAGAATGAAACAAAGTTTGATGCTGTTTACAATCATGCAAAAAGCATTGCAGAAGATTCAGGAATTCAAGTAGATTTTCCGGCCAACAAAAAACGTCTCCTAAGCAGAACAGAAACAAGTGAAAGCCGATCTACAATTATTAGAAAGCATTATAAGGAATTTCTTGTATGTTGCTTATTTAACTGCCTTGATAGAGCTGCTAGACATGCAGTTTTCTGGTTGCCAACAAGCAGCATTCAGTCTTCTATATTTCTTACCTATATTTGCTAATCAGCTGTCCTTTGATTTGATTAAACCTGCTTTTGTGCAATATCAGCGCTACTCCATAGATGTGTCAAAATACGCAATGCAGAATGAAATTGAATGATGGAAAAACGTTGCTGTTACTCTTCTACCTGACAAATCAACTGGTGCTCTTTTCAAACATTTTTAAGCCAATTCATGTCATATGATAAAGTGCTACCCCAGTGTATTCACAGCTCTTAAACTGTTGATGTCTATCCTGGTCACAACTGCATCATCAGAAAGATCTTTTTTGACTTTAAAGCAGATTTTAACAGATATGCAGAGCTCATTGACTACCAGCCATTCATCATCACTTGCAATTCTTTCCACTCATTCCAGTCAACTTTGCTAGATTCATCTAGATCGTGTAGTGAATCACTTCAGTGATATATGTCCTAGACAAATTAATCTACAATAATAGAGTAATGAATAACAATTTTGATTAAATTCATTGTGCAAATTATAAGCTTACACAGAAAATTTTCAATTTTTTTTTGTAAAAATTTTCTCCACCACTACATAGATCTTGTTGGGAAATGATCTAAAATGCAATCGCTTCTGTGTAGCTCTTGGCGATTCTCAATGAGATAAATGACTTGAAAAATTCCCCTCCTGAAAAATGTCAGGTCCAGACAACCTAAGCCAATGCAAAAAACCGACCGCAGTTTGGGTCGGACAAAGCTTAAAATACAATAGATGTGGGTTGAGATTTCTCAGTTGGGTTGAAAACTAGATTTTCAGATTTTAAAACCAAATTTTTGGCCTCAGGATATCTGTCAATGTTACAATTCCCTTAAAGTCATGACTTGCTCAGAAGTTTGCACACTTCTTTTTCAAGATTTTCGCAAATAGTTTTGGATGTTTTTGACCTGCATCCATTGTTTTTAAGCCTAAAAAAGGTCTTTTTTTAAATTTTTTGAGCTTGACCTCCCAGAATTTTCCTGCTGTACATGTATAGTGATAATTCTTATATTGAAAACTTTTTTGGGATGATTAACTCATTCAGCGGGAAGAGAAAACCCTTAAATTATTTATGTTCTCATGTGAATACAGTCCTCATCATGATTATTATTTGTAATAGTATCAATATTACTGTACATTCATGCCAATTTTCTTTTTCATTATTTGATGTCAACTTTTGCATTCTTTGATGTAAAGATTGTTAGCCTCAAAGACCGTTCATCCAGACTATCTTTGTATTTCTTCGTAGGTACCACAAAATTTTATTACTACCATGTTATTTTTTGCCCAAAGTATCATAAAGAAATTGAAGGCAGGGTCAATTTTTTTCAATCTGTAGGGTATGGACAATGGCCAAGTATAATTTGGGATTATTTAATCAATAAGTGGGCAGCAGCAAAATTCTGGGGGTGCAAGATTTTTCTAGGGGTCAAAAAATGGCCTTAAAAACGGTGGTATGGTGAAAAAACACAATTTTTCAATGTTTCTTATCGAGCACTATTGGCATCCAAAAATTGCAACAAAAAAAGCAAAAAAATTATTAAAAATTGAATTCTTGGAGGGGGTATTTTGATTTCTGGGGGAAGGGGGTACTTTGGTTTCTGGTGGGTGCATACTTCAATTCCCCCACGCCCAGGTGTGATTTAACCTGCCCAAGATCATTTTATATGTAACTTTAGCAGATTACTGACTTATTTTTAAGTAATGCTGTCATTTCTATGTGGTTATGCATGCTTGCAATATTTTGTATCCTCCTTCATCATGAATGCAAAATCTAACACCGTTTTGGCTCGGGGATTAAGGGATGTGCATTCCACAGATGGCCAAATACCCCCAAAAAATTGAAATACCCCCAAAATTCGATTTTTGAAAGTTTCTTGTTTTTTTCTGCAAAATTTTTATGCTAATCAATAGAGATAAATGTGGAACGTCAATAATGTTTTTTACATCACTTCAAAGTTTTCTATATCTAACCATTATCCTGCATTAATTTGCAATTGCTGTTATATCTGTGCTGGATGAACTGCAGCAGGCATCCCTAAAGAAGTGTCTTGGTGTAAAATTCTGTGTCCATGTTTTCAAATATACAAATTTTTGTTTTTCCATGACACAAAATTCCGGCCCAAACCATTAAGCTAATGGGGTGCTTATGGCGCCCCTTCACCTTAATGGGTTGACCAAGATGCTGATAGCTCTTCTTTGCGTGTGTCCTGCTCTCAATTTTTGACTTATATATAAAAACAACATCCTCAAATCAATATCCCGCTCATTTCCCTTTCATCATCTTCTGCGCCCATTTGTATTGAGCAGCGACATTCTTCTCGCGGATTTGCTGGCAATATTGAGAGGCACAAAAGACCCAGCCTAGCAGACAAGCACAATGAATGTTAGAGAGCAATAAGCAGAACTTGCGTTTCGTCAGAATATCTTGTAGATTCCTCATTGATGTCTCATCATCCTCTTTGTATGCAGTCTGAATGATGCTCAAAACTTTGTTAGTGGCCATTTTCTCCCAAGGCCAATATGGTACTCAGGAAGTTGAGCATGTCGCGAGATCCTTCTTGATAATCCCGTGCACTGTTGTCATGTGCACCTTGTATCCAATGTCCCTAGTAATTGTGCTTCCTTGCTTCTTCGATTATTCTGTCCTTGAGATAATCAGATTTGTGCGAAATCTAGAAAATTTGAAATTTGAAGGTTTCATTGTAAAGTTTTCCTGTAAACTTTTATGAATTCCTAATTATTAGATGAAAAATTATCACACTGCATAAATGAAGCAAATTTCAGCAAAAAACAATAAATACATTGGAAATTTTATTTTTCTCTTTTGGTTTTCTCTACAGTGCACAGGACTTGAACAATTGAGGAGCTCTAAAAATGCTCTCCCAAATGCCTACCACATTATATTTATTCAAAATAATCAAATTGCATTATTTGTCATACAAATAATTGAAAAATTTTTTTTAATCAGCATTGATTTTTCTGTTGCTCCACCCACTGTGCTATAAGCCGACCAATCAGACGCCAGATACTACTGTGTACTGAGCATATGCTGCATGCATTTCAAAAGTGTGTGCATACTGCAGGTCCAGTCCGAGAAAAACATGTAAAAATAGATGAGTATTTTCATGCATATCATTATAATTCTCGTTTCTTCCATTGGAATCTCATCTAATAGACAATGGGCATAAAAATGAAAGAAAATAGTATTTCCTTTGTGCGATCAATAGCATATTGCTTTGCAGCAAAAGAGCATTTTAAAATCAATTTCAGGCTGAGAGCTTTCCGTGTTTTAGAACAAATTCATGCTTAATAAAGAGCATAAGATTTAAGAATCATATAGGCCCAAAATTTATTTTGCCATTAGTAATATGATTTTAAAAAGCACATCATTTTGACTAAATTGAAATCAGAAATAAAATCAAAGCAAATTGCTCTTGTCTTTTGAAGGAAAAGGCTTTTTAAAAAGGTATTATCTTCTTCTACAAACCACATTTTTCACTATTATATTGCAAAATTGGGAAGAGAGAATGAATAGTGACTGTAAGGTCTAAGCTGAATAGAAAATTTACATAATAGTGAAATACAGATGACGAATAGTTTTGCAATTTAATTGTACATCATGCATAGTGCGCTGTTATTTTGGTTGCAATATTTTGATTTATTTGCAGTCAACTCAAGTCAAAATAAAATGAACAATTAGTACACTTTCTACACAGGAGATTCAACTTTTACGCACAGCCTGCTGCATAAGCGAGCCAATTTGCCATCTAATTATCATAATTAATGCATCCTCAGTCAAACAGAGAGCTAAGAAGCGAGCAAAATCTTTGTGATCTTGTGTATTAAAATATCAGGAGGTAAAAATTTGTTGTCCTGTTTTCAAGTCTTGCATTGAATATGTGTGTAGGCGTACGTCCGCTGAATAAAATAAATACAAAATGGTAGATACGGATATACATATATGTAAGTACTTCAATTGATCAAAAAATCGCAAAGGAAGCTTGCTGGTCAAAATAAAATTTGCGCGAAATAATAGAGCGGGCAATATTTTTATGATCTATAAGCTTGCCTGAGGAGACAGACACCATATGATGTATTCCACTTCTGAACTGAAATATTATTGATGTATGTATTGTAAATAATTGAAAAATGCAAAGATACAAAATATTTTTGAAAGCGCATGATCAGGAGCTTTTTATCAATTTCGTATTTTAAAAGCATTATGATAGTAATTAGTTACAAAAATTATAAATATGCAGCACCCAAATTCTAGAGGGTCTGGTTTGAATTGCCAGAAATATTACTAAAAATAGAATTCTGGGGCCTACAGTAATCTGCCAGGTATTTCAATTTTTGGGGTCACAAGCCCTCCAGGCACGTAGCTGTGGAAGTAATGGGAGTCCAGACCATACATGGGCAGCAAGAAAATTCTGGGGGGGTGCAAGATTTTTTTGAAGGTCGAAAAATGGCCTTAAAAATGGTGGTATAGCAATAAAAACACCATTTTTCGACGTTTCTCATCAAACACTATCCATTGGCATCAAAAAATTGCAAAAAAAAACAAAAAAATTCCAAAAATTGAATTCTGGGGGGTATTTTGATTTCTGTGGAGGTATTTTGGTTTCTGGAGGGTGCATACCGCCCCAAACCCCCCACACCCAGGTGTGGTCCGGACTCCCAGAATTCAGAATAAACCGGAAAAATAGAACGTTTTACATGTTATTCTGAGCTATTTTTGGCTTAGACCCCAAAACTGGTATTGGTCCACCTAAATAGGAGGGCCAGATATGTGCCTGAAGCTCCTAGGGCCATGTGTGGCTCAAAGGAAGGAGCATCAACAGTATTTTATTGCAAAATTTTTTAGGTTTTATCCCTCTAGAATCCCCATGCTGTGCATGCATGACAGATGATTAGTCTTATTATTGTTCTTTTCAGCATTTGTAAAAGAATCAAATACAAATTTATAATTAATTAATTCATTTATTTTAAAATTTCAAATATAAATTTCCTAATTTCTGTCTAGTCGTATTCCATATCAGTTACCCCTAATATTATTAATTGTATCATTATATAAATATTAGTATAAAATTATGCGACAAAAGTATAATTATTTTTTCCAATCACTTCAGATGCTTATTTAGTTCAATTTTTTCAATAAAATAAATTTCCGTTCTTCCATGCCTCTGTCAAAAGAACAGCTAGTCTGGCTATTTTTATCTTTACGATTCACGCTGCATACAGCAGGCACAAATCACGTACTTAGGTGCACAAGGAATCTTCCACGCTGCATGCTGCATGCGTTAAACATACAACTTGCATAGAACGGTCATCAATCGATTAAGGGTGTGGTCGTATTACTGTCCAATTATTTAAAGAAATCTTTCTTACAAAAAAGAAAACTATCCCCACCTATTTCATCTGATTCAAAATTCTATTGGCTATCAGAATCTGTTCCAACCTCCGCAAGTTGTGCATTCTATAAGATGTTATAATCGATTTACTAAACCCACCGATTTTAGCTGCCTATCTTTTGTACATGAGAAATTGAAATTTTCAGTTGAATAGTTACTGTAACAAAAGTTATACTAGATAAGCGAAGTAAACATATTTGGATAGAAAAAAGAATGAGCTTTCATATTCTGTTCTAACCTGAGCAGTATGTTCAAAATTCGCAGCGCTATGTGCAAAAAACCAACAAATTTTTCGTTTTTTCCACGTTTTTCGCCTGTTCTCACCTATTGTCCGATTGGCTCTGCATGACAAATAACGCAATATGCAAGTTTAAAATTAACGCCCCTGATATAGGTCTGGTAGGTCTCGTGTTCGCCAAATTCTGGAGGCCAGCTATAAGCTAAAAAAAGATAATTTTCTGACGAAATTATTACCAAAGAATGGACTAAAGTCGAACTTTCTTTGCAAATTGTTGATATCAATTAGGAATTGTCAATTAATTTACTTTGTAATCTAGTTTTGTGGTTTCAGATAATTTTAGACAATTTTAGGGCTATTTTGCCAAAAAAACTAAAAAATAAACCGTTTTAGATCCTTTTGTCCCCAGGCGCCTAGATTTGCAAAGTGTGCATCTATAGTCTAGACATGACTCCCGATACGCAGAATGTACAACTTCCCTGGCAAGACTAAGGCCACTGAGGCCAAAATGGTCACAACTCCCGCTGTGTGACTCGATTCTCCAATTAATAGGAAAGGGTGACAAGCATGGGAAACAAGTGAATTAATTTGTTATGCATTGCGTACGACTGCATTGCATACACCTACAAAGTACACAGCATGCATATGTACATAAGTGTGTTTTGCGAGTCAAAGAATAACTAGTATTTCCTTTCCCCCTTGAACATATTTTGTAGCCATGTACCTAGTGTAACGTATAGTATGTTTGCGCTAAAACGAGATGCTTTGGCGGTCTATGTACTCAGTGGCGGATCTAGGATTTCCCTAAAGAGGGAGGGGCCGTATCCCAACTTTTCCAAAAACAGTCAAAAATAGGTCCAAGATTTTGCCCTTAATGCACGAAACAGCAATTTTTTGGTATTCTAAATTGTATACTTCAACATAAAATCACTTTTGACCACACCTGGGCGTGGGGGGGGTGGGGGTATGCACCCCCCAGAAACCAAAATACCCCCCCCCCAGAAATCAAAATACCCCCCCCCCCAGAATTCAATTTTTGAAAATTTTTTCGTGTTTTTCGCAATTTTTTGATGCCAATGGATAGTGCTTGATGAGAAACGTCGAAAAATGGTGTTTTTATTGCCATACCACCATTTTTAAGGTCATTTTCCGACCTTCAAAAAAATCTTGCACCCCCCCCGCCAGAATTTTCTTGCTGCCCACGTATGCTTTTGACACAATATTTTTTCTGAAAATTTTAATTTTAACTTGACCAAAAATCTGGCGCATAGTGCTGGAAAAATTTGAGAAATTATGGTCACTGACGACCAAAAATCAATTCAAATTGCATATTCAGCTTTATCTCGCCAAATATTTTTGGCCAAGGGGATGGTGGCCGCCCCCTGCCCCCCTTAAATCCGCCCTGTATTAACTATATACATAGATGAATAAATTTGTCATGCCCTGATTATTTTTTCTGCATGTAAAGAAAGAGGACTTGTAAATTTAATGGAAGATGCAATAATAGAAACGAATCCTTTCAGGCTTTAAAATAATGTCTGTATTAGTAGGTTGGTACGACACCAATTATCATTGGGATAACAAGGAGACTAAGATTGCCGTAAAACACATTGAACATCCATCTGATTGGTGGCTGTCGCTGCCTGGCACGCATGTTACCTTGAAGGCATGGAATAAGACTAGGAAGACGCTACAAGGCCATAATCCTTTGTGCACTCAAAAAGCCAGTCATAAAAACTGCAAAAGCAGCTTTAAAAGCGGCCATAACTCTTTAATCATGCTATGAAATATAATAAATGAGATGCATTGATCAAGTGGAACTGTTTTTAAAGTTTTCTTCTTGGTGTTTCTTCCTTGGTAATATGTTATTATTGCAGTTTCTTCTATTCCCTTTTATTCTTTGTGGTGTGGCAGGTATCTAAGTCTTGGAATCTAGGAACATGGCTGTGAATCAATTAAGTTTGCTTGGCATATTATATATAGCCATAGGTGTATGATCTTGTGAATGTTTTTCCAGCTAAAATATAGAATAACTTAAAATAAGGACAAATTACATATATCTATGTACGTGAAGGGTTTGATGGTCATGACCACATGTGGGCATGGGGAAGGGTTGGAGGTATGCACCCCTCAGAAGTTGAAATACCCTCTACCCCAGAATTTTGGTGCTGCCCACCTATGGTCATGACCATAGATGCACTTCATGGCCAATTTGGGGAGGTCAGCAGGTGCCATAAGATTGATATTTTTTGTTTTTTCAGGACCAAAACCTACTTGAAAACTGCTAGAAATGTCAAATTAGCGTTAATTATACCACAATTTATACCTAATTTTTGCCCCATTTCCCGCAGAAAAATCAATAAAGTTAAAGTTGGTGATAGCTATAAGTTCTGTAAAAAACGATTTTACATGAAAAAACGTTGTATAACTTTTAAAATATCGCATTTGAGCATTTCTAGCAAAGCTATACATGGTTTGAAATATAATATTGAAAGAAAATAATAAATTTTTTGTCAAATGAATTAAAAAGTAGCTATATAGCAATGTTTTCTTTAGCTAAAGTAGCTACACAGCCAGGCACTTAGCTCTGGGGGTATGGGGGGTCCAGACCCTTAAAATTCGAAAAAACCGGAAAAATAGGACTTTTTAAACTTTATTTTGTGCTACTTTGCTTTTTTTGGGCTCAGTCCCCCCGAAATTGGTGTTGGTCCCCTAAAATAGGACGGCCAGCTACATTCCTGTACATAGCTATTTCTCTAATTCCAAAAAGACAATACTACTATCTTTACGAGCCCCAAAATAGGCTATATAGCAATGTTTTTTTTCTTTTAAAAAGATTATATGTAAATCTGTCAGTTTTTTGAAGCTCGGAGGATAATTCACCTCTCACTGCCATGCCATGTATGCGCCCATGTATTATGCTTCTGAGTCTCACTACCTTATAACAATCTCTTTGTGCATGTGTGATGACGATTATGTTATTTATAAATTATTTTCAAGAAAGACAAAAAATTTTTATTGACGGTCCATTGGGCACGCCAAAATGTTCCTGCTTCCCTAGTTGCATTAGGTACAGGAGACAAATCTAGCTTTGACAGAGACAGCGCCCCAATCTTCCAACATGAAATTGACCATTGTGTGTCATTGGTATCATCAAAAAACAATGCGCCAACCAATTTTACAGTTCTCAAATGCATGGCTGCGGCGCCACCGCCGCCGCCCCCAGCTACAACCAATGCGCAAGGTTTTTATGCTCCTGTGATATCGCAACTGTCTCCAGATATCTCCCCTGCGTACAACATTGCTCCGACTGCAGTCCCCGTTCTCTGCTGATTCAAATTGTGGTTCTTTTTTGGCTCAAGGCAGATCTGGTCCCACAGACATTACTCCTATCATGCAGCCGCCTTCTTCTACTCATTCAAATTGTGGATTGTTTTTAACTCAAGGCAGATCTACATTTCATTTACCTCATCATGAGCAGCAAGGTGCACTCAGTAACATTAATGTACCCATTCTTAGCTAAGTAAATATTGTGCAGCTGTGTGCATATATGTACAAAATTTTTTTCTTTTTTCTGAAGTACCTTTTTGGGCTTAAAAACAAAAAGTACACGTAAAAACCACTGTTTTTTTACATTTCTCATGATGCTCTATCTCGCCAATTCTTTTTGGCGCAAAGCACCAAAAAAACTGGGGATTTTGATGCTAAAGACTGCTAAAAACGCTCAAAGCAAGACAATTTCTAACGTTTTTGCAAAAAAGTGCTAGTTGTGGGGGTGAAAAATTTTTTGCGGGTGTGAAAGGTTTTTGCAGGAGGTGAACCACCCCTCCAACTCCCCAAGTTTATGTATGACTGTGTGTACTAGAATGTTTACATCTTCCAGGAATACTGCTCATATTGCAAATACAGTCCATTAGCTTTATTTTCTATTTTTTTACATGTTTCTTCTGCTTATATATTTTAATATTTTTATGCTTTAATTTATTTTTGCTGCATATGCTGTGCATGCGTTTTTTAATCTACAATTATTTTTTAGATACCTAGGCATTCATTACACCTGGCAACAACAATCTGATTCATCCACCACATAAAACTTTCCAAGAATTTTGGCAAGAAAATAAATCCAGTCAATTTCAATTGTTATTATTGCCGGTCGTTTGGAATATAGACAAATAGCTCAATGCCCTACTGCAAGGCACGCAAAAAATGAACAAAAATCAGAGCAAAATCATTGAGCTTTTTTGTCTTTGTTGTTTCAACAACAATGATCACAAAATACTTGTTGGCATCAAAGTGCTGGTACCACTTGAAACTGTCTTGAATGAGCTTCAATGGGACAAGTGGGCCAGACGTGGGCCAGCGCGGCTCAATGACTACATGCGTACTTTGGCTGTAGATTTAGCCAAAAGAGTTTACTTCGGCGACGACGTTAAACGATGTGATGGCAAATAGTTTTGTCTATCGTTTATAAGCATGCATATTCAGAGATGGAGGCAGGCAGAGCCAGATAATTTCAGTAATTTTAGATTTGAAATTTCACCTTATAATCTCTCTACTTTGTATAATCTCAAGATTTCAATGATTTCTCAACACGCAGTTCAATTGCTAATAGAAATACTCATTATTATTCTTAATAACGGTTGGAGATGCATATAATCAAAAAAGCAGCAATCAGTATTTTACGACAGACAAAAAGTTAATTTTTCAATGTGACCAGCAAGTTTTTATAGGCTAACAATGTTCCCAACCATACATGGGCAGTACACAAGCTCTAGGGGTGTGGGATATGCTAGATTTTACAAATGTCAAAAAAAGTATCTCTAAAATGGTGGGAGGGCTAAAAAGCACCATTTTTTGACATCCCTAATTGAGCATTATCCTTTGACATCCAAAAAATCGTTATTTTTGATTTTAGGGAGTATTTGGTCTTCTGGGGTACATACCCCCAAGCCCCTCACGCCCACATGTGTTTCTGACTTTCAAAGTCTTCATGAAATTCTACATCCCCTTTGATTTATATTACTCTTTTTGATTAAAATCTTTCATAATCAGCAGATCGATTGTATTCTCTTATTGTCAGTGTCGTTGCACAAAAGGCGTTCAGAAGATAGCGTCATGCACAGTAGATTTGATTTGGGGGTCAGCCAGTCTGGGGGTCAAAAGTTGAGTTTTTTTGGCAAAAATGCTGTGAAAACGGGTATAAATGTTGAAATAGCTTCCAAACAATGTAAATTCATTGATTCTGATCATTTTTAAGTATTTCTGAAAAAACTTCAATTTTTATACAATTTCAGGTTGGATCTATAAATCCATTTAGCCTCATTTTCCCCAAAAAAGGTCAGTTTGAGGTTAGGTTGATACCCCCAAACCCCCCCCCACTTGCATCTTTGGTATCTAATTGTACCTCTGCTGCTCTATGTTAATGTTCACTTTTCGTTTTAGTTTAAGTTTTAGTTGGTCAGGTGGCCAGTGGTCGCATGAGCATGCTTGGCAAGCTGGGGTCAGGGAGAGTCAATTTCGGACATTTTTGGCAAAAGTGTGCTCAAATAAGCTATAAAGTATAGAAGAGTAGTAAATCTGTTAATCTAATAGAGGTTTTACTTTTGCTTCAAGCGCTTTTGCCAAAAAATGTGCTTTTTGTTGCTTCCCACTCCAATTTTGCCATACTATTTATTGCCTGAAAAAATTTTCCTCTACCTTCTGGTGATACTTTCATCTACGTGCGTGTCTGGTTGTTCACATATGCATTTCAATGCAATGCAGGTCGGATCTGTCAATCCAAATTACTTCTAGACTGATTCATACTTGTGAGTATAAAAAGTTAAGGCAGGAGTAAATTTGTATGGCTTTTGCATTGTTTTTGCTCCGTCTTAAGCAGTTTTGCATAAAATTTAGATTTTCATGGATTCTTTGCCACCTTGTCACCCTAGTTTTCTTGCAAAATTTTTTTCCTTTACCTCTGGGTAGCAAAGTAAAAATCACATTATTCAAGCATACATATATCCAATCAAAATGAAGAATTATGTAGTAAAATGCGAGTAAGTTAACTCATCAAATAAAGTAACCAGAAAAGTATTTCAAAATTAAATTTCTTCAGGATGTATATCCCAGAGGTTATAAAACACAAGTAAGTTTACTCATCATGATGTGGTCAATGCAACATGTGCACAACTAGACTATGAATGATACTCACCTTCATACTTTGCATGTGATGTCTTAGAGTCAATATCTATCTGTACAATTTCAAGTTGTAATTTCTTAATGTACTTACTCAGATACAATCAGCTCAAATGGAAGGAGACAGAAAATCTTAGATCCGCTGAAGATGCACAAATTGAAGCATGTGGTCAAAAACAAGGCTGCCCCCAGCATGCCTGACAAAACATTTGAAGAGAAATGGTGGAAACTGTTTATTTTGATTCAGAATTGATGCCACAATCTCTGCACTCACTCCTGCAAAGCAATAACATTGTCTGAGCTATTATTAGAGATTGATGAATAAAAATTGTTTCTTCATTCTGTTCAGGTGCAGATCCAGAGGGTGAGGGTGGAGGCAACCGCCCCAAAACCTTTTCTGTTGAGGGTACCTCTTTGCTATCCTTTTTGCTTCATTGATCCATCATGTCTGGTTTGTAGTCCACATTGCGTTTCTCAAATAAAAAACTTAGCATAGTTGTTCGTTTGTTATCCATACATATGAAGAGCTCTAATTGTATGCACACACATGCAGTCATATAAGGGGCCGTCACATAAGGAAATCCAAAATTTTTCTTCAAATGGACAATGGAAAATTCTAAAATACATATTTATGTCAGTGATGCATGCATGGACTGCACGACCTTTCTTTTGACTTAAAAACTAAGAGCTATCCAATAATTTTATGTAGGAAAAAAGTTTGCTTCCCAAACATGAGGAACCAGCCAGAACCTTTTCTGTCAAGGGCACCTCTTTGCTACCCTTTTGCTTTGTTGGTCCATCATGTCTTGTTCATAGTCCGCATTGTGTTTTTCAAATAAAAAAAATTTAGCATGTTTGTTCATTTGTTATCCATACATATGAAGAGCTCTAACTGTACATACACACACACACACACGCGCTGGTCATGGAAGGGGCTGTCACATAAGGAAATCCAAAATTTTTCTTCGAACGGACAAAGGAAAATTCTAAAATACATATTTATGTCAGTGATGCATGCATGGACTGCGCGACCTTTCTTTTGACTTAAAAACTAAGAGCTATCAAAAATTTTATGTAGGAGAAAAGTTTGCTTCCCAATCTTGAGGGATCAGCCAGAACCTTTTCTGTCAAGGGCACCTCTTTACTATCCTTTCTGCTTTGTTAATCCATCATGTCTGGTTTGTAGTCCGCATCGCATTTTTTAAATAAAAAAAACTCGGCATGTTCGTTTATTTTATTATCCATACATATGAAGAGCTCTAACTGTACGTCACACACACACATGGTCATGGAAGGGGCCGTCACATGAGGAAATCCAAAATTTTTCTCTAAACAGACAATGGCAAATTCTAAAATACATATTTATGTCAGCAATGCATGCATGGACTGGGCAAGCATTCTTTTGGTTTTCAAAAACTGAAGGCTATCAATAATTTTATGTGGAAAAAAAGTTTGCTTCCCAAACTTGAGGGACTAGCCAGAAGCTTTTCTGTCAAGGGCACCTCTTTGCTATTCTTTTTGCTTTGTTGATCCATCATGTCTGGTTCATAGTCCGCGTCATTTTTTTCAAATAAAAAAACTTTAGCATTTTTGTTCATTTGTTATCCACACATATGAAGTCATGGAAGGGGCCGTCACAAAAGGAAATCCGAGATTTTTCTTTAACCCTTTATTAACGGCACTTTGTGTAGGGTAGTTCATTCAAAATCTCATTCATATTCAAAATCCCCATCCTTCAAAAAGTCTCCCAGATTTTTTCGTGACTCTAGCTACAGTAGGACGTGAGAAAAAAAGTTCAACTTTTGGGATGGTTGTTAATAAGTGTATGTCCCATTTTTAAACGGTTGTTAATAAATTTACATGCAGGACGCTCGTCAATAGGTGTACATCCCATTTTTGCCGTCATTTTTGCATGGAAAATTTTTGGGATTGACGTTCTCTATATAGTCTGATGTTGTTCCAAGGCGATTCTCTAGTTTAGATACATATAAGGTACATATAGGTAGGTATAGGTACCTATGTACCTAATTGGACTGTAAAGCAGCTGGTTTACAAAAGTAGTATCAGGGACGGATGAGGGGGCAACTGCCCCCATTGGCCCAAAGTAGTGCGCAAATTAACTATTTTTGAGCAATATTTGGGTAAAAACAGGCAATTTTTCCGCATAAATACATAAGGGTCCCACCCCCACCCCTTAGGAATACCACCCCTCCCCTTAGGAAAATCCTGGATCCGCCACTGGGTAGTATGTATGTACATACAATTCTAAGAGAGAATTTGAGCAGTTTCTGAAGGTAATAAAGGTCATGAAGACATCAAGAGAAAAACAGAGTCGCTTTTTCATGCTGTCACTTATGAGTGCGCATCCCAAAAATGGGACTTTATTTTTTGATTTAAATTTCTCAAAGGGTATAAGCCGCATTTTAATTATTGAGATACTGTTAGAAAGCCCTGAATGAGCTCCACAGCTCGTCAAAATTCCTGACCAGAGAAACAAAAAATTGTGGAACCCGAGATGACCAATACGGCGGACAAAAAGTGAGTTATTTCAATACAGTATATTCCAAATTTCACACTACTAACATAAAAGAAAATGTACATAAACTTGCAGATCTTGGACAATGCTTTCGAATGAACACTCGCACGCTTTATAAGATTCCATCTTTCTTGAGTTATTTTGCAGCAAATTTGTGGAGGAAAATGGGACGGGCGTTAATTAAGGGTTAAATAAACAATGGAAAATTTAAAAATACATATTTATGTCAGTGATGCATGCATGAACTGTGCAAGCATTCTTTAGACTTAAAAACTAAAAGCTATCAATAATTTTATGTAGGAAAAAAGTTTGCTTATCGAACTTGAGGGACCAGCCAGACCTCAATTTGATAGTCAAATGTGGACCAAAAAAGAAGATACACTTCTAAACATTCTATCTCAAGAAATTGGATTAACCATGTGAACGTGTATGTACTTGACTCTGAAGCACTGCAAGGGAAAACAAAACAGAAAACAGGAAAATTTAATACACTATATGCCGTTTCTAGTCTTGTTTTACTGAAATCTGTGCAACTAATTACCATGCATGTATAGCAGGAAAGTTCTGCATTTTGAGCCCAAAAATATTTTGAAAAGGATTTTTTATAGGCTAGAAACAATGGATGCATGTAAAAAACGGTTTTTCTAAGTTTCAGACGAATTAAAAAAAAATTTTTAAAAATGAAAATTTGGGTAGATTGAACAAATAGAGTCAAAATCGGATACATAACGCTAAGTGCCAAAAATTTGACAGTCTTTGGCCAAAAAACGCTTAAAAATCAACTTTTTATTATTTCAAAAATTCAACAATTCTGGGGGCTTGCAGCCATTCTGCTCGGGCTTAGTTGCTATTCTGAGGGGGTCAAGACCCCCAAGAATATTCACGACCATTACATAATTACTTTTCAAGCAAATGAGTAGATTTCTGAAATAAACTGATGGAAAACTGAATGCTCTACATCTAATAGGCTGAAAATTGAAACACCACTAGCACTAGTTTATCAGGGCAGAGCAGGCACACCTGGGCGTGGTATTTTGAGGTGGGCCACCATTATTTAAAAGACATTGAAAAATTGTATTTTTTTTGCCATACCACTATTTTTCAACGTTTGAAAAATCTTGCACTCCTAGAATTTTGCTGCTGCCCACGTACATATGAGAAAATACTGATATCTTTTAATAGACAGAGCACATTCCACATTATAGTACATTAAATAGTGGTCTCAGCAATTTGGAAAGACAAAAATGACATTGAGTTAGTAGGAACTATCAATATACTTGATTTTTTTTCTGTTGAAAAGTGGTTTCAGAGACCCTGAAAAGGTAGAAATGACATCAAGTTAGTAGGAATTATTAATATACTCCAAAGTGGTTCCAGAGACCATGAAAAGATAGAAATGACATTGAATTAGTAGGAACTATCAATATACTCAATTTTTTGTGAAAAGTGGTTCAGAGACCTGGAAAGATAGAAATAGCATTGAATTAGTAGGAACCAGACATGATCTTGGGTGGGGGGTTTAGGGGGTTTTCATCCCCAAGAATGATTTTTCATACCCCCCCCCACAGAAAATTTTTCACCCCTGCCAAATTTTCATTTTTTTTCGAACAAAAAATATAAGAAAAATAGTTAGAAATATAGACAAATGCGAACTATGTATTATTTTAATTCTAGTACCTACCTATGCATCATATAATTAGATTTATATCTTCAGCTAACATGGAATCTATAAAGCTTGTTCTGAACTCATACTTCTAGTGCTTTTGCATGTCTTTCATTACATTTAATCCTTATTGTAAATTAATTTAATTGCTCATTTCTATGATAAAATGCCAAGTTTATCTTCAGCTAGCAAAGAATCTATAAAACTTTTTCTTAACTTCCTTAGGCCACTTGTTGCTTTTTCATGCTGATATTATTAAATTTTTGATGTAGATTAACTTGAGTGCACGTATCTATTACAAAATATAAACTACTACACAGCAAAGCGCAAGAAAGATAATAAGCAATCAAATATTCATTCACTATCCAATGTTGTAGAAGATGTTGCTTTGCTTCAAATATTCTTTCCCTTCATCACTAAACTCTTCAGAGTATTCAACTGAATTGGCTAGTTGCTTTTCTTTGTCAATAAGATTTTTTTGTGGGAAAATTTGTTCCTTTGAATCTGTTAATATATGCCCAGTTTTTTGCCACAGACATGCTAGTGGCAAAGCATTTAGCTTTTCTATTGGTGGTCCATTGAGTCTAATTTGAAGGAGACTATTCAATCTAGGGGTTTGCATGCGGGATCCTCTGTGGTACTTCATGTGTTTTAATGTAGAAAATCCACGCTCTGCATCGGCAGACCCTATAAGCATAACTAGTATTGATTGCACAAGCTTCTTAGAATAAGTGTGCCATGGTATTATCTGTAACCAGCATTAGGTTACAATTTATGCTGGTTACTGCATTTACCTTTTATTACAGAAAAGCTTTGTTTTGTACAGTTGACCTTGTTGCAAAACCTGGGTCTCTTAATTTAACAATAATCTCTCATTCAAATTTCTCAGTCTGAACCATGACAAAACATGCACATATGACGTGCCATATAAAAAATAGGCAGTACGTTTTTTTGTTTCTTCTGGCCTGGTTTTTTCCAGCATCGTTTTGTTGCTTGCAATTCAGCGTACAGTGTAAAAGCGTTTGGTAATTAAACTATTCCAATTTCTTTAATTCGCTTGTTTGATGCCAATTTGGCTTCCAGCTGTTACAGCTAAGTTTAATTTTACAGTTATTACATCACAGTGCAAAAGCATCGGAATTCTAGTGGGTCATAAACAGCCTGATATTTAATTATCACTTTCTGTAATATTTTCATATTATCAAAGCGTTCAAAATTAATTGCATTAAAGGGGAATTGGACCAGTCAGGCATTGCTTTCTTATCTTGGCATTGGATGGTTTGAACTCGTTTGCTACAATCTTTCAGGTTTTGTTTAGTGACCGGAACAAAGCTGAAAACGTCAAATTTATATAAAACCAAGCAGATCACAAGTGGAGGTTCTACTGAGATCCAATACCAAACGAGAAGCAAAGGTCCTGCCTGGTCAGCAGTTCCTTTAGACATACTTCTCAGGCAAAACAAATGCAAAAAGACAGTAAAATTTTTGCAAAAAAGTTCTCCTAGGATAGCTCATGAGCCTGTTGTAACGTTTGATTTGAATCTGGACGATTTTAGCAAAAATTTTTTGGATCCGGAAAGCAAGCTTTCAACAGATTTGCAGCAAAAAGGGGAAAAATTAAGTGAAATGTGCAGATTTAGCAAGTCACCTTCAACTACTCCCAAGACTCCACTTCAATTTGTGCCACCTACCGCAGACCAGCTTCAATCCCAAAAAATGAGATTGAAATGTGTAAGAAATTCATCAACAAAAGAAGAGCAAAACTTTTCTCCACACATTGACCAACCTTGTACATCAAGTGGGGTTGAATCAGTCCATTCACAATTTTCTCGAGCTTCAGATTTTGGTTTTTCACAGTTTTTGAAATCTCAAACACCAGCTCCACCAGTTGTTGTCTTGAGTCCACACATCACGCCATTTAATTATTTGCAAACAGCTAATACATGGTCGGCATATCCAGGGTACCCTCCACAGGTTCCATCCTGGCAGCATCCTATGGCTGTTTTCCAACCAGCAGCACCTCAGTTCTACGGACCCCAGTTTCAAGCTCATGAAGCGGTGCCAAATCAGTTCAGTTGGGTTAATTATGCACAATTGGGGCAGGGAGCAGCTGAGGAGCAACAGCCTAGGATGCAGCCTCAGGAAACTTGGGAAGGGAGCTATAGTAAATTTATTAGCATTTTGACCAAAAGGTACAGAGAATTCATGGAGACAGATGCAAAAAGTGTGCTTGATTTTTTTCAGCACTTTTGACAATTTGGCTGGCTGCAGTTTACCACTTAAATGCTCAGCAAAAATTGACAGCTTTTCAAGTTATTTTAGGTGGCTTAGCCCTTAGAACATATCAGTCATTGCCTACCCACATTAAGAATAATTTTAATTTATTGAAACAGAAGTTCATATCAAATTTTACAGATTTTAGTTGACCAGACAAGACGCGCCAGCGATATGAAAGTCGTTGGCAGAACATAGGCAAAACGGTGGAAAAAAAATATTACACGGAATTGTGGTCACTCGATTGTCTAGCTTATCCTGAATGAAGTGACCAAATACTGTGTGAGGATATGGTCTACAGATTTGTCTATGGCCTGACCGATGAAATTCAGGAGCGAGTGCATTTATTTGGTATGCCATTGACTTTGGATGAAGCGCAAGAGAGGGCGCTGAATGCGGAAATTTTGATGGCGGCCAGAAAATCGAAGAATCCGATTTTGGTCAATGCAGCATGGCCAATCCACAGCAATTGGACTTTTAAGCCAGATGGACCAGCGCCCGACAAGCGAATAGATCATTTGGAGGCGGAAAATTGGAATTTGATGAAGGAGCTGGACGATGGTGAGAAAAAATATGCAATGTTTTTTTCTAATGCGTCTAATAATATATCTGGGAAATCAGTTAATCCAAGAAATTTTGGTGAAACTCCTAATAATAACTTGCAGAGTAACCAAAAATTATATCCTTATTGGCAAAATCAGAACTTTAATTTTGAGCCATCTTGTCAAAATTTTCAGAGAACGTGTTTTGATAGCTTTCCACATTATTTTACGGCTCGGAACCGGAATCAAAGTCTTTGGCCACCTCAGCCAAGTGCGAATTTTAGGTATGCTAGGCCCGAAATTCAAATTTGTGGTGTTCTGAATATCAGATGTATGGACATTCTACGGAAAATTGTAGATGGAAACTGAAAAAAGACCAAAATGTTTTTCAGCAGGAACGGAATGGAAACCAACATAATGAATTTGTAAATTCACATCAGTAGTATGCCCTGCAACCCTGGCGTGTTCCTGAACTAGTAGTTCCAGAACTAATAGTTCGGGAACTAGGTTCAGGAACTTTTTTCCCATGTTATAGTATAGGCGGCTGTGGAAGGCAGTTGGAAAATGGGGGTTGAAATGTGCGCCCTGGCTCTGAGAATGTGCACCCTGAGGGGGTTCCCTGTGTTATAATATAGGCAGGGGTTTGGGTTGCGCCCTGAGTGCACCCTGGGTATTTTGCCAAAAAAATAGTTGTCCCTGGGGGATGAGGTAGTTCCGGAACTTTCAAAAACTTATCCCTGGGGGAAGGGGGTAGTTTGGGAATTTTCTAAAGTCCCTAGGGAAGGATATAGTTTATGAACTTTCAAGAAGTTGTCCATAGGGATGGGGGTAGTTTGGGAACTTTTGTCCTTGGGGGGTAGGGAGTTTGGGAAATTTCAAAAATTGTCCCAGGGGGAGGGGCCACCAACAAGGGTTAATTAGCGCCTTCTCTTTACACTTAGGATAAGAGGGGGCGAAGGAGGGTAGTATAAGGTAGGCCTATGATAGGAATAGGATAAGAATGGGATGGTGAACCACTTTACACCACTTTACATTTTACACTAGTTTACACTTTAAACTACTTTACACAAGTTTACACTTTACACTTCTTTACACTTTACACCACTTTACACTTTACACGACTTTACACCTCTTTACACTGTATGTTACATTTTTTTGCTGCTTTTAAGCATGAGCATAGAATGAGAGGATTTGCGCGGGTCACAAGCACCACCAAAGCGCTGTTTTTGGAGGAAAAAAACTTACTTCACTTGAGGCATTTTTGTAATCAGATCATAATGATGATTATTAGCAGCATGTAAATCAAGCACCTTATCAGCCACAGGTCCTTGAAAAAACAAAATATTATTATAATATACTTTTATTTGGTAGTCGGGCACTAGAACTTTTTGTATTTTTTCAACAGCCTCAAGACCATATTTATCTTCACTGATGTTAATATTAGCCTTATGCATTAAATCTAAAGCTAGCTGTTTTTGCAAGAGTGTGACGTGCCCTGTCACCTTTCCGAATAGATTCCCATTTTGGGCTACTGTCCAGCTTCGCTATTCCTGTTACAATAGCTCTTGGTAGCAATAAATTATCATTTGATGTAATTTTAATAAATGCTCCTCCATTTTTGCAGAACTCACTCACATCAAATTCCAGACCACAACCTATTTGTGGTCTTCTATCGATGAGTACTACCTTAAATTCCATGTCTTTGTTGAAGCAAAGCTCATTCTTCAATTGAGCCACATTTTCAATAATACTCAAAACCTTATCAGCATTAATATACTTGCGCTCAGTAAATGGAACTAACACAGGCGTATTAAGGCTTGGCTGTCTAATTTCAATGCCTGCCATACTGTCGGAAGAGCAGCCATGTAACATCTTGTTAATAGCTTCCTCAAAAATCTGTTCAAAAATCTCAAAGAGATTAAGGCATTCATAAAGGTTCTTAAAACGCAACAAAAATGCCTTGGCGGTTGTCCTAAACCCAAGAACAGAAATGCTTAGGGGTTTATGTATTTCAAAGTACTCATTCAGATCCATTTTTGAGTAAAATTATATGTATGTATATCCATATTTATAGACAAAAATCTATAAATACTAATATTTTGTTACTTAAAAAATAATAAAAATGGAGGAAATTCAGGAAATAAAAAAGCGTTCATTCGTGGACATGGAAAGGAAACCATATGGGAGGTCAATAAAGCCGCCCATTGAGATATGTGGTCGTAATATGGAGAGGCCCATGTACCCTTTGATGATTCAACTTTCTTATTTTTGCCAAAAAGCATCGTGTGAACAGGAATTTTTTGAAACTAACGGGGGTCTATGGTACATTATTATTCAGATGTGCCCTAGATGTGGGGAATATAATAGAGCAGCGCAGGAGGCTGGAACAAAAGTGCTCAAACGGTATGCATCAGAAGCAGCCAAAGAACTAAAAGCTAAAATTGCTCAAGAAAAAAGTCTATAAATATGAACCCACTAGCGTAATTTCAATAATCTCTTAAAAACATGGCTTCCCCCAGAGAGCTTACCTACCAGCAATTTATCCTTAAGCTTGTTGAGAAAGCATGTAAACGGTTTGTGACAAATCGTGATGTTCATAGTATAGGTGCGTTTTTCTGGAGAATTGTTAATGATGAGTTTAAGGAGCAAAGAAAAGAAGAGCTCAAATGCGACGCATTTTGGCAGTTTGCGTTGGACTTGAAAGATTGTATTCTGGAAAAGAAAATGGAACAGCTGTTCAGCCTATGGCAACAGTTCAATTCAAATGGGAAGAACCTGTTTGAAAATATGTACGATAATTGTATTTGGTACAACGTAAATTGTCTTATATAGCTCTCCCATTATAAATATTAAACTAGTTTTCTCATAAAAAATGGACAAAAAATTGAATAATTTGTATCACAATACTAAATCGGGGTACTCTGGTGTAAACCAGCTGTACCTCAGAGCCAAAAAAGTATTTCCAAAATCAAAAACAAAACAATGGTTAGAAAAGCAACCATCATATACTTTGCACAAACCTGCATTAAGAAAATATTTGCGGAACAGGGTTTTAGTAAGCAGTATTGATGAACAGTGACAAGCTGGTCTGGTTGATCTCCAATCACTATCTCAGCATAATGATGGGTACAAGTCTTTATTGAACTGTATAGATATTTTCTCAAAATACTCATGGTCTATACCCTTAAAAAGCAAATTTTTTTAATGATATTGTTGAAGCTTTCCAGAAAATCTTTAAAGATCGAAAACCGTATAAATTACAGACTGATGCAGGTAAAGAATTCGTGAACAAAGAGTTTCAGAAATGTTTAAAATCTGAATCTGTCAACTTTTTTGTTACTAAAAGCGAAATAAAAGCATCGGTAGTAGAACAATTTAATCGCACATTAAAAGAGAAAATGTGGCGGTACTTTACTAAAAAGAATACGTACAGGTACATTGACGTCTTAGACAATCTCATGCATAATTATAATCATTCTATGCATAGAACTATAGGTACATTTCCAGCAAACGTTACGCCAAAAAACGAGCAAGAAATTTTAAATAAAGCCTTTTGCATTACAAAAAAGATGCAGTATTTAAGTTCAATGTTAGTAATAAGATACGTCTAAGTAAAGTTAAGCGCACTTTTGAAAAAGGATACTGGCCCAATTGGACTGAAGAATTTTATATCGTTAAAGAGAGATACGCTAGAACACCACCAGTGTATAGTTTAGAAGACCAAATGGGTGAAAAATTAGAAGGCATTTTCTATGAACCAGAACTGCAAAAAATTGACAGTTCAACTGAAGATTTATTCATTGTCGAAAAAATTCTAAAAACTCAAAAACGCGGCAACAAAACTGATTATTTTGTTTGATGGAGAGGTTACCCGCCCAAATTTGATTCTTGGGTCCCTGATCTGATAAATGTATAAATGGTAATTTTGAATCTGATTTTGAAACAGGAAAAAATGGAGTCTGGTCATTGTTTCTTCAAGCAAATTGCAAAATGTCTACTTTTCTGACACGCTATTTTAGTCTTTTCAAGCTTCATTAGGAAATGCTTAGAAAAAGGCAACGTGTGCACCCTGTCCAAGTTATGCCGGTATTTAAGCCCCAAGACTGAATTTTATTCTGCTAATCTTTATGCAAAAAGCTTCATTATGATCACATTTCTTCATCTAAAAAGCGCAAATTTTTTGTAAAGTTTGGAAAATTCCTTGCAAAGTTTTGGAAAATTTTTGTAGAGTTTGAAAAATTTCTTGCAGAGTTTGGAATCAATTTTATATGCTTAAGGATAGCAAATTTGTAGACATTAGAAAATTTCTTGTAAAGCTTGAAAAATTTCTTGCTGGAATTGAAAAATTTTTGCAATGAATGAAACTTTAGTTCCTTCAATTTAGCATTGCTCAAGCATTGATTCAACTATTTTATGTGCTATATGCAATTCATGCTCTCTTTTTGCACCAGTGAGAATCATTTTTCCGCTTGTAAACAGTAAAAACGTTACATTTCTGAATTAATATATTAAGCCAGGAAAGAGTTCTACTTCATACATGCATTTTCTTTTAATCAACTCATAAAATTTGCAAAGATTTATGCAAAATCCTAAATCAGCAGAGCCTACAAACAGCTGAGGCTGTATTTTTAGGTAACAGGCTTGTGCATTTATTAGCTCTATAAAATGTTTTATTGTATTTTCGCCATCTTTAACTTTTTTAGCTCCTACACATACCATTTTACCTGACTTGAATATCAATAACGTAGCATGAGGTGGTTGATATATGATACCTGGAAATTTCTGAGGGTTATATTGAGCAGTATTTGGTAATTTTGCATATATCTCATCTAGATCAAGTGTGTCTTTAAGTGCTGCAGTAAGCACTATGTTCTGAATAGTAACCGTTTTCTATATATACCCACCTGTTTCTTAATACATATTTATAAACCATGATTTTTCAACACCCTTTTACTTGCCTTGTTTCTGGGCCAACAAAGTCTGGCAAGACAACTTTTGTCAGGCAATTATTAGAAAATAGAGCACACTTGATTGATACAAAACTTAAAAAGATTTGGTGGTGCTTTGCCAAAAATCAGCCGCTGTATAAGGAAATGCAAGATGTTTCATTTATAGAAGGGCTTCCTGATTTTAGTTATTTAAAAAAGTTTAGTCCAATGCCACAACTTTTGATATTAGATGATCTAATGCAAGAGAGCAAGGGTAATGTTCAAATTGTACAGCTTTTCACAAGATGTCATCATTGGAATATTAGCATCATTCACATTGTTCAAAATGTGTTCTTTGAAGGCCTCAGAACTTCACGCATAAACTTTGATTATATAGTCTTATTTAAAAACCCTGCCGATCAATTACAGTCACAAATTTTGTCTCGGCCAACTTTATCCAACAAATTCCAAATATTTCCTAGAAGCTTATTCTGATGCTACCTCTCAGCCACATGGCTATCTCTTGATAGATCTCACCCAAAATGCTAGAGATGAATTAAGACTTAAAACAAACATATTTAGCAAGCATCTGACTGTTTATGTAAAAAAATCTATAAATACTAATAATGACGGTGTAACCAATAAAAATGGGTAAAGAACGATTAAAACGCAATATTGTGTGCTTACACCTTCTGAGTCGAGCAAGAAAACCTCAAAGGGAGTCAATTATAAATACTGCCAGTAAAGATCAAATACTTTGTCTTTGTGACTGTGCAAGCAATTTTTTAAATGGTAATATTCCTTTTTCCGAAAAATATATAAACAAACTTTGGAGATATCAAAATCAAATAAGACGTCTGGCAAATAATAAACAAATCAGTTCAAAAGACAGAAAAAATATTATAGTACAGGATGGTGGTTTTCTTCCTCTTTTGTTAACTCCAATACTTACAATTGCAGGCAGTCTTTTAGCTGATGCAATAACAGGTAGAAAATGAAATATACTGAAAAAATGATTCTTATACCCACTGAAATCAGCGAGCGGACTAAGCCTATTGATGTTAGTGCTAGAGTCCTTGGATAATGAGATGCAGAAAGTGTTGAACAGCAAAAATATACCATCTTATTTAAAACTTATAAAATATAATCAGATACTTGGCAAATTTAAGCGATTGCATGAACAGAAACAGGAACCGTACAAAGCCAATATAATTGAATATACAAGTGATGTACTTAGCAATGATGAAATACTAACTGCTATGCCAAAAAATCAAATTCCTAAGGCTAAAATGCTTCTCCACTATATTTGTACAAACCCTTTTATTGAAATAGAGTCTGATGGTGAGCTTGTTATATATGGGCAAAAAATTGAAGGCTCAAACATTACAGATTTAGTTAATGATTTAGCACGTGAGCGTAAGAAAATAAGCAGACATCCTGGTACAAAGGAATTGCTGAAAGTGTTGAACCGCACAAATGTCCCACTAGCAAGTATTGGTAATAGACAAGGTAGGGAAATTTTTGCCGCAGGTGATGACTTTGACTGGGACAAAAGTCTATAAATACCTTGTGTGTTTCAATTTTTGTGAAATAATCACAAAAATGCATGTTCAATTTACTCCCAACAATTACAACATTTGGCTGGAATATTATACAGGGCAGGCTGCCCAAACTGGTTATGGATTGGATGGGTTTAAGGGCATCCCATACCAGCGGGGCGTTGGTCTTGGCAACTTTTTCCGCTCCCTATTCAGAATGGCCATCCCTGTTTTGCAATCAATTGGTAAGCAAGTTGGAAAGCATGCTTTAGTTGCAGGTTCAAATATAGCATCCGATTTGGCCCAGGGAAAACCTCTTTTTAGTCTACTAAAAAGCATTCAAAGCGAGAAGCTGCCCAACTTTTTGATGAAGTATCTCATGCCCTAGAACATCAGCAAGGAGAGGGTCTTGGTAGTCACCCAAAGTCTATAAATACTAATGCACTTGATGCGTTTTCTAAAAAAACATGGCTCTCATAGACGTAAAATCTATTCCGAGTACTAAAACTGAGTTAGACCTTTTCACGGTCCCTCCTACCCAAGTGGTAGTAAAGCGTGGCTTTTGGCATGAAATACAACCAACGCATCCCATAACTAATGAGGGACCATATGAATTTAGAATACCTCCTGATCCTCATTATATTCAGCTGAACAAAAATTACATTTATATGCTACTAAGAATTAAAAAAACCAACAGTTGCTGCAGGATCAGTAGTACCTGACTATGCACTTATCAATCTTATTGGTAAAACTTTTTTCAAGCAAGTAAAATGTTTTCTAGGAGGCCGTTTAGTTTTTGACAGCTCCGATAAATAAGCATATAGATCTTATTTTGAAACTGAATTAAATTATGGATTTGATGCAAAGCATTCACACTTACAGGCAGCATTATATTTTCATGATGGCAGCATTAATGTTGACACAAAAGATAGTGAATCATTCAAAAAGCGAGCTGCTATGTTTAAAGATGAAAATTTTGTAGAAGTTGTGGCTCCACTGCATATTGATATATTCTTGCAAGATAGGTATTTAGTCAATTTTACCAATTTTTGCTTAGAATTACACAGAAATAGTAATGCATTTACTTTACAGTGCTTTGAAGATGTTAACTTAGATTTGAAAGTCACTCAAATGAAATTTTTTATTCAAAAAGTTGAGGGTTTGGACACAGTAAATTTAGCTCTAGAGCAAACAATGCTTTCATACACAGCCAAATATCCTATAACGCGTGTAGCTATCACTAACTTGCATATATCAAACCCTGCTAGGGAAACGCCAAATTATACATTGTTCACTGGTCAGCTACCTAGACGTATTGTATTTGCTTGTGTTGAAGGCAGCGCTTATCGAGGCAATCTAGCAAAATCGCCTTTCAACTTCAAACCTTTCAGCATATATGATGCAAAAGTAACGTGTGGGGGTATAACCTACCCTGCTTACCCACTTGGCATTGCATTCAAACACGATAGGTACTTGCAAGCCTATAATCAAATGTATGATGCACTCGATATAGGCCGTGAAGGTAATTTCATTAGCAGAGATAAGTTTAAGACAAGTCACTGCTTTTTTGTATTCGACTTGACACCTGATGCAGATGATGAGGGGTATTGGGATCTAGCACATGAAGGAACAACAAGCATAAATGTAAGGTTTGCTGATAATTTGCCTGATTCTGGCATAGAAATCATTATAAATGCTGAATTTGATAATTTAATAATGATTGATAAAAATCGAAATACATTTCATGACTATAGTGCATAAACATGAATACTATGGAAGTATTTAAAATTCTTGAACGTAATATCAAAATGGATATGTTCTTTGGGCATTTTTCCATTAGACCGCGTACCACCTATAAAAACTATCCTGCAGCTATAGTGGTTAATTTGGATGCTAGCAATGAGCCTGGTTCACACTGGGTTGCTTTGTATTTTGTAAGCAAGAAACGCTGTGACTATTTTGATAGCTATGGCTTAGAGCCACCTGTGCAATTGAAGCATTATATTTCTGATAATGTGCTTTCATTTACATACAATAATGTCCAAACACAAGAGCTTTTTTCCATTAGTTGTGGACATATGTCCATCTACTTCCTCTTATGCAGGAGTAATGATGTTCCCTTCAAAAATATTGTTCTATCTACGCTGAGCAAAAAAATTTATAAATACTTTGATAAGCTTAAATTGTAAAAATGGATACTAAACAATTCTATTTAACGCTTCCGAGCAATTCACAGGAAGCCAATACTGCGGCTACATTTGTAACTGGCCTGCCAAGGCAAATTAGATTATCTGGCGATTGGGAAGTTGGTTTAGCTGAGATAATTTATGCTAATACATGGCACAATGTTGCTGAGGATCAGAATATGATACAATTTTATGATTTAAAAAATAATGTACGAGTAAAATTGCCTTATTCCTAGAGCTAGATACCAAAATATACACGATCTTATTAAAACAATCAGTTAGGGAATGAAAATGGTTAGTCAAAATGAAAAATTTGAATATACTGAGTACCTGACTTTCAAGTATCATGAAAATAAGAAATTTTGTCATATAGTAATTAACACTGCATACATTAAAAGCTTAAAGCTAACAAATCATTTGATGTATATGTTAGGCTTTTTAGATAGTCAGCTTAAAAATGTAAATTATACTCTTGCACAAGAAGTGACCATAGCTGCCCATCAACTCTCCTAACATGCTAGGCGGAATGCACAATTTTTATGTTTATTGTGATATAATTGAGCCTCTGATTGTTGGAAACATTTTTGCACAACTTTTGCAGGTTGTAAACATTGAAGGAAAATACATGGATATTGTAAACCATGCATATATTAGCCCACACTATATACCCATGCTGAAGAAATCATTTAACACAATTGAAATAAATATCAAAACGGATCAAAATCAGCTTGTACCATTTGAATTCGGCAAAACTATCGTAAAATTGCATTTTAGACACCAATAGACTATAAATAAAACCTATGTAGGTTACATATAATACAAAAATGATTTTCTTGTTGGTGCTCTTACATTCCACATATGGGGTTGATCCATGTATATGACAATGAGTTATGGTAATTTGCCATAATTTAGCAGACTATAGTAGCATGTCACACTCTGCAAAAATACAAAAAGTTCTAGTGCCCAACTACCAAATAAAAGTATATTATAATAATATTTTGTTTTTTCAAGGACCTGTGGCTGATAAGGTGCTTGATTTACATGCTGCTAATAATCATCATTATGATCTGATTACAAAAATGCCTCAAGTGCTGTAAGTTTTTTTCCTCCAAAAACAGTGCTTTGGTGGTGCATGTGACCCGTGCAAATCCTCTCATTCTATGCTCATGCTTAAAAAGCAGCAAAAAAATGTAATGTACAGTGTAAAGAGGAGTAAAGTTGTGTGAAGTGTAAAGTAGTGTAAAGTGTAAACTTGCATAAAGTAGTGTAAAGTGTAAAGTGGTGTAAAGTAGTGTGAAGTGTAAAGCAGTGTAAAGTGTAAAGTGGTTAACCATTCCATTCTTATCCTATTCCTATCATAGGCCTACCTTATACTACCCTCCTTTGCCCCCTCTTATCCTAAGTGTAAAGAGAAGGCGCTAAGGAACCCTTGTTGGTGGCCCCTCCCCTGGGACAATTTTTTTGAAAGTTCCCAAACTCCCTCCCCCAAGGACCAAAATTCCCAAACTACCCCCATCCCTATAAACAACTTTTTGAAAGTTCCCAAACTACCTCCACTTCCCTAGGGACTTTAGAAAATTCCCAAACTACCCCCTTCCCCCAGGGATAAGTTTTTGAAAGTTCCGGAACTACCTCATCCCCCAGGGACAACTATTTTTTTTGGCAAAATACCCAGGGCGCATTCAGGGCACAACCCAAACCCCCGCCTATATTATAACACAGGGAACCCCCTCAGGGCGCACATTCTCAGAGCCAGGGGGCACATTTCAACCCCCATTTTCCAACTGCCTACCACAGCCGCCTATACTATAACACAGGAAGAAATTTCCCGAACCTAGTTCCCAAACTATTAGTTCCGGAACTACTAGTTCCGAACACGCCAGGGTCACAGGCATATGTGGGCAGCAAGAAAATTCTGGGGGGGGGGTGCAAGATTTTTTGAAGGTCAAAAAATGGCCTTAAAAATGGTGGTATGGCGATAAAAACACCATTTTTCGACGTTTCTCATCAAGCACTATCCATTGGCATCAAAAAATTGCAGAAAAAAACGAAAAAAATTTTCAAAAATTGAATTCTGGGGGGGGGGTATTTTTGATTTCTGGGGGGGTATTTTGGTTTCTGGGGGTGCATACCCCCCAAACCCCCACGCCCAGGTGTGCCATAGGTGGGCAGCACCGAAATTCTGGGGGGGGTAAAAAATTGTTAAAGGTCAAAAAAAGGTCCTAAAAGTGGTTGTAAGGAAAAAAAACACCATTTTTTGACATTTCTTGTCAAGCAATATTCAATGGCATCAAAAAATAGCCAAAAAAGCAAAAAAAAATTTCAAAATTTGAATTCTGGGGGGGGTATTTTGATTTCTGTAGGGAGTATTTCAATTTCTGAGGGGTGCATACCCCCCAAACCCCCTCCCCCAAGCCTACGTGTGGATGTCACCCTAAGACCAAAACATGCTTGACTGATGACTCATTGTAACATAGGATTGGTATTATCTTCAAGAATCGTGCAAATATACGATGCTTGGAACGTATGAATCTTCTTTAAATTATCCATATCTAATTATAAAAGACTTACAGAGTAGTTTTACTATTATTTGTTGTATTCATGACTGTAAACTTATAGCAGCATATATGACCCTTCAAGGCATTGTGATAAAAATAATTCATAATAAGGATAATCTAGTAATGGTACGTCTATATGATAAAGTGCACATAAATTACACGTATCCTGTAAGTAAGGCAAAGGAAGCAGAACAACCCAACCCCAAAGACCCAAAACTTCAATATCTTGAGCAACGTTTACTCAAAATTGAGCAGAAAAGCTTCCAAATTGTATGGATCAAAATTTGTAGAGCAACTGATTGGCCTTTGATACAACATTAGGAGCTCGAGCTCTGCTCGGACATCAGGATATTCATGCTAGTTTTGCTGGAGACGTTCCTATGATATGTGAATGCCAGAAAATTAATAGCACTAAGATTTTTTTGGGATTAAAAAGTAAAAGACATGTGTTACAAAGATCTTCTGGTCGAGACAGAAAAAGGCTTATATTTCGTTTCTCCAGGAACATCTGATTTAGTCCAAAATTCTATTGAAATTCCATGTAATACTCGGATACATGGCATATATAAGCAGGAGCACACAGGAAAATATATGGGAGTAG
Source organism: Mermis nigrescens (assembly GCA_036768485.1). Classification (NCBI taxonomy): domain Eukaryota; kingdom Metazoa; phylum Nematoda; class Enoplea; order Mermithida; family Mermithidae; genus Mermis; species Mermis nigrescens. The sequence continues at coordinate 2,131,170 of JAVLUZ010000341.1, forward strand.
CAGGAGTGCTACTACATGGCTAGAAGTGCCTACTTTGAAGTTCAACCCATGACATTGATGTTTCATTGTTTGTCAATATTATTATTCAATATTTTCCACAGTTGTGAGCAATAGCCCGAGTAGTTGATTAGTACTACACACACAAAACAGAGCGGAAGATCTGGGAAACCGATGTGGGTAAAATTTTGCTCACGTAATGGTGGAAGGCAGCATTCCCATTACACAGGGTTGATGCATACTGTTATCATTATGCAAATGAGTCTATGGTAGTGTGTCATAATTTAGCAGATTGTAGTACACTTCCAAGATCAGTCCAAAACATAGTTTTGATAGACAACTGTGATGTTCAAGTTTCTGATTGGAAAAATTTGACAACATTCTTACCAAAACTTGAGTCTATGAAATTTGTGCCTAAATGTAAAAGCTGTTTGAAAATTGATGAGCATTTTAATGGAATAAAAATTGAAGGCAGGTGTTTGGAAAGCGACATGAAATACAGGCATAAAGACAATTTGAATATCATTTTAAATGAGATTTTGAGTTGTATTGCGATGTTATGCACTCTAACCATCCTCTACATTATACGCTTTATTAAAAATGATATCTTAAAGCATCATGTGACAGTCAAAATAGCAATATAGTCATTGCATATTTGAGCCAAGTAGTGCTAGTGACCCTCCCCCAAGGCTGGACGCATTCAAAAAAAAATTTGGGCAAAATCCATCCATCCTGGCGCAAGCATTGTCAATTTAATGCTATTGCTTCAGCAGTCAACAAAATGCATCAATCATAAAAAATGCTTCGCCAATGCGCGATATTACTTGTCTCTTCATTAGTGGTGGGCAGCCACCACACCTGGGCGTGAGGGGGGTTTGGGGGTATGCACCCCCCAGAAACCAAAATACCCCCCCCAGAAATCAAAGTACCCCCCAGAATTCAATTTTTGAAAATTTTTTTTGTGTTTTTCGCAATTTTTTGATGCCAATGGATAGTGCTTGATGAGAAACGTCGAAAAATGGTGTTTTTATCGCCATACCACCATTTTTAAGGTCATTTTTCGACCTTCAAAAAAATCTTGCACCCCCTTCCCCGAATTTTCTTGCTGCCCACGTATGGCAGCCACCATTCTTTTTCTATATTAAGTGTGCGCCTCAGAATTATCAATTTAATGCTATTGTTGCTTCGCCAGTCAACAATATGCGCTTATTAAAAATTCCAAACAGGCTGCCAAAGCACTTATTATAAATTTGCTGCCAATGCACAATATTATATTCATCATGTTTCAGTCTATGTTGCTTCACCAATGCATGATAGCATATGTTTATTCCTCGGCTTGCACTTCCCTGCCCCCCCCCCACGCCTCATCATTGTGCCCTGAGAGAAAAGCCAGGGTGCTAGCAGGGTGCTCCTCCGCCTATGCTATAACACAGGAGAGGCTGCTTCTCTGTGATTGGGTGGGCGGGGCCTATAACACAAAACATAGCTGTATATACTTTGTGTTGCATGCTAGGGAACCAGGCTTTACTACTGCTGAGCATAGTATACAAATTACAGGAAAAATTAAAGAGGAAAATGCTTCGGGGAAAAATTGTTACTTGTTTGTGCACAAAGTTTTGAATGAATGACCGGCCTTGTCACACAAAAGTATGGTTAGTTAATAGGTTATTCTTAGTATGGATAACCAGTTAGCAATAAATGCTCTCAATACTAGACTTCACAAACACAAAAATGTGTATTATCAGGCCTGAATTCAAAGAAGGGCAAGGGGGCTGCCTCTCCTGTGATGAAAAAATTTTTTGTTTCTCCCAAGAATCCTACAAAGGGAAAAATGGAAAATTGGCAAAATGTGTCTAAAACACTGGCAAAACAGGTTTTTAGCGTACTTTTTAATTAGCAAACTCAAATTTTTCTGATGCTCTGCACTGAATTCATTGTTGATGTATATTTTTGTCTTCTAAACCGCTGAAAATTGCTCAAATTTGAGTTAGACATAAGGAGCATGTGACTTTCTTACCAGCGCTGTGCAGTGGCTTCTTTGTTCAGCTATAGTTTTTGCCTTCTAGCTCACTCAAAACAGGTCAAATTTAACTTAATGACATGGAAACCATGAAATTTTTCCAGCGCTTTGCACCGGATTGATATTTATACACTTTTTGTCTTCTAGCCCACTCAAAATTGCTCATATTTGAACCTGACATGCAGAATATGTCAATTCTTTTGCACTTGGTGCCAAATTATTTAAAAGTTGTATTATTTTTCTCTGTAATGTATATTGAATAAATACAATGACAGGAGATCAGAAATTACTTGTGAATTGAATGATGAGAAATTGGTTGTGCAATAGCTTAAACAATAAATTTACTGTATATCATTTTTGAATATAGTGTAAAATTTCTGAAATTTTATTTTGAAATTTTTTTTTCTATTGGATGGTGTTAGCTAGTATACACTCAAGAATGCTTTTATTTTTGCTATCTGCTAATTGTTCTTGAGACATCTGACCTCAAAATTTTTTGTTCCCTTCCCCCTTCCTACCAAACAAATAAGATCCTGGATACAGACATGGGTGTTATTATATGTGAATGCTGAATAACTCAGATACCTATATGTGGAAGGGCGGAATCTCTTGTATAACACTGGATAATTGATGCCCCTCATTTTTAGTTAATGTCATCAAAAATTGTAAAAAATGTTCTTTTTATCAGAAAGTAGACAACACTTCAATTTAAAACTGAATTCATGCTTTGTTCCTGTCTGTCAATAAAAATGCGCACTATTTACATACATGCTTAAAGTTGTATCTTAGTGAAAATACAAGTATCTAATAAATTAAATTAAATTGTCAATCACTTCTGTTGTATGTATCTTAAATTCACTCAAAATACTGATGTTTCATGGTCGAGTTTTATTGCTTTGATATCCTTGGCTTGATGAAGTGGTACCCACAATTCTCTGTGTGGAACAACAGATAGCAATAGAAGAACCAAACTTGGAATCACACAAGTCTCTGTAATGGCTCAATTCAAGACATGCATAGCATGAGAATTTTCAGAAGGGATAAAATTTTTAAGTGTCTTTTTTGCTCACAAAAATGGGTAATTCGCATCAAAAATATCTTTAGGTGTTTCTGACAATGCTCAATCTTTCAAGAGCATAAAAAATTCAAAAAATTTAAAAAGAATCAAAAAGTCAAAGAGATAAAAAAAATATAATAAAACCATAAATGGGGGGCAAGGCCACATTGTTTTTGCCATAACATGAAGATTTGCTGCTAAAATGTTGACTAGTCTGAGAAAGGGCATTCACGCAAATCAGGAGTTTATAGTGCAATATATATTGTAGGTAGCAGTAAAAGAGTTACTGCTCTGCTGCAATGCCAGTGAAGCTGATATGCTGCCATGCCTTCTGTTGTGTATCTCTGGGGGAGGAAGGATAGGGGGATTGGGAGGATTTCAGGTTTTTGAGATCATTTCACAAGGGTTTTTAAAGGAGAAAAATTGAAATTTCTCAATGCTTGCCCAAAAGACCGCTTATTTCACTTTACTCTTCAACTAAGTAAGCATAAATTTATGCCATTTTTGTCTTTCTATGACACTACAGAGTTGCTGAGATACATACCTATTTGTATTCAAAATCTTTGACCCCTATCCTAATTTCAGAAGGCCAGCTACGCTCCTGCTGATTAATACCTATATAATAAGAACTTGATGTTAGGCATGCCTGGTTGAAGAGCTTTGTGCATGCTTTTGGTGTTTGATTCAATTTTGTTATTCCAATTTCTCAGAAATTGAAATACTTGAGTGATTTTGCAAAGCAGTACTTACTCAGCTACAAAATTTTTGAATATGATTCAAAGCCAAAATGACCAAAAATCCCTAAGGATTGAAGCCTGTACTGAAAACATACTCTCTGAATAGTTAGCCTCAAAACAGTTCGGAAAATATAGGTACTTCTGATTAATGACACTATTTATTATTCCCCAGAAAACTTATTTGTTAACTTACTTAAAAATTTTTGAGCAATCTTTGCAAATAATGAGAATGAGGGTTGGCGTTTGGGGACCTATCTTTTCTACATGTAAAGTATAGTGAGCGACCAAGGACAACAGCCACCATGCTATTCATTTAGTATTTGTTTTTGTGCAGCATACACATATAAATAAGACAAAATTATAGACCAGCAACTTATTCAAAATTATGCAATGACCGGCTTAAAATTAATTTTTTGCACAAGTTATGCATAAAACTGAGCAGCAAAGATTAGACATTAATTAGAATGCTTTTACGATAGGAACATCAATGAGATAATTTTTGTTTACAATAAGGCCAAACTGTGATTGGATGGAGAGACAGACATAAGCATATAAATGAGGCAAAAATGATATCTTTTTTTGCTAAAAGAATCCCACAAAAATTTCTTCACCTCCTCTCAAGAATATGCGATTTATTAAAACTTCCCTAAAGTTGTCTGATAATATGTAGGAAAGATTCTTTTGGAAGCATTGTTAGCTATCTATTTGCCAAAAAGTTCCAAATTTTTGGCGCTTTGCACCATTATACTCATGTTTTGACTATATTTTGTTCAATTTGTTCTTAAGTTTTTTAAAAATTCCTAATATTATTTTTTTGACCCTGCTTCATGTAAGAAAAAGCCCCAAAAGCCATTACATATGGAAAAATGGCTAATTTTTGTGCCGCCAAAAAATTTTACATATGGCTTAGTTAGTGTTTGAGATTAAATCCTCAGATTTCCAAGACATGTATCTTCAAGGTTTGATAATATGATTCTATTGAAGATTATGAATTTTTATTCAGCTAGCAAATAAAGATGATGGCAAAGATTATATTCATCCAATATATCAGAAAATTTCATGTTGTGCACAAAGCCCAGGGCAACTATGTTGTGGTTTTGTTGAAATGTACATAATAGGTAGATGCTGGCCGGCTAGCCACACTTACTGGCTATTTGCTGTACAAATAATATTCATATAATAATCATATGAGCACTCTTAGACTAACAAAATGGAGTTTAATTGAAATAGAGCTCAAATCTTGTGAAACAGTACTAGGATCAGCCCAAATTTTTAACCGTAGGAAAATTTGACAGTAAAATAAATAGTAAATAAAGCTACAAATGAACAGCATAAAGTGATTAGGTTCCCATCACTGAAATTGTTGAAATGTAATAGTCAAACATGGGCAGGGGCAACATACTCCTTTAAGCAGACAATAAAATCTTTTTTGAAATTTTGCTTGATCAAATGTCAAAGTTTTAAGGGATCTTGAGGTGGGAAGGGTCTACCAAGTGGCTAAAAACAATGTAGAACATAATTGGCATGTAGAAATAAATACTCTTAAGCAGCAAAGCATAAAGCTACAGGATATTTCATGAAAAATTCTATCATTCAGACCTAAAACTAGTGGTCATTCTTGTAACTACATTCTCTATGGATACCTGGGCAATAGCCAAAAGTTCAAAGCCATCAAACTATGGTCTCTCGAAAATTGATTGGTCTCTCATTTGGCTGAAAATATATTTAAAAAAACAATTTTTTTGATTTCCCACTGTTTTTGCACATTTTTCGAAATCAGCCCATCCAAATGGAGCCTGCGGCCCAATCCCGTTTTCTGTCAGCCATTCCATAGACAAGCTGGGATGGGCTATTGCCTTGGTGTGTCTCTATTTACATATGTTCCAAAGTCTTTTTATGTTAGTTACATTATGTGAAATAGACTTTTCTGACCAGGAAAACCCTGTAGCAAGATTTAGACTGGAGGGGAAGCATACAAACACTAATATATGTACACTATTATCCATGATTTTCTGTCAGAGGGAGGCAGTACATAAAATTTCCCTCAAAGTGTTAAAATTTATTTAAAAAAGCGACTATTATGCTCAAAATAGTGATTTTTGATGTCTTTCAACTGCCAAAACTATTTCTGATTTTAAAAAAAAATTACAAATGATTGGAAGTTTTTGTGGGAAATGAAAGGAATTAATTCAGAAATGTTAGGGCACAAAAGCACTAACATATACTCAAGAAATCATTCTAAGAACTAAAATTCCTTGGCTTGTATATGTACACAGGTACTCTACTGACGAAAAAATAAAGGTTTCAGAGCACCAAGAAAGTCAATAAGAACTACAAAGCACAAAGCGCCATACAAATTCACAAAATTGTCATAAAACATGATAAAAATAAATACATATTTATCTCTATTGCAATTTGCATACCATCTTTTATGACATGGGGTCCTACTCATAAGCATGCAGTAAAGAAATCCTGGGGGGGGTGTGTGCAAGATTTTTTGAAGGTCGAATAATGGCCTTTTTAATGGTAGTGTGGCAAAAAACACCATTTTTTGACATTTTTCATCAAGCACTTTCCATTGGCATCAAAAAATTGCAAAAAACAAAAAAATTTCAAAAATTGAATTTGGGGGTATTTTGATTTCTAGGGGTGCATACCCCCAAACCCCGCATGCCCAGGTGTGATCCTACTCTACTTAGTCTGCTCCCCTTAATCCTCTGTTTACAGTGTCCTATACCAGAGGCATAAGGAATCACTTTTGCGGCATTTTTTTCTGTTCAACCTTATCCAAGTGCCCAAAACTTTGTCTAGCCTCGTTTTGGCTTCAGTTACATTGTTTTTAATGGTTTAGCTCAAAGAGAGAGAGAGATGATATAGAGTAGTAAGACATAGGCCTTTTTTGACCTACTTACAGTGATATCACAAAAACTCAAGAAGGGAAAGTGAGGATCTAATAAGGAAATTCAGTGATTAATTCCTCTCCAGCTATTTAAATGGATCCCCTGGATGTGTTGAACACAGCAGAAATCTACTTTTTTCTTGTTTTTGCCTATTCTTCTGCATTGTGATAGTGTTTTAATCATACCTCTTTCAAAAATAATTTTCACAGAAAAAAATTGATATTCAGAAAGAGCATAAAAATTTAATTAAATGAAAGTAATAGCTGTCAGAGAATTTTAAGAAGGCATAGCTTAACCCTCACATTCCCATGAATTAGGACCCTGTCCTAGCCAATCACTTCTTTTTTGATTTTTAGTTGTTGTATTGTATTACTACAAAACTTTGTCTAGCCTCATTTTAGCCCTAGTTACATCATTTGAAATGTTCAAGCTAGTAAATAAAATTATACATCCTAAAACATTAGCACATTATCAATATTATCACATAAAAACTTAAATTACAAAGAATGCTCTGGCCAATTATTAGTACAAGATTTGTAGGCATCTACTCTCTAATCAGCTACTATAGTCCAAAATAATATTTCAGTCAACTAGAATATACTATTAGTATTTACTATATACATGTCCACATCATGCCTATGCTTGAGCATAAAAGCAGTTTTTTTACTTATAACTCCTTACAAAGTAACTTTAGCAAAAAATGACAAACATATCCCTAAAGAGCTCAAAAAATTGCACAGAATGCTAACATTTGCTATGTTGAGTAAGACTAATTACATTTTAACCTAGCTAGGCCAACATCCCAGCAGGGGAACCTTTGACTTCAAAAACACATGGGATTGTGAGGATGAATATGCATTAGTATTTTATGCAAAAACAAAAAAAACATCTGCAAAAACATGATGGTAAACTATACTTTATTGATTTAAGAAAATCTACCCTTTCCAGTTCAGATTTAGTGGTGTATATTATCTATACATTTGTCAATCACAGCAAGGTCAACATACCACATGATGTTATGCAGCCCAATGTATAACACATGCAATGCAAGGGCATTTCCCTATAGATACCTATACAAATTTAAGCCAGCTTTTCAAATATGTTGTTCCATAACAAACACATTTTCTGCATGACAAAGAGACTCGGTCTAGAAGTATTTGGTTATAATGAGCATACTGCTAAATATTTTTTTGCATCACTTAACTTTAAAAGAGCAGTGAATTTAAAAGAAATCAGCTGATTGAGTGCAAATGGATTGCAAAAAAAGCAACTGTATATAAGTATGTGTGTGTGTGTGTGTGTGTGTGTGTGAGTGTGTGTGTGTGTGTGTGTGTGTGTGTGTGTGTGTGTGTGTGTGTGTGTGAGTGTGTGTGTGTGTGTGTGTGTGTGTGTGTGCAGGATAATAACTTTGGACCAGTCATCTTTTCACACAAATGAAAAGAACGGATGGTGTCTTACAAAGGCATCTATTCATAAGTTACATAATGTTACCACAAAATAAGCTGTAAATTAGTTACTGTATCCACATTGCATGATATAAAAAAGCACAATTGAGAATGCTAGCTTTCTAGAAAACAGCACCCCCATTGATCATTATTAAAGCTTCAGTATTAGCTGTTCAGAGATCCAACTTTGTTCAATATTTCCAGTACAATTTTTTTATTGTCATTGTGAAATATTTAGTAAAATATTGATGATTTTGGTGTTTCTTAGGATCAAGCCAATACATCTACCACCTGAGTGTACAACTGTTATCAATGAAATCAATACTAGTTTTTATGAAGGTACACATGATTTCATTGATTTGAAGACAGTTGGTTGTCATGGAAAAACTTGACTAATTATGCAAAATTACATGATTCTGCAAATTACATCATCAATAAGACTCAATGAAATTGCATCTTCTTGTTGGCCTGAAGACCATCACTTGGAAATTGATATGACAATCAACTTATATCATCAGAAGTTCAGGACAAATAGCAATTACTTCATGATTGGATCACCTAACCTTGCTGTTAACAACAAAATCATGGATATGCTCTTCTAGTACAATGCTCTCAGCAGCATGGAAAAGAAAATAGGCGCTGGAAAGCAAACTAGCCTATCAGAAATTTTTAGCTGACTAACAAAAGGGTTTGAAAAGGTATTGTTTGACAATAGGACTAAAAACTTTATTGCAATTCTGTTAACAAATGCACATAGCTCGATGGAGCTACCAAAATTTGCTTTTAGGCAACTAAGGAACCTCAAGAATAATTCAAGCCATTATTAAATATTGAAAACATATGTGCATGATATTGTTATTGTCTTATATGACCTGAAATGGATAGCTCTTGGGCCGAACAGTGATGATGTAAGAATTTTGTCACTGAGTGGTATGCTGTATGTAGATATTGTTGAAAAATGGAGGCAGAAAAGACTGAATGAATTTATTTTTACACTAAAGTGACAATTGGAAAAAAGGTACTCATGATTGTCTGAATTGTTGCCCTCTTGTTGAATACCAAAAAATATATTTTAATATGCAATCTTCAAGCATGATACACTCACTCCAAAATTACCTCATGACTGTTGTAATCCAGTGTTTCTTATTGAACAAAGTGAGTGACTACAATAAGTGCACAGCATGGCCAATCTGGCGGGTCAACTGTTCTACTTGGAGGGGGTCAAGAACTGAGCCTCTAAGGGCCAAAGTGACCACAAAATTGAGCAAATGCACTAAAATAGCATCAAAACTGCATCATTACAGTTTTGGATCAATTTTAAGCACATTGGCAGAAAATCTTTAGGTTTTTGCCTCATTTTTTCTAGAAATTTATCCATTTAAAAATTCTAAGGGTGAAGATCATACGTGGGCAGCAAGAAAATTCTAGGGGGGATGCAAGATTTTTTGAAGGTAAAAAAATGGCCTTGAAAGTTGTGGTATGGCAAATAAAACACCATTTTTTTTATGTTTCATATCAAGCACCATTGGCAACAAAAAATTGAAAAAAAAAAACAAAAAAAAATTTCAAAAATTGAATTCTGGGGTTGGGGTATTTTGATTTCTGGGCGGGGGGGGGGGTATTTTGGTTTCTGGGGTGGTGCATACCCCCACGCCCAGTTGTAGTATAGACCAAATGTTGAGCAGCAAGAAAATCTTGGGGGGAATAAATGCAAGATATTATAAAGGTCAAAAAATGACCTAATAATGATGGTATGGCAAAAAAACCATTTTTATACATTTCTCATTGAGCACTATCCATTAATATCAAAAATTGTGAAGAAACAAAAAAATTTAAAAATTTAATTCTGGGAAAGGGTATTTTAATTTCTGGGAGGGGTATTTTGGTATCTGGGGGAAGGTTGCGTATATCCTTCTCACAAACCCCAAGCCCAGGTGTGGTAGACTGAAGATGGCAGTAGCATGGTTAATCTGGGGAGGTTATTCAATGTGAGGATCAATAATTGGACTCTCCAATCACAACCCCAATTACAGGAGTGGTTGTTGTGGACTTTGTTAAGCCTAAACCACAGTTCACACCTACAATGGAAAAATGCATTTGTTGAAGTGTAGTGACTATTCTTTTATTTATACTTGTAGTAACTAATCAACGTTTTTGCATAGCTAAGCATTGGATGTTGCCAGTTAGGCACTAAATGTTCAACTTTTATAGATTCTGCTTGGATCATTGCTATATCAGCAATGATATTCAAAGAACAGCTGAAGCCACAGTACTTTTGACAGAAAGTCGAGAGGAATTGAGAAGATCTGTCTTGATGTGAAGAGGGTGCTTCTGCAATTACAGCATCTACATATAATTCTGCACTGCCATTATGTGCAGCTCCTGAAATACACAGTGACAGTTTCTGAGGAGTTAGACTAATAACACTCACTGTGCATGTATGTCTATGTAGTATTATGTTCATCTAGATTTTGCAGTGAGCAATGTATTATTAAATTTTGCAGATCATGCAAGATGTAGGCATATTTCATATGCTTATCTTATCAGCACTCAGCTCAAAATGAATATGCGACCTAGATATTTCATGGCTTAATTCCACTGGCAGGTCAATTTTGCTATGTACAAGTGAGTAGATGTACCTATGTGTATATACTGCACATTCATGTATCAGGATGCTTTGAAATGTTAATCTTTTATCAGTTTAATTTAAATAGTCCAGACTAGACAAGTGAAAGCTCAAAATTTTAGAAAGGAGGTGACCAAAATTGATCCTGGGTTACAAAAAAGGATAGATGAACCTAAATTTTAGGTCATTGATTGCAAAAAAGTAAAAATGACCTGAAAACAGAATTTCCTTCTAAAACTGATCAGGGGTTGAGAAATCCAGCATTTTAGAGACAACCTACTTTGGTTGTAGATCCTTAACCTCACTTGCATCTCTGTGTATTCCTAGATGACTTTGAAATTCATTTATTTTTGGCAAGTAAACTAGTGATATTTGTGGATTTGTGGTTTATGGTTCTTTACTCAGCCCCGCAAAAGGTTTCCACCTTCCCAAACCCCTAACTGTGATTCTTCTAAATGAGTTATATATATATATATATATATATATATATATATATATATATATATATATATATATATATATATATATATATATATATATATATATATATATATATATATATATATAATATATTATATATATATATATATATATATATATATATATATATATATATATATATATATATATATATATATATATATATATATATATACATATATATATATATATATATATATATATATATATATATATATATATATATATATATATATATATATATATATATATATATATATATATATGCATGCTGCATAGCTAACTTTTTACTGTTCTTTCTTATCTGCAATAATAATTGATACATATGCACTTATCAAAGGCCATTTAAGTCAATTGGAAAACAAAATTAAACAAGTTCATCAGAACAATCAACTACTGCAATTTCAACTCATCAATTGAAAGATTTGGGCAATGAAAAGCAAACACATATATTTGCAGTCAATTATGTCTAAAGCAGAGAGCCAAAGAAGTCAAAATACATCAAAGCAATGCAATATCTCCCTAAATCAAACTAGAAATTATTACGGACATAATGCGGCTAACAAACACCAACAAAATTTTGCAAATTCAACAATGTTTCATTTGTCGAAGTCAGATTGACTAAGACCATACATATCAAAGTAATACAATCCCAAATTTTATCCACAAAAAACCATACAACAACCCATGGTCAACATGTCCTTCTCTATTTGTTCAAGTTTACCAATTTCCAACAATATCCGCATCTGCACCCCTAGACATTTGAACCCTTGACATAGCAAAAAGATTTGACATTCTAATCCAGAATGCAATTCTAGAATAACAAACTAGATTTTACACTTGCCCAGGGGTCCATTGTAGAAAATTTACAAGCTACAAGCTACAAGTAGAAATAGCTATAAGTCCTATAAGTATGTATTGCATAAATATTTACAAGCTACAAGCAACAGGTTACAAGTCCAGACAGCCAATTTATAAGTCCTACAAGCCAGTTACAAGCATAGGCGGGCGGCACCAAAATTCTGAAGAGGGGGGTGAAAACATTTTCAAAGGTCAAAAAATGATCTTAAAAGTGGTCGTATGGCAGAAAATACCATTTTTTGACGTTTTTTATTGCTCACTATTCAATGGCATCAAAAAATTGCTGAAAAAGCAAAAAAAAATTTCAAAATTCGAATTCAGGGGGGATTTTGATTTCTGTGGAGGATATTTCAACTTCTGGGGTGCATACCCCCAAACCCTCCACGCCCACGTGTGGTTACAAGTCCTACAAGTGTAGTACTAGTCATACAAGTTAGCGTTGCATAAAATATTGTCAGCGCCTTGCAGTAAAAAAGTCATCAACTCTTTTTGAGTTGCTAAAATGCCATTATTGGAAGGAGAAACATAGGCCTTATTCCAAGAAAGTTCTATGTGGATCATTTTCAACATTGATTTCTAAGGGAGAAAAATGCAAAGCGTGAAAAAAGATCATGATAATTGCATCACTCAACATGGTTTTAAGCCGCTTCAAAGGATCAGGATTGCTCTTACATAAGAGACACAATTTGGCCAAATTTCAGGAAAATTGCTGTAGCAAAATGGGATTCTAATATTGCTACAGGTGCGGCCAGTAGTACAAAGTCAAAAAATTTCCAAGGTGGAGGAAATTGTCCATGATATCATTGGCCGAAAATCCATTGTGTTAGAAGGAATAAATGTTGTGGAAACATGGAAAGATTCTATGCCAAATTGTTAGCAGCTGATGGGCATTTTATGTTTTTACTGCAGAGAAAGGCAAAAGTTTTCCAGGAAGATGTACACTTTTTGATTTAAGTTAAAGGATAATCTCAATATCAACTTTTCTTGCATTGTATACCTGCAAATACACATAAGGGTGTTCACTAGTGATTGACCGGGGCCCCGGCCCCGGCCCCGGCAATCCCCGGCCATTTTTAAGCATCCCCAGCCCCGGCCGGGGCAATGTCAAAAAATGGCCGGGGCGGGAAAAAATTTAGTGTAATTCGTATTTGTACAAGGATGTGATACTGCCACTTATTTATCAATGGGCAAGTGTTAATTTTTTGAGAACTGCACTGATTCGACCATATGTATGCATAGTCCTTGTTATATCTTTGCTACTGTGTATGAATGAGCTTTTACTGAATAAATGTTCAGGAAAATCTGCATCTTTTTGATTCCTTCACTTAACTCATTAAACCAAATGCTGCTTTTATCTCATTTATTCGTAGCTAGTGGTTAAAAGATTTAGAGTTGACAAATACGTTCCATTTCTAGTTAGAAATTGTACGTTTTCAAAAAGACAATTTTTACAAAAAAAACACTTACATTTAATTGAATGGGAACCGCCTGCTTTAAAACGCGTTTCTTGTGTAATAGTTGGAAGTTAATTGTAATCAAATGTAAACTGCGCTGCAGAATCGCGTCCGATCCGATAAACTATATATGTTTACATCCAATACCTATTACGCCCAATCGCGCTACATCTCTGTGATTCCACTATACCGCGTTTCTTGCGTAATATTTATTGCAGCAGAAGTGAATAATAGGCGGAAGTAAACTACACTGCAGTATTGCGACCGATACGATAAGCTAAATATTTCTAATTTATTACGTCCAATACCTATTCCGTCCAATCGCTACATCTTTGTGATCCACTACTTCTGTTTCTGGTTTTGTTAGTGACGATTATTACTTCTATTTTTCATCAGAGCTTTCTCTTTTATATTCAGTGTCTTTGTTTCTTATTTTAACTTGCTTGGAAAATTTATGCTCTGTTAGGTAATTGTTTGTGTGCTATCATTTCTACTCGCTTCCAGATAAGCACAGTGAAAAATTTCTGGGGAGGGGGAGGTGGATGCAATCCAAATAAATTTTTTAAAGTGCCTTTCTTACCGTAAAAACGCTTTAAATGCGTAACACGAAAAAATTTTAATAAATTGCATTGAATTGACCAAAATATAGTCAGAAAGAGACTAATTATTGACAATTTGGCGCGAAGCGCCAAAAATTGACAATTTTGAGCCATTTAAACGCTAAAAACTCTTAAATCTAGACATTCCCTATGATTTTTCTAAAAAAGTGTGAATTCTGGGAGGGGTGACAAATTTTTTGCGTTAGGTGAAAATTTTTTTTTCGTGTGAGGGGGGTTGAAAACTCCCCGAGCCCCCATGATCATGTATGCTCGCTTCTATAAGTTAGCTCTCACTGAAATTTTCCATTTAGATTACATCAAATCGCAATTATATTCAGTTACTGTTTTTAGGATTTATAACAAATTTATTTTTGTTTGCTATATGAATGACTAGCAGCCAGGAGTCCGTAGTTTGGCAATTTTTTGAAATTGACCCTACAGATCAGACGACAGCGAAGTGCATCAAATGTGAAAAAATATACAGTCGAGGAAAAACGCCTAAAACATATTCAACAAAAAGCTTGCACGATCATCTGAAGAAGAAACATAAACACGAATATGAAGCAGCTCAGGAAAAGAAGGATGAAGAGCGAACAAATGATTGTGCATCGCGTGCCGAATCCGTCAAACGCATGAAAAGCTTGAAAGATGTCGAAGGAGAAAGAACGAATCCTAAGCAGCTCAAAGTTGATGAGCTGTTTCAATCGCGCCAAAAATACAACGCAACTCACCAGGATCAGATTAAGCTAAAATTCAAGCTGATGGAGTGGTTGGCAGATGCGGGACTGCCTTATACAGTGGTTAAGAACGATCAATTTAGATTATTCATTGATATGTTGAATGGCCGATTCAATATTCCTACTGAAAAATACCTTAGATCAGCATTGATGCCTGAAATGTACGTACGTGTAAAGCAAGAAGTGCGGCGCTTAGTTCAAGAAAAGGCAGAATTTTGTTCAATTACGACGGATATTTGGAGTTCTGCCGCTATGGACGCATACTTAGCAATCACGGTCCACTTTATTGAAAATGAGACTTGGGAGCGTAAGGCAGTTGTGGTCGAATGCTTGCCTTTTTCGGATACACATTCAGGAGAACACATAGCCGCAGCTTTAAAGAAGGTTCTTAAAGAATTTGGCATTCTGGATAAATTACATATTGTGGTCAGGGATAACGGAGCCAATGTCGTAAAAGCTATGGAAGTAGGAAATTTCAAAAGTATTGGATGCTTTTTGCATAGCCTCCATTTAGTTGTGCAAAATAGCCTATCAAGCCAGCAAGCCGTTGTTAATTTACTATCAAAAGTAAGCTAACCATACCTGGGTGTAAGGGTCTTAGGGGAATTATGCACCCCCCCCCGAGATCTGCTGGACCCCCGGAATTTGGCGGACCCCCTAAATCGATATTTGTTGCTATAACCCCAGAATTGCTAGTTTTGCACTTTTTTGCCACTTGACCCTATTCGGACCCCCATAATTTTTTTGCTGCCCACGTATGCACCCAGTAAGTCTGAAAAAATAGTAAACTAATGTACTATGCAATAAAATATGTACTAAATTGTCCGGCATTGTTCAGAGGGGAAAGCAAAAAGTGTAATTTATCATTTCATAGTCTGCTGCTGGATATAAATCAATTAATGGTACCTAATCATTTAATTTAACATACTCCAAAATCGTTACAAATAAAATAACTAATTTAAAAAAGGAAAATAATGGATTTTCAGATTTTCTCTTTTATATTTTACATTTCATTAAACATTGTTCTTACAAAGGAAAACAGAAACCTTGGTGTGATCACTTATCATACTCACGTCACGATGCTCCTTAGTTTTTCATTACATATATGGGATAACCAAAGAACTTTTACTTCACATTAGGTTACATAAAATAAGCTCTCTAGGTTTTACTCATTTTGGGCTTTATTCTCTAATTTGATCGTATTCTATTTTTAATATTTATATTAAGTATACGAGTGAATAAGTTCTTATATTAAATTAAAATAGATTTTTATTTTTATTTAAATCTTCTCATATTTAAATAAAGTCAAATTTTAATTATTTTGATTATTGATTTATTTTTTTATATTTTTGACTAGCAAAGCAATCTTAAATTCCAGGTACGATACATAGCAAGAACTGTGCGGCACAGCACAAAAGCAAAGAATATGCTGCTATTGGCTCAAAAGAAAGAAAATCTGCCACAGCACACGATCCTCATCGACCAACCAACCAGATGGAGTAGCACTTACACAATGATCGAACGCTTTCATGAACAAAAGCAAGCAATAAAACGCGTTTGTTGCGAGATTGATAAATTGAATGATCGCATGTTAACCAACAATGAATGGGAAATTTTGCCAACGGTGAGCGTGAGAATGTGATGACAATATGCTTTGTTAACATACGTGCAACCAACAGTTCATAGTCGCGGGCCATTTTGAGGGGGTAAATGACCTCCAATTTTCGATAATAGATGGCAAAAAGGTACATAAAATGGCCTAAAAACGTTCTTTTTCACAAAAGCAGGAGGTTGACAAACAATTTTCTCACTTTAGGAAGATGATGGTCGACTTTGAGGAAGAGGGAGTCCGCCACCCCAAAAATAAATTTTTTTTACATTTTAAAATTAATTTTTAAAATAAATTCATCTTATTTTATTTCGAATGTAAAAACATCCTATTATGCGGGTATATTTACAAAAATTTTATTTCTATAACTGCACTGATATCTGTTTTTTTCCCACAAGTATAAAACTCCAATAAGATGTGCATGCAGAAGCTGTCTTATGCAGAAAACGCATCGCTTGCGAACAGCTATGGAATCCAATTTATGCAAAATAGTGTATCTTATTTTCATGTCAGTTTGATAATGATACAAAACAGTACTTTAATCAATGTCAGATAATAAATATACACACCCCGTATCCAGGATTCCGCCAAGGGGAACGGACCCAAAATAAATTGGTCTATATCTCGGAAAATTAGCAGGAATAGCTTGCGAAAACCGCATTTTTTGACATTTATTAACGTGCTCTATCCATTAAGACAATAAAATTCGGAATTTTCGAGAAAAAAATTCTTTTCTGTTTTTCGGTTGCGCCTGAGGCAAAATGATAGAAAATGATTGAGATACGGTGCAAAGCGCCAAAATTTTGATGATTTCATGACTTTGCCATGCAATTTTTCCATCTCACGTCATTCCACGCTCCAAAATTTTTATTCTGACCAAGTGGGGGGGGGGCCGCCGTCCCCTAAATGGTAATCTGTATATACATACATATATACCTTTATAATGCTAGAAAATCAGAACACCTTAATTGTGATTATTTTTTCAATTTTTGTGACTGTTGATGGTTTCATTATGAAAACAAAAAATGATAATGCAGCAACTCTTGAGAAACACGTTCTATGCAAATCTAATAAATCTTAGCATATAGTTTCTTAATCTTTCAGCTTACGGCGCTATTGAAAATTCTTGCACACACGGTTAAACTGCATGAAAAGGAAGGATCGTGCATCTCCGAAGAATTGATTGAAGCAAAGTATATATAATTCTTTATCTCAATAATTAATGATCAATTAGTAATTTTATCAGTCGATGTGATCTACGCACGTCATGGAAGCAGTTTAATAATTAAAGAAAAAAGACAAGAAATGCCATTAAGTTCAGAATATCATCTATAGTTATTTATTATGTATGTGTATGGTTAGTTAATTTTTGTGAGGAGGAGACATATTAACTGAGTTGGAAGAATTTAAAAGACTTTGAAAGTTATTCAGATTTTCATGTGTTAAAGCAAAAAGAAAAATGTATGTAAACAAAGTTAAAAAATCCAGAAATCACATTAATTTCTACAATTTGTTAAGCAGTTGCGCTTACACATGTTTGTGGGGCATACACACGCATAGGAGGGGGTGAGAGGGGATGTATAACCCCCTCTGAAGGAGTCAAAATTTAAGGACTATCAAGCAATTTAGGCCCAAAATGGTATATTTTCAGGAAATTTTAACAGCATATCTCAAAACTGCAGGTTGCTACATCAAAAATTTCAGATTTCACCCCTGATAACAGATTCTGGATTTTAACCCTCTCAGGCTACCCTGACCATGCACATCTATGATGTGTGGGTCTGACTGGACCCCTCAGGATCCAGGTGACTTACCAAAATCGATATTTTTGCCAGACCCCCAGAACGGCTATTTTTGACATTTTTCGTCATTGGACAACACCTAAACCCCAGAATTTCTTTGCTGCCCATGTATGGTTGCGCTGAGTTAATACCACACATGCGTGGAAGTCTTGGGGTCAGGCTGGACCCGCAAGAAACTGGTGGACCACCAAAAAGTGAAAATGTTTCCAATTACATGCATATGTGTAGATTAAACCGCAGGCTCGATTATCTCATCTACTTAAATTTCTTTCAGATGTCTGCTATTTAACCTCGTAAAAGGGAATTTTCCCCAACTTGGCACGCTCTTGGAGCAGATTTTGACAAAAATCGATCAATACTTTTACGGTGGCGATAATAGGAATCACTTCGGATCCATTGAAGAAAACGAACTGTTCACTATTGCAACACTTCTTGATCCACGATTTAAAAAAAGGTATGCGTAAAAAAAGAAAAGATTAATTAGAAACGGGCTTTTATAATGTGGTTCAGAAAGTCCCCATTCACTAGACTTCAGACTGCTCATTGACTGATCAGTTTCTGCAAGGGTGATGCTGGGCTAATACTTTATACTAATTCAGCATAACATTCCGAAATGCGGGTTTGTTTCATCATCATTATTAGACTGATTACAGTTGTAAGTTTCAAATGATCCATTTTTCTTGTAATAATTCTTAAATCTCAAAAAATAATTTGACCGTTTATGCATATACATAGCTAATGATTATAAGTAGGGATGCACCGGAACCAGGCCACGGCCCCGGCGCCCAGGCCCCGGCCCTGGCCCCGGCGCCCAGGCCCCGGCGCCGGGGCCCAGGCCCCGGCCCTGGCCGGGGCCAGGCCGGCAGCCCGGCCGGGGCCAAAATACGCAAATTTCAGCCTATTATTAAGAATTATCTCAACTTTTTTTGTTCGGATTTTGGCGATATTTTGAGGGTAAATCGTGCATAATCGCCTGTGCATATCATTCATGTATAACAAAACATTTGTCACAAATTTTATTTCAGAAATTTCGCTTATTCACGTTTATAGATGCAATAATTTAATAGTCAAAACCGATAATCTTCAAGTTTTTCGCCAAATACACTAGCGTTTCTAATCGCTCAGGCAGCAAACGAGAACGGGAATCCGAGCAAATATTGCCGCTTGTACTGAACAAGCGTTCACTCGGGGTACTCGTGGGCGGGGGGCTTAGATATTTCCTTGCCAGTGATGCCAGGGCCGGGTAAGTTTCCATTTTTGTTCGCCAAAAGTCCAGTGGATCCGTTTCTGTTCCGACCTTCTCTTCTGCATGGGAAAAAGCATATGTTTAACATTTTGTGACATTCCTGTGGGTATGTTTGCCGGATGAACAGGCGCGTAGCTCTGGGAGGGAATGGGGTCCGGCTGGACCACCCAAAATGCAGATCCTTGCCTCCTCAACTTATGACTTTGTCACATGAATTGCATTTCACCTTCGATAAATCCGCTTCAGTAATATTTGAAGTAATCCCAAATCACAGCCGAAATTCCTTGCGTCATGGCTAATTAATCAAATGCGTATAATTGTTTAAAGTTAAAATAGACGTTTCTGTAAAATAAAAAATCATTGAGTGAGAAATTACGCCTGATAACATGACTTTGAGCTAACACAAAACATGTTAAATACCACGATGATTGAATATTGATGTTAATTTGGCCTGTTGAAGAAAATTTCAAACAAATGGCTAGATTGTAAGGACTTATTAGTAAAAATGCGTGCAAGTCTAAAATCGTTTCATGTAATCTGATGCCGTTTAAGCGAAATAATAGTATGCTACAAGGCGTAACACTTATAAGAACACACAATAAAATGAAAACGACACTACACATTAACATAATAAATTATGCACGCGAAATTTCTATCCTTGTTTGAGCTATTTTTAATTTGTCTGATCTAAAACATGAGCAATTCGGCTGGTAATGATGCAAGTTACATGAATTGGGCCAAATTTTTTAAATGGCAGGAAAAAAATTTGGCCTATATAAGCTATGATGATTAATTGAACTCGGAAATACATGTGGAACGGATGCCATGTACTTGCCCAGACGCTGTTTTGCATAAGTAACATTTTGCCTAATACATATTTATACATGGTATATCTGGAATATAGCAAAAATAGTTGGCCCCGGTTGGTCCCAGTCTCTGGTACCGGCCCCGGCGCCGGGGGCCGGGGCCCCGGTCAAAAAGGCGGCCCCGGTGCATCCCTAATTATAAGGTATTTGTATAATGTAGTTTCTGTTGTAAGTTGATGGTTGTATTTGTTATTTTTTAAATTAGTGAGCTAATTAGTATAGTACAATTCGCTGAAATGATAAATGTATGTTTTCCAGGCCTTTCGAAAGTCCAGCTCTTCTGATCAGGCAGAAAATACGCTGGTTCAACTCATTAAGGAGCAAATCTTGTTGCGGAGGAAGGAAACAGAATCCGCTGCCAGTCGGAGCAGTAGTAACCCATCAAGAGGAAAATCTGTTATTGCAGAGTAATTGTAATTCAAATTATTAAGTAGTAGTGAGTAGTAGGTGAGTTAGCATAGCTTAAATTAAGATATATATTTTGTGGATGGATATTAGCCTAAATGAAATTGATAAATAATAGTTTTTATTTTTGAGAATTGGATTGTTTCATACACATATACTTCACTGAACAGTATAACACCAAACTTTATTGAAAGAAAAGCCATCTACTAGCTTTATTTATCAAAAAAAATAAAATAATATTAATATTGAAAAATTATACCAAAAAATATAATACTATAAAATAACAAATTTTTTATTATTTTATACGTACATAATGTACATATTATAATCGCGTGTCTGTTTTCTTTATCTCGCATTATACATAGGTACCATATATGCACACACTTAGGGAGGGGTGAGATAGGGTATTACCTCCGCTAAAGGTGTCAATATTTAGGTACTGTCAAGCAATTTAGACCCGAAATAGTATATTTTCAAGCGATTTTATTATAATATACTTCAAAACGCAGACAACTACAGCAAAATTTTAGGATTGTACCCTCCCTGATGACATATTCTGGGTTTTAACCGTCCCAGGCGTGCGCATCCATGATAGTTAGGTGCAAATGAATTGCAGGTCATTAAATGATTAAAGCATGCATTTTAGATTTGTTTAATTATAGATATATTATAAAATATATTACATTATATTATAGAGCCATTCAACCATTTTTTAGACACTATGCTGCTATGCTAGAAAGTTCATCAGGCGAAGATGTGTTCGATGAGATAGACCCATTATCTGCGCAACAGAGAGCAAAAGCAATAGTGGCTGACTATATGGCAGACCAGCGCATCACTGTTGAAGAATCGCCTTTGACTTACTGGAAAATCAACAGTCATAAATATCCAGAACTAGCAGTAGTAAGCATACACGGGCACTGGGCAGCAAAAGATATTCTGGGGGTCCGGATGGAGTCAAAGAGCAAAAAAGTGGCAAAAATAGCGATTCTGTGAGGTCTAGCAACAAATATCCATTTTGGGAGTGTCCGCTGCATTCTGGGGGTCCAGCATACATCCATGTGTGGTAGTAATTAACCTGCTTCCTGAGGTCATTAGAAACATTCAAAATACGTCAGATCAAATGCATGACTTTATCTAAATAACATTATATAATAAAAATAAATAATAATTATCTAAATAACATTATATAGGTACATTGTACATTATGTTTCTATAATTGCACTGGTTCAACAAATCCTAATATGATTACTAAGAAAAATAATTTATGCAAATTGTATTGTAATGCTGAAGGATTAATATAAAGAACGAAACTTAAGAAAAATAGAAGTAATAAAATAATGAAAATGTTTTACTAATTATAAGAAAAATCGAACTAGCAAAAAATATATAACAAATCGAATGTTTAGAACTTTCTGATCATGTGTTCCTGTTTTGCTGTTCACCTTACACGCACATAGGGAGGGACAAGGGAGAGGTATAACCCCCTACAGGGACCAAAATTTAAGTATTGCCGTGCAATTTATGCCTAAAATAGTGAATTTTGAAACGATTTTGACGTAAAATCCCAGATAAAAGCTACTTACTGTGGCGAAAAAACCTAGATTTCTTCACCCTCCCTGACTGCCCTGGCCATATGCATCTCACGTTTGCTGTTCATGTGATGCTTTCTACGCGAGTTCATCTTTATTATAGCTCGCCAAAGAATACCTCAGCCCGCCTATTAGTTCCGTGTCCAGTGAACGCGAATTCAAGTCAGCTCGTGATTTAGCTAATGGTTCAAGAATTCGATTGAAGCCAGAAAATCTTCAAAAGCTCTTATTTCTAGAACATAATTTGCGAGCAATTGGATTCGATACATGGAAGCTCCCAAGCACTTTGGCTGATGAGCATGTAGAATGCGGCGCAAGCAGCAGCAGTAGTGAAGATTCAAACGATATCGAGTGTGCTAATAGCAGCGACATAGAATTTGTCAATGATTCAGACCATGAAACACTGGACTAAATCTGTTTCTTGTGACATAAATAGTAATAAAACTTGATTTGAAAAGGCGCCCCTAACTTTGCATTTGCCATTTACTACTGAATGGAGCAGTCGCTCATTATTACTCTTATGCCCACCCCAAGTATGTGTCTGTTATGCAATAATATTTTCCCAGTCTGACTCCTGCCCTGGCACAGCCCCGGCCCCGGCCGGGGATTTTTTTTCAGCCCCGGTACCACCCGGGCCCCGGCCAAAAAAGTCACCCTGGTCGATCACTAGTCCTAACCAGCGTTTTTGAAGTTTATAATTATAACCGTCAGTAATAAATGGGCATGGAGCTTTAATCTGAGTGGGTTCCCATAATAGGGTGCCATCCTCTAGATTACACCATCCCGCTTCAGGATTACAAGCAGTCAGATCTCCCAAATTAGAGCTCATATGTAAGCCATCATATGTAGCTATTTGACCCTTTTGAATTATGGCGTTATCAACACTATTACAAATATCTTTGCAACTATATTGATATTTGACATTTAAAGTTTGATTACTCCGCCAAATATTAGGTTTTACTTGATGTAAAGTTAAACCACGAAACCAATTTGTGCTTATCATCCTTAAGCATCTATGTTGGCTAATTTTATAAGGTTCCTGGGATTCTCGCACAATTCCTCGGAACCCAAAAATCCTGTATTTGTGCATATAGTGTGTGAAAAAGCGGTGCATTTAAAAGCAGGAATTAAAAGAGCATCTAAATTAGGTGTCCATAAATTTGCAGTAAACGTTTTCACAACATTTTCTGATGAAGGTAGCTTACAATTCAATTTTGATGGTAAAGAAAAGTGAATTCCAGTAGTATGTGGTTCGCACAGTTGATAAGCTTGAATATTTATGTTAGGCAAAGCAAAATAACAAAGCATGATAGTGATTAATATGAAAGTAATAATGATATTAAGCATTATTTCTGGAATTCTGACTGAAAAATAATTATGCTCGTAATTTATTCGTAAATTTCGTCCATGATTTCCTCTATTTTCTGGAAATTGATTTATGATCAATGGAGTTTCATGCAAATTATCAACTTTTTCCAATTTTAATATATTTTCATTTGATATGCACGGATATTTTGATTTTTCGATGCTTTCAATAGCACAAATGATATCATGCATTACAAGGTTACCCATTTAAGCAGCAGCGCTGATCTTGGACTGCTCTGGATCCAGGGCCGGGTCGGAACCTTCCTGAATGGCGTATGTCTGGGCTTGACCCTGACCATTCATAGGGTAGTTTCTGCCTCGTTGACCAGACATCAAGCGGTTTCCACCTTGGCGATTCGATGGTGGAGGGCAATGTTCCAATGAAGCTGATGGCCACTCCCCTCTCCTAGATTCCAGGGTCCGTTCGGGCATGGGTCAATTTGATCTGTTCGGAGTTCGGGGAAAATTACGGCTTATGTGACCAAATTGTCCGCAGTTATAGCATTGTATTTGTTGCAGTTGCTGTGGCCATGGCAGCATTGTTGGTGGTTTGGATGGAAAACGTTTGCGGAAATTTTTGTTTGACTGCCGGTGGTAAACAAGCAATGATTTGCAACTGGCTTCCTGCTGCTTATTCATGGCATACAAGCTATTGGACGGCTGCCACTCGGCCTCCAGGCGCAACTGTGTTTCAGCTTGCCGCACCAGCATTTTGGCTTCCTGAAATGTTGTCGGTTTTCTATCTGAAACGAATCTACAGAAATCGGATTTAGCCCGTCCACGAAGAATCTTCGTGTAATGGCGTCCAATGTGGCTGCACCTACATTGGGATATGCTTGGATCGCAAGCTGTTGAAGATCCAAAGCATATTTAGTAACCAACTCCCCGGGGCCCCTGACGCCTTGAATGTAATTGCAAGGCTTTGAGCTCCATGTTTTCCTGGGACACAAAGCGCTGCCTTAGGCCTTCAACTAAATCATCATAAGTCATTTCCGTGCGTTCTGCGTCCGGAATTGACTCATATGCAATTTCTGCAAAGTCTCGCAGATAGGTCGGCAACAACAACCTTTTCTTGGCGTCATTCCACCCATTAGCTAATGCTATTCTGCCAAATCGATCCGTCCATGTATCAAAATTTTCATCTGATTTATCATGGTAGTATTCACCGATAGAAACTTGGTTTCCCGTCCCTACAGGGGCAGGTGCCATTTCAACGGGAGGTTGTAAGTTATCAATCTGTTGTTGTTGCCAATGAGTTTGTGTAGTTAATCTTTCTACTTCAGTTCTCAACCTTTCTAAAGCATTTCCGCGAGAAATGTTACTCATTTTCACAAAAATTAGTCATGGAAAATGAATATTCGTAAATTTTGAATTCCAAAAGTCACTTTCAGAAGTCCAAATTTGATTAAAATCAAATTAATAAAGTAATCCTGAAGAAAACACGCATATATTAATTAACTGTTACTGCATTAGATCAAACACTTGGGTCAAAGATTCGAAAAATATAGGTAAAAACAATAAGTAATGATGACTGATAGAGATGTAGGTTGCAGAGCAAGTACCCATTAAAAAAACAAATACAATAAAAGTACAAAGTTTTATTAAGGGCTAATATGAGGAAAAGTGTATAGTGAGCGAATAAATAAGGATAAACAGAGGTTTAGATTAAATAAATTGGATTAATTGTCCAATTAAGTGAGAATTGTGCCAAATATTAGTCCGTTAAAATCACGAGCCGGGTCATAGGGCCGCGCCTGGCCCTCATTTGATGTATAAGCGCCATTCCCATTGTTGGCGCGCTCATTTCCGTCGTTGGTGCCTGGCGACCATCCTTGGATTTGGTTCTGTATCGGCCGACCACGTCCAACGCCGCCTGAATTGCCTAAACGGCAACTCGTCAGCATTTCTTGAGTTTCGGGGCCGCCCTCAGACCATACGGCCCAGAAAAACAATGCGTCGAGGTCGCAAACCTTGAGAAGGCAAGTAGCCGCCAACTCGTTTGGAATGACCTCTTCCGACAGTAGGTACCAAATGTACCATCTGAAATAGGCGATCGGCCCATCCTCGTTGCCTATGGCTAGGTCAAATGTGCCGGTTAAATCCCATGCGCCTGTTGTCATTTTGCGGAAAACATCCCCAACGAGACGTATTGCCTTGTCTTCGTCTATGCAAAAATGAAGAGGGGCCAGAATGGCCCAAAATTGTATTACGTAGGTCATCAGGGAGTCTAAGGCGCGCTGTTTGACCCCTCTGGTGACGACTCGACCTTTAGGAAAAAGATTTTTTTAAAGATTTTAATTTAGGAGAATTAGGCACACAAAAGCAACTCACGTAGTGAAGGGAATGTTATGACGGTATTTTTGTGTTTGAAATAATGGTAAATCCATGACATGTTTCTGGAATCAAGAATCGATGATAAATATTAAAATGATTTTCTTTTGTGACACCGAATCTTTTCAGAAGACCATGTTCTACTTTTTCTAAATCGCGAAAAATCTGATAAACCCATTTTTTTCGCACATTAACCCAATAACTTTATTCTTTATTTCAAGCCCCCGAGTGGTTCTTCGGTTATCCACTCTGAACTTCAGTCAATGATGACTGACAATGCAAACTATGGCACTTCCAAGCGCTGCAACACAATCGGTATCATTAAAATTATCACAGTTTTATTAGACAATCAGAATCACTGCAGGTAATTAGGTTACAAAAATTCTTTCCAAGATTGAGGCCTCCAACCACAAAAACTTATTTTGATGCACCTTTAAGCTTTAGTGGCTCACCGACAAAACAAAATAAACGCCCTTGCAGCAAACAACATGCGCATGTTTTACGAAAAATCACACATTTAGCTAAAATTGGAGCGAAATTCGAATGAATATCGAGAGCACCAGGTCGCTCAAATCATTCGACATTCTTATCACCTACTAGTGATCAGAAATGGGGCAAAAATATCTCAGAATTTTCCAAATTCTGACAGAAGTTTACTGGAACACAGCATGCCAAAATCTTCAGAGCATAGTTTAAGAATTAGTTCAGATATTTTCCGATTTAATTTTTTTTCTGGCCTAGATTCGCCGTCGCCTAATTAGAACTTGCACGTAAAAATTTTGAAGCCCTTTTTCTTAACAAATGCCTCGGGGCTTCTCGCTCATGTATTTCATAATATTACAGCATATACGATAAAGCATAAACTATGCAAAACTTTGACCCAAGGTGAGCAGTACAGTAATTATGCGTATATCAGAGGCAAAAGATGAGGAAAATTTACAAAATCCAAAAAAATGTGAGCAGAAATTCGCAAAGAAATAGAATTATTTCCGTATCAAATAAATGCTCGAAAATCAGGAAAATAATTCGGGAAGCGCCTCGGAGAAAAACACAAATATACACTAATGCATTTAAAATAGATGCACCATCTACAGTAGTTTCGGCGCAGCATATTGCGCTTCTGCCGACAAAATCTTTTAAATAATTCGGCTTAGCATAATGCGCTATTACCGGCTGACAAAGGTAATTAAAAAGAATAATAAAAGAATGGCACAATGCCAACACACATTCAATTCGATGAATAAGGTGAGAAATTTCAAACACAATATTCACAGATTTTACAACAAGGAAATAATTATATACATTTTAAAGCTCACCGAATTTTTTTAGAACAGTAAAAGAAAACTCGGCTAAAATCGGTAAAAAGGCGAATAAAGTCGATTTAAATCTAAAACGACTCTAAATTGTCGTGTTTTTGATAATCCATTCTATTTAAAATATCAATGTCGGCATAATGGGCGTAATCTAATAGCTAATGGATATATCAACACGATCATCCATTCTGACCGTCGACTACTCAATCTATAAAACAAGTCGGGAGGGCCTGGGAGTCCGGAATTTCCCAGATTGCCCCCAAAAATGTAACCCGATGGTCGGTTACATTTAGAGAAATTTAATAGAATGAGAGCCCTATTTGTGAAAGAATCGAGTACTTATAGTTTCGAAATATAGAACATTCCCATCACCTATTACACATTCAAAAGATACAAAGAAACTAGTCTACAAAAACATAAATTGACCCAATTTCACAATATCAGCAGATTCAAATAAGCTACAGCGACCAAACTTTACACAAAAATTATCAAACACCTTCTGACTCGCATCAATAAAAATAGTGTTGGTCACTGTAGCTTATTTGAATCTACAGTCTTGGTCACTGTAGCTTATTTGAATCGACTAAAAAACGGTGGCGGGTAAATTGTATACTAGATCCCACATAATGTGGGTGCAAAAAATCGATAAAAAAACAAAATATAGATGTTGTCTACATTGATTTTGCGAAAGCTTTGGATACAGTATGTCATGCCAAACTTTTGCATAAACTGAAAAATTTAGATATTGGGGGTGATATCCTGCTGTGGATTTTGGTCTTTCTGTCTAACCGTAAACAATGCGTCAAAATAAACTATACATTTTCAAGGTCAATACCAGTACTAAGTGGTGTCCCGCATAGTACAATTTTGGGACCAATACTTTTCCTTGTATATATTAATGACCTTCTTGGTGCTCTTCATGAAGACTATATTACATGACCTTCAATGCTTTTCGCAGAGGACGTGAAAATGTTCGGAGTCGTAAACAACATTATGGACTATACTAAATTACAAGATGACCTTAATCAGTTACATTTATGGTCAGAGTTGTGGTAATTAAAAATATCCACAGCAAAATGCAACACGTTACATCTAGGAAATAAAAACATGTGTGTCGGTTACCATTTAGGAACAACAGATATTCCCGAGAAAACTACATGTAATGATTTGGGCATTTTATTTTCATGGTCTCTTACGTGGTAGTTTACAAGTCACGTGCATAGCATTAAAGTAAAAGCCTCACAACCGACTAACTTGATTTTACGTTTCTTCAGATCTAAGAATCGAGACTTACTAATCCGCGCTTTTAAAATTTACATTAGGCCCATATTGGAATACAATAGTCAAATATGGAATCCACATCTACTGAAGGATATAGATGCCTTAGAGTCTGTACAGAGATATTTTACACGGCGTCTTTTGGGTCCTAAAGTTACTTATTTAAATAGAATTAAGGAATTTAAATTGGAATCCTTGGAATATCGGCACACCATTTTCGACCTTGTTTTTTGCTATAAAATAATCCACCAATCTGTTGGCCTAAATGTTAATGGCTTTTCAAATTGAACCATTCTGTAACAAGGAGGCATTCATTAAAACTCCAAAAACTACATACTTGTAAAAACTGACTTGGCCAAATATTTTTTTACCAGTAGGATACTTACTTTGTGGAACTCGCTTTCCGACAATGTAACAAAGCCTACTGCCGCATTATTTAAAAAAGCTATTTCCGAAATCTCATTTCCAGTAAAGGGTCACTCATTAGTGGATTTGGATTAAAAATCCCTTGTGTCCCTTTGTAGTGCGGCGTTTTTCATTACTGGACAGTTTCGTTATATATTTTGCCGTTGTACCTGTTTAAACTTTTGTGTACAGTATATTGTTTTATCGCTGGCTACAGTAAATTACATTACATTACATTAAACCCCCCACGCCCAGGTGTGGTCGTAACAGTCTATGTAACTAGCTTTTCCAAATAAAATCAATAGATAGTTATTTCAAATCATTGAAATCTAAAATTTTCAGCACCAATATGCAATCTACATATAGTCTGATGCTCCAAGAAACCTCGCATATGGACAACATTTATTTTAGTAAATTTACCTACCTATTTTGACTACAAAAGCAGTTCAAACGCAAATTGCCTATATATATAGGCATAAACTTCAAGAACATTTAATCCCCAAGCTGAGAGATGTGATTAAATGCCTTCAGTTAAACTGCAATTACTGTAAACTGTCAGTTTACTGTTGGTTGGCATTGGCAAAAGCGCCAGCCAGCTCCACCTTTTACCCAGCCGAGGCCAGCGTCAGCGCCACCTTTACCGACTTGGCGATGGTCATGGCCAGAACCAGCACCACGTTTTACCCACTTGATTCATTCCTTTACAATTTTTCAATGAAAATAATAATCGACTGTCAAAAGTGGCGTAGAACCACATTATCTTCTGCATCACAAAAACTTAATTTTACGCAAAAAAACGTATGGAATAATTGATTTTTCGTAAAAAGGAACTATATTTAGCTAAAATTTTCGTTGAAATCGAATGTTATAGTGAACCGCGTATTTTCTGCATTTTGAAAGTTAATTTTGCTCAAAAAATTACTCAAATAATTTTGAAATTTTCAGTTAAATACGTTAGTATAGTCTATTCAACATTTAAGATGCCTTCTACCTTCATTTGAATAATTAATGACGGCTAAACTGGCGAATATGTGTACCGAACGAAAAGTTGCAAGCAGTACATCACTCGATAGAGTTTCTGGAGCTGATTTCAGTAAAAAAAAATTTCGAGTGGGTCGGCATTATTGATGGATTTACTGTCGTTTAAAGATATCAGATTATCAAGGGGGACTATAGGTATGAAAAAACATCGGAAAATCGAAAAAAACGTAAGTTGCAAGCAGTACATCAATCGATAGAGATTCTGGAGCTGACTTAAGCAAAAAAAAATTAGGGCTAAACTTTACTATATGGTGTGAACGGAAAACTTGCAGTTGTACGTGGAAAGGAACGATATTGATAGAAATGAGGAGGACATGCATAAAGAGAGTGCGGAAAAAAATTTATGAAAAACGGACCAATATTGGTGAAGATAGAGTAACTCAGGATATAGCTATATTAAAGTGAGGTATTTTACAGTTTACCGAAAATGTTCCGAATTTGGGCTGTAAACATATGTATCTGACATTTTCAAGGTCGCTGATTACGAAAAAATAACTTTTATTTCACGGAAAAAAATTTTGTTTGAAAATTTTTAAATTTGAAAAAAACAATTTTTCGCATGTTCATCCTGCCTACATAATGTGAAAATTCAAGTTTCTGCTCAAATGACGCTTAGGCTTAGGCTTAGTTTATCTGAGAAGGTGTTTTCGGCTGCTTAGGTCGAGGTCGCTCCCGCTTAGGTCGAGGTCTAGATGCTTAGGTCAACGTATAGATGCTTAGGTCGATGTATAGATGCTCAGGTCGATGTCGATGTATAGATGCTCAGGTCTAAGTTGGGTACATGTTATTCTGCATTCCACTGTTTGAATCTTCAAAGGGTTGAAACTTTAAGATAATCCAAAAATGCCGTTCGAATCGTATTAAAGTAGAAATCTTCAACTGGATGTAAACAATGCTAAAAATAGTGAAATTAAAAAAAAATTTACTTGAAAATTTGGGCAAAAAATTACAAAAAAATTTTTCTTCAATTTTGGTTTCCACGCAGTATAACCTAATTTTTTGTAATCTGCGACCTTGAAAACGGCAGGAAAATATTAATTAGTAAAAATTGGAAACCTTTGATAAACTGCTAAAATTCCTTAAAGTGGCTCAAAATGGTGAATGTCGGTCGAAGTATGATGTTTGAAGTACCGTAACTCTGTGAGTTTTGTATGGATTTGGTTTATTATTTTTTTCCGCGTCTTTTAGTGACACAAAGTATCGTTTTTGCGCAATTGTACGGCAATTCTGCCGGAATGGCGCAAAATCGGTTCACACCATATTCTTCAAAAACTCCAAAATTAGGATTGGGTCGGCATTTTTGATGGAGTTACTGTCGTTTTAAGATTTCATATTACCAACTTGATAAGATATAGGAAAATCTAAGTTTTTGCTTCTAATATACTTAGGTTTAGGCTTAGTATATCTGTAAAGGTGTTTTAAGCTGCTTAGGTCGAGGTCGCTCCCGCTCAGGTCATTGTATAGATGCTTAGGTCGATGTATAGATGCTTAGGTCAATGTATAGAGATTGACACTTCAAATGGCTGTAACTTTTTACTGGAATGAGACCCACGCAAAAATTTTTTTTAAAAATGATCGTCTCATTGAGGTCTACCGAAAGGTGTATCACTTGCTAAATTTGGTTAGGTACACATGTTCTGCCAAAAATTCCTTAATGACTATCATTAAGTTCAACCCTTATTTTGATGTTTCAGAAAAGTTATATAAAACATCTTTGCTAGCTTTGCTGACATCAGCTGGGGCAAATGGCTGGTGCTACCTTTTACCCACTTGGCTGTGGCCAAAGCCAAGCCGAGCGCCAGCACCTCCTTTTACCCAGTTGATGAGGGCCAGCGCCAGCGCCACGCTTACCCAGTTGGCGAGGGCCAGCACCACCTTTACCCAGTTGGCGAGGGCCAGCGCTAGCGCCATCTTTTACCCATGTGACCAGGGCCAGTGCCAGCGCCACCTTTTACCCAGTTGGTGAGGGCCAGGGCCAGTGCCACCTTTTACCCAGTTGGCAAGGGCCAGGGCCAGCACCAACGCCACCTTTACCCAGAGGGCAATGGCAAGGGCCAGCGCCACCTTTTACCCAGTTGGCGAAGGCCAGCGCCAGCGCCACCTTTTACCTATGTGCGCCAGGGCCAGCGCCAGCGCCACCTTTTACCTATGGGCGCCAGGACTAGCGCCACCTCTTACCTATGTACGCCAGGGCCAGCGTCAGTGCCACCTTTTACCCAGTTGCCGAGGGTCAGGGCCGGCGCCAGCTCCACCTTTTACCCACTTGGCCATGGCCAAGGCCAGCGCCATTGCCATTGCCACCTTTTACCCATGTGCGCCAGCGCCACCATTTACTTATGCCCAGCATCTGAACCCCCTGCAAAAATTGATAACCCCAGAACTTAATGTTTGACATTTTTTATTTCCCGGTTTTGACTCCTAGAGTTTGGCTGTTGCATATGAATAGTCCTAACACCTAGGCTACTGGCGGGAAACGGCTCGTTATGCAGTCAATTTACCAAACTCAATGGGTAGGTAAGTAAGAAAGCCATTGCTTCTTTTGCTTTACACTTATTGATTAAATCGATGTTGCTTTCGAATCACTTTACTATGAAAAAGTCTTAAGAATTTTGAATCAGACTGTAAGAATAATGATAAAAACATAAAAACAGAAAAAATGCTGAACATTATTGTAAAAAATAATATTAATATCATAAATATTTTTTGGGTCGTCCGTCATGTTTGTTAACGAAATGTTATTTTTTCTGGAAGAATATTGTGAATGAAAACTAAAACAATGTCTCTTTCCACTAACGATAACAACGCTACTCCGGACCAAAATCCTGAATATGGGCCTGGTTTAGCGCACGGGCTAAGCCTGAGATAAGCGGTGAAAATTGCAGAGCAAGCAAAGCGAGCAGAACAATTTTTGCCCCATTTGTGCCTTAGGCTTAGATGTTTGGCGCCAATCGGACTCCTCAAGCGATCCCAGAAACTTACCTAATCGGTTGCTTGTGAGCATACATGCACATAAGGAAGGGGTGAGGAGGGGGTATTACTCCTGCCCTGAAGGGTCAGTCGGACGGGTACTGTCCGGCGATTTTGAGCTGATGGAACGTTTTTTGCATCATTTTTGAGGTCAAAAGCAGTAAAAGCGTCAAAAATTTTCCGGCGTCTTGCGCTAAATTAGTACTTTTAAGCACTTTTTACTCCAAAAGCGCCCAAAATCGATGAAGTTTTGCATTTTTTAATGTTAAAAGTGATATAATGCTGTCAAAATGGACTAAAAATGCTTTTAAATGCGATATTACCACGAAAAAAACTTTTATAGGCTATTTTGACCATTTTGTATCCATAAAACAGCAAAAAAAAATCGTGAATGTATAAATTTACTGTCTTGGATTTTAGGGATTCCACCTCCCCTTGCCGGCCCTCTCCTTGTGCATCTATCCGTATAAGACAGGGTTATAACTATCTTACTTGCTCTTAGAACCAGGCGGCATCACCGACTGGTGAATGCATTGTGCAGTAGAGTAAGAGATCTGAGGATTGAAATCTGGCAACTGCAAGTTATTTTCTCTTTCTGATGAAAATCGAAACCCATAAGGTACATAAACAGGGCAGACAAGCATAATGATAACTCATACCTACCCAGGCACACGTTTTCATAGGAGGGGAGTGAGGGCGATATTACCCCCTCAGGTTCTGAGATTCGAAGCACTGTCAGACGATTTTGAGCTATCAAACATTTTCTGCCTAATTTATTGGTACAAAAAGCAGCAAAGAAAAAAATTTATTCGGCGCTTCGCACTGACTTGTATATTTCTGTTTTGTTTACCAATAAAATACTTGAGAATAAAGTTAAAATGATC
Source organism: Mermis nigrescens (assembly GCA_036768485.1). Taxonomy (NCBI): domain Eukaryota; kingdom Metazoa; phylum Nematoda; class Enoplea; order Mermithida; family Mermithidae; genus Mermis; species Mermis nigrescens. The sequence goes on from JAVLUZ010000341.1 coordinate 2,165,187, forward strand.
AGAAAAGTCAAAGTTTTCGGTCAGTCCTTATATTTTTTACTTACAAGAGTGACGAAACTAGTCAGAGTCAGAGGCATACCCAGGATTTTGGTTCGGGGGGGCATGAATAGAAATTTTTTAAGACTACTCTTGCATTGAATGCCAGTAACGTTATGTATAGTAAAACTGAGTTTTTCGACCTTTAGTAGTGTAGCCCAGTGCTGTTCTTTGTACAAGGTCCGTTTGTACATGTACAAAGCTGGTCCCCAAAAGTCTTTGTACATTTTGAGGACACAAATTTTTGAGTACTATAATATGGTACGGTAGCGATTTAGTGTGGTAAAAACAATTGTTCGACTTTCGGTAGGTAGTGTATTTTAGCTAATTTCTGGGTCTCTAAGGGCAAAAATCACCAATAATCGTCTTATACCGCGCGAAGCGCGAAAATTTGACATTTTTCCTTTTGAAATGCAATTTCTGCCAGTACTCATTTCGGCGCGAAGCGCCGAAAATTTTTACGAATTTTAGACCTTTTTTTGCAATTTTTGTCTTCCCAAAAATCTTTGTACCTACCTGTACAAAGACGCTCCCGTAAAGTCTTTGTACACCAGAGAAAATCTTTGCCAAATATAAAAAAACACTGATGTAGCCTAGCTAATTTATGGGTTTCTGACGATCAAAAATACAAAAAGTGTAAAGCGGCTCTAAGTGCCGAAATTTTTTGGAATTTCTACCATTTTTATGTAGAATTTACGGCCTTTCTATTGACAAACATTTCGGGAAATATAAGTGGCGCAAATTGCCGAGAAATTTAGTCATTTTTTAAAGCCCTTAACATTCTGTAGCTGGGTGAATACTAATAGTCTGACAGCAGAAAATTATCAACTGTGTACAAAACAATTTTGACACTTCAAGCTTTCAACGAGAAAACTGCGATATACTAACTTTGTCTGAAGATGTTTTGAGTGATTCAGGCTTTCAAGTGTAATGCTGGAGCTTTACAAAAAGAAAGAACAGTAAGTGGCGGCGCTATGCCCTGGAAAATTTTGACATTTTTGCACTTTAAACTCAATTTATATCGCTTAAATCATACAAAACAGACAAATTAATGCTGCCTCGAAACGGCGAAAATTTTTAGAAATTCCTAATTCTTTTACCTGGCTTGTTCTTCCTAAAATCTCGTTGCGCATGTACAACGAGATTTTACGGTTGCGGGGGTCTGGGATGTACGCAGTGGCGGATCTAGGATTTTCCTAAGGGGGGCGGTACCCCTAAGGGAGGCGGAACCCTGACTTGGGCGGAAAAATTAGCCGTTTTAACCGGAAAATCGCAAAAAATCGCTCAAAAATGCTTAATTTTTCGCACTTTTTCGGGCCAATGGGGGGGGGGGGCGGCCGCCCCCTTTAAATCCGCCCCTGGATGTACGGTTTTTTTTGTATTTGGCAAAGATTTTTAGCGTTGTACAAAGACTTTTGGGGACCATCTTTGTACATGTACAAAGATTTTTTGGAAGACAAAAACTGCAAAAAAGGTCCGAAACTTCGCAAAAATATCTCGGTGCTCCGCGCCGAAATGAGCAATTGTGTGTTCTATATATCTTAATAAGTTCAGAAATTGCATTTTGAAAGGAAAAATGCCAAATTTTTTGGCGCTTCGCGCCGTTTTGAGACGATTATTACTGATTTTTGCCCTCAGAAACCTAGAAATTGCTAAAATACGTAACCAAAGGTCGAACAACTCTGTTTTTGCCACACTTAAATCGCTACTGTACCATATTACAGTACCCAAAACATTGTGTGTGTATACGAAATGTACAAAGACTTGTAGGTACCATCTTTGTACATGTAGAAACGGACCTTGTACAAAAAACACTGCTGGTATGGCGCGCTCAAGCGTTCCCAGCGGGTTCTGGGGCAGAGTCCCCAAAAATTTTGTAAAAAAGAAGCATTTTAATGTTAAGTAGTAACGTTAAAATTTTCGCAAAATGCAAAATCGGCCAAATCTCGGTTCTGAATCAAGCAAGCCCAAAAACACTTAAAATTGATGAAGTTTTACATTGCACAAGACTTTCGAGCTGAAATGCGTTTTTGACCTCTGCTGATTACATAGCGCAGGAACGGGTTGCTGCCAATAAGATATAGAAAAATGTACCAATGAAAATTTTGTTCTTACTGTTTTCAGGCCCATTTGTGGCCTTCTTATTTACAAGATGCAGTTCAGAAAACTGGAAATGCGCAAAAACATAAGAAAATTTGGCCATTCCTTTCATTTAAAATAGGATTATGTGTCCATGAAAAGAAAGACAAACGAAGCAAATAATAAACAAACTGGTTTACAAAAGACGAACAAAGCAGAGAATAGACAAACTGGTACACAATCATTTTCGCACTTTTACTATTAGGCTCAACAAGCATGCGCAGTTTCAATCAACGAACGAATAGTGCATTAAATTACTAAAGTGATGTGAAGTGGTGGATCATCTGAGCTGATTTAAGCTTTTTAATTCATTAGATCTATATAACAATAAATAATGATGACTCGGCGCAAAGCGCCTGAAAATTTTGACGTTTTTGCCTTTTGGAACTCAGTTTTCTGGACACACATTATTTCAACAGACAAATCAACAATATTTCTGAAAAAATTTAGGAGGGGGGGCATGCGCCCTCAATGCCTTCCCCTGGCTACGCCTATGGTCAGAATTGTACAAGTAGTACTTTTAAATGCAGCTTTTCCTTCGAAATGGTTTGATTTTTAGCGCGAATCACCTCATACTTTTTCAGGGTTTAGCTTTCAGGCGGTTGAAGGAAGGGGGCAAAATCCCGAAATCATTGACCAGTAAAGTTAAAGTTCGAGTCTTTTTTGCAAGTCAAATGTGGAAAATTATTTAAACATCCTATACGAAATATTTCGGTAGGAAAACTGCATTTTTAGTACTTTTCTCCAATTCAGTGAAAAATATAAGTAATTTGATTAAATTTTTGACCTTTTAGGGATCATTTTGACTTTATTCTAGGCATTTTATGGATAAACAGCAGAAATTTTCAACATCTTTGCTGCTTTACACCCTAAAATCATGTAGTAATGTTTGATAGTTCAAATCGTCTGACAGTCACTTCAGTCTTGGACTCCGAGGTCAGGGGTAATACCACCACACTTGGGTAGCGACCGAATTATTGTGGTCTCTGGGCTTACATTCCCATGGGGGAGGGGGGAGGGGGGTATTACCCCCACCTCAGGGTCCGAGACTTTAATGACTGTCGGACGATTTTGAGCTATCAAACATTTTCTGCATGATTTTTGGGTACAGAAGCAGCGAAGATATTAAAAATTTTTTGGCGCTTCAGCTGCTGACTAATACATTTCTCTTTTGTTTACCCATAAAATACCTAGAATGAACTTGAAATGATCTGAAAAGTCAATATTTTCGATGAATTCTTATATTTTTTACTCAAGAGTGACGAAACTAGTCAGAATGGGACAAAAATAAGTTTGAAATGCAGTTTTTCTTATTAAAGCATGTTACATAGGAAGTTTCAGCCATTTTTCATATTTGACCTGTGGAAAAGGCTAGACTCTAAATTTAGTGGTCCTAGATTTTGGGATTCCATCCCCCCTGAACTTTCGACCTTGGGAAACTATGTCTCTGGGTTATATAAAACTGGCTAAAATCCTAAAAAAACATGCCGAAAATTCAATTCTCCTGGTCTATCGATTTTGGGGATATCCTGGCTTGCTGGAGTACGAACCCTTCACACCCACTTGTGAATACATCCGTGAATACATCCCCCTCACCATAATGGGAATGTATGTGTCGAATGCTAACATATTTTTAGATGCATTCTTGACCTGAAAACTTTTGCTGACTCGGCGAAAAATGGGACCGATACCCTCTGGACCTTCGATTTTCATCTTTCATGAGAATCAGCCATCCTTGTCTACGCTTCAATTGCTTAAGGTTGTCAGTCCTGTTTTGGAAAAAGCACTGTTTTTTGTGTCTTTTTGATACGCAGTCATCGTTTGTAAGCCCAATAAAAAGACCTTGTTGGAAAAACTTTCTGGTTTGACTTACCAATTCAGATATTTGGATGCATTTTTCCGGATAATTTAATAATATAGTACATTTTGTTTCAGTAGAAGTGGCAGAGCACCAGGCTCACTAGCTGACCGTCCTATTGAAAATTGGGGGACCAACACCAATTTTTTGGGGGAGGACTAAGCCCAAAAAGGCAAAAAAAGCACAAAATAACGTTTAAAAAGTCATATTTTTCGATTCTTCTGAATTTTGGAGGATATGTGCCTGAGATATGTGATATGCGATATGTGCTGTGTGCCTGATATGAGCCTGATATGAGATATGTGCCTGCAGACCACACCAGAAAATATTATTTTTTCAACATTGAATAAAGGTAAATTGTTAGAAATTTTTTATCGAAGCATAAAGCCATGGTTAATAAGGCGAAATCGGCGGCCGAGAAGGCTTTCAGATATTTGCGCCAATCCCCTCGAGTCGATATAAAGCAAGTCAAAGACAATCCGGGCGCTTTTACTAAAGTAAGGAATCAGTTATCTATAGCAGCTCAAGGTCAGGGTCGGCGGGGTGGGGGGGGTTTGAATAAAATCCTAGAAATCCAGACCAGTAAATTTAGTGCTTACCTGTATTTGTAAGTCAAATGACCAAAACGGTCAAGATCGCATATGCGCTTTCGTGTAACAAGATGCGTTTTTACATTTTTATTGCATTGTTAGCTCATTGTGATTGCATTATTCCGCTTTTAACACTAAGAACATTCGAACTGATCAAAGTGACGAGAGATTTTAGTTTTTCTAGACTATTCCTAAACAGTTTGTTTCGGCGTTTTTCTAAGTAAACAGCTCATAAAATCATTAATCCGGAAAATTATGCATTGTTTCTCCTTGTTTCTTCGAAAATGATTCACCGTGTGTTCCGTCCCTACGGTCGAAATCGCCGGACAGCGCCTTTGTGTTTGCTGACCATAGGTGGGCGTCACAAAAGTTCTGGGGGGTGGAGGTGGTTGCAAAATGTTTTCAAAGGTTAAAAAATGGTCTGAAAAATTGTGGTATGGCGAAAAAACTTCATTTTTCAACGTTTCTCATCGAGCACTTTCCAAATTTCAAAAATTCAATTGTGGGGGGGGGTATTTTGGTTTCTGCGGGGTACATACCCCCAACCTCCCACGCCCAGGTATGCTGCTGACCCTTCGGCAGGGAGGTAATGGCTCCAGTCGGACAGATATGCTTAATATAGGAATTCTAGGGAGGAGTGAAATTTCAAGGTGCCTGTTATGGGCTCAAAAAGGTTGTTGCGCGTCAAAAACATCGTTTTTCGGCGTTGCTGGCGATGCTCTATCTTTCTAGATCAATAAGACAAAGAAAAACTTTGAAAAATATCAGAATAGTCAAATTGAACCAAATATAGTCAAAATATGAGTATTCGGCACTCTTATGCAAACATATCGCGTAAAAAGCGTTTAAAACAGCACGTTTTACAAAAACTTTTTGGAAACTTTAGGTGAATCGCGAATTCTGGGGGTTGAAAAAAATTTCTGATGGGTTGAAAACCTCGCGAGCTCTTCCCCAAAGATTATGTATGCCCACGGCGGCCCAAACCCTGTGCGCATACATGACTTATATCATAGCCTAGGAGCCTTCATTTTTACCCGTGATTAGTCGTCATATTTTTTTGAGGTCGTTCACCATTAGATTGCGGCATTGTTTTAAGCAGAAGGATTGCAATCATGCCCGGGCGTGGGGTTTGATGGTATGCCCCCAGAAACCAAAACACCCCAGAATTCGATTTTTAAAGTTTTTTCGCAAATTTTTTGATGTAATGGATAGTGCTCGATGAGAAACGTTTGAAAATGGTGTTTTTCTCGCCATACCACCATTTTTTAAAAGGCCATTTTCAGACCTTTGAAAAAATCTTGCGCCCCCTAGAACTTTGGTGTCGCCCACCTATGATTGCAATGCAACCTGCTTAAAGCGAACTTTGCGTATTGATATAAGATATTTCGATATATGTATGGTCAGCATACAGGTGAATTTTGAGGATTCGGGGAGGTTTAAAAATTGTCAAGTCAACAGCATTTAAAACATGTGAGTCAAGAACAGTCTTTAACGTTTCTCGTTGAGCTCTATTCACTGAATTGAAAAAATTGCGGGAAAAGAGAGAGGAGCGAGGAATTTTATTATGTTGGATGCGGATCTTCGGACTGCGGGTTTTAGACCCCTGGGATCTACGCGCTCTGTTGGGTTTTAGTTATACACATACGTGCAGAGTATTATGGAAATTCTGGAGGGGCTTGGAGATCATACCTGGGCGTGGAGGGGGGTTCGGGGTATGCACCCCCCTGAAACCAAAAGTTCCACCCCAGAAACCAAAATACCTCTCTCCAGAATTCAATTTTTAAAATTTTTCTGTTTTGTGTCGCAATTTTTTGATGCTATTTTTTGACCTTTGAAAAATCTTGCAGCCCCCAGAACTGTGGTGCCGCCCTGCCTATGCTTGCAATCCGTATGTGCTTTTTTCAACTCAAAAGCGCTCGATGCGCGTCAAAAACATTAATCGTTTCTGACGACGCTCTATCACTCAAGAGCGGCAAAATAAAATTTTGAAAATCAGGCAAATTTTAATTAATTGCGGAAAATTAATTCGAAAATAACTAAGTCACTTTTGAGTTTAGTGATTGCTAAAACGCTTAAAACCATCTCTTTTCTACGAATGCATGGAAAACGGGGAATTCATAAGGAGGGGAGTTAAAAATTTGACGTGGGGGGTGGGCGGAAATTTTCTGGGAGGGCGTGAACTCCCCCCCCCCGATGATCATCGATTGACAATATTTTCTTTGCCTAAATTAGTGGGATGGCATGTGCAGTGGCGAATCCAGGATTTACCTGAGGGGGGGGGGCGGAACCCTGACTTGGGCGGAAAAATTAGCCGTTTTAACCAGAAAATCACTAGAAATCCTTAATTTTTTGCCAGTATTTTGGGCCACCCGCCCCCCCCTAAATCCGCCCCTGGGCATATGGTGGTCGAGAATCCTAAAATTGATTTACAACAGTTTAATAGTTCTTAAAAATAGAGTCGCGTGGTAAAATCGAATCGCAACAAAGCGGGTCAATCCACAGAAACTTCAAAGTGCCCGGCAAACCGCCGCTTGGATGGATCTACGGCGATTGGTATCGGTCGTGGTTCCAAATTTGGCCTAATGAGCCTACCTACAACAAGAATATACAGTAAGCTTTTAGTACTAGCAGCGGGTATGTGGCAGGCGCGTATCTCTGGGGGCTAATGAAGAGGTTCGGACCCCCCAAAATTCAAGAAAAAATCGGAAAAAATAGGACTTTTAAGTATTATATTGTGCTATTTTTGGCCTTTTTTTGGGTTTAGTCCCCCAAAATTGGTGTTGGTCCCCACAAAAAGGACGGCCAGCTACGCTTCTGATATGTGGCCGCCATGTATGTACACATGACGGCCTGTTTTGGTGGAGGGTATGACCTTCTATTTTTGTCAAAAAAAAGTGCTAAAATAAGCGCATTTTGGCGAAAAATTCGGTTGGGGGGCAGGCACGTAGCTGGTCTCCTGAATTTGGGGGAATAAGATTTCGAAGTCGAATGTCGTCAGCCACTGTTTTTTGTACGAGACAAAGATTTTTGAGGCTCGTACAAAGATTTTCGGAGCCATCTTTGTACAATGTACAAAGACTTTTTGGGGGCAAAGTAATAGTAATTTTAACGTTTTTTGGAGCATTTTTTAGCAAAATTTCTAAAAATTTTCGGCGCTTCGCGCGGTATCGCATAATTTCATTCTATTTAGCTCCAAGCGCGGGCATTTAACACTCTAAAATCTATCTGTTAACATCTTTGTACAGATTGAAGCATCTTTTACATCTATTTCCACTGTTTTATAAAGATTTTATGCAGAAAAAAGAACTATTAAACAACTATGCACTGTTTTCTGCCATTTGAAGATGAAATTGACTTGCGTTGCATCAAATTCATAAGCAAATTGGTGTCTATTATGAGATTCAGTCAGCACATTGCAACCGCTTCCTATTTATAATTGTGTAACAGAAGTCATTTTAACTTGCTGAGTCGAATTTTATGTGTAATTTCAACCAACCTAAGACGTAGAAAATTATGTCGTTTCGGGCGAACTAATATAACCAACTGAATTTTGGAGAAAATTTTTACCTTTTGCGAAGCGTGCGGGTTACGGACAACAATCTAGTAGTATGTAAAAATGTGTACATTCAATTGCATATCGATACGTTATATGTACAAAAAAAATTTTCGCTCGTACAAAGACTTTTCCGGAGATCTTTGTACATGTACAAAAGGCTCGTACAAAAAAAACAGTGTCGTCAGCAATATTTTTAGTTAAATAGATATAATGGTTGTTTTTGAGTGTTTCTCAGCGAGATCTGATTACTGGAGAAGAAAAAATTTTAGAAGAATTTAAAAAATTTATTTGGAAAAGGCCGAAAATTATGGGCCTATCAGCTCAAAAGCATGCTAACATCTATTCTTACAGTCTTTCAAATAGGCTTAAAGAATTTTCAATTTTTTTATTATGGTGACCCTAGCTAAAAATACTCATACTTTCAAAATTTGTAGGGGGGGGCTAATACCCCCCTGCGTATCCCCCACAGCTACTTGCCTGCGAGGGGCTAAAAATCGCAATTGTTGGGTAGGGTGGACAATGTTAGCCGCCTTGAGGAAGAGGCGGAGGGTTGAAATTGTGGCGGATCTATGTTTTTTCTGAGGCTGAGGCGAGGAGGGAGGGAACGTACTCCAATTTTTCCATAAAAAAGTCAAAAAATTGGCCTTCCGCGCTCGAAATGACGTTTTTAGGCGTTTTACATCGTTTACTTTTATTTGAAATCATTTTCGACGCATCATTTTTTCAGAAAATTTTATTATTTTTTACAATTTTGTGCGAAAAAAATCTTTGAATTTCTTTGACTCTAGCGAAAATATGCGCGAAAAATTTGTGACATTTTGGCGGAAGGATGTTCAGATGCTTGATTTTTCGCTCATTTCCTGCATTTGTAGCATTTGACGAGAATCGTCGGAAATTTTTGCCTTAACATCGAACAAAACTATGCTGAAATAGCCCTTTCTGCTGTTCAAATTGTTTCAAAACGTGCCGCGTCTCCCTAAATCCGCCCCGAGGGGCATTTACTGTAAAAATAAAATAAAAATAGAACGGTGTACTAGTTTAAAATAAATGCTTTGACTTAAAATATAAAATTCAAGGACCAGAAATAACAGGATAATGAAATAATATAAATAAAATTTATAAGAAAAAGAAGTCGAAAAATATCGAGGATTAATTAAAAAACTTAACTTATCGTCCATAAGTAATATTTGTGAAACATTAGGATTATTGATAAACAGACGTTGAACAGGCGTTGATTGTAGTTAATTGGTGATTGTTAATGGTTTGATTAGTTGATTGTTGAATTGTTACTTGATTGTTGATTGATAGTTGATTGTTGATTGTTAGTTGATTGTACTTGATTGTTGATTGTCAGTTGCTTGTCGGCCAACCCGAGTCAGAAAATTTTTCACCATTTTCCGATTTAAAGATGAATTGCGATTTTTGGCCGTTTTAGGTTTTTTGGTCGGTTTTGGCCATATAATTGGAGTACATTTACCTATCCCCTAAAAAAAGGCCCGGGGACCCCCTCCCTTAATTACGAATCGTAACATGTATTTACTCGTACGCTGAGGAGGATTCTTCTTACCTGACATTGTATTTTGCAGGCACCTAGCTTTGGGGGGAATACTGGGGTCCGGACCTCTCCCAAAAATCAGAAAAATCGGAAAAATTGGACTTTTTAAACGTTATTTTGTGCTATTTTTGGCCTTTTTGGGCTTAGTCCCCCAAAATTGGCGTTGGTCCCCCAAAAAATAGGACGGTCAGCTACGGGCCTATTATTTCGGAAAATAATAAATATAAAATTTTAGTAAGCATTGTTTTAAAATGAGCCCTAGGTCAGTCCTTGTATTTTTTACGGACCAAACTACAAAGTTAAAAAAAATGTGAGATAAAAAATGAAATAAAAAATGATAGAAATATAAGACAAATTAAAATAATTAAAAATTTAAAGAAAAATGAAAAAAAATTGAAAAAATGGTAAATTGCTACGTTGAAAATTGGGATTTTGATTTTCAATCAAATTGTAAGCGTTTGCCCGAATGACTCTAATTAAAAAACGTTAAAAACGAAAATATCTAATGTAACGTAAAACGACGTGAGTTTTTTTTTGCCAAAAACACGTTCTAAACCATTTAAAATCGGCTCGAAATTCCCGAAATGTAACGCGAGTTTAATAACAAATACCTAATAATCATACATGCGCAGCATGGGAATTCAAGGGGGGGGGTGAAAAACCTAAAGTGCCTTTTTTGGGCCCAAAAATGGCCGGTTCAGATTAAAAACATCGTTTTTTGGCGTTTCTGACAATACTCTATCCTTCTAGAGCATGAAATCATGAAAAAAAATTCCGAAAAAAGTCGAATAAATTGACCAATATATCGCTTAAAACATGAATATATAGCGCGAAGCGCCGAAAAATTTGGCGATTTTGAGCAAATAGATAGCCAAAAACTCTTAAAAAGACACTTTTTCTACCAATTTTCAGGTAAGTTTAGGAAATTTAGAAACTTTTGAAAAATCGCCAATTCTTGGAGGGGTGAAACCCCCAAACCCCCCTCCCAAGATCATGTATGCTAATAATCCAAAAATTTACGAGTTGAAGTAAAAAGTGAAAATTTATCTTGTCAGGAAAATAAGTTCGAGTTGAATTTCAAATTTTGAAAATTTTGAGAGTCAAATTTGAAATTATCATTTTTCACAAGTTTATATTTTTTTATTTTAAATTTTAAATTTTAAAAATTTCAAGAGTCTTAAATTTGTTATTATCAGTTTTTTTTTAAGTTTATAATTTTATTTTTAAAAAATGCCAATTTTATTAGCATCCGGAGGGAATATCCGCCGCTTAACTTGTGGAACTGCAACGGTTAATAGATTTGGGATACATCGATCCCAATCAGCCCATCGACTTGACCACGCTGTGCAATACGCTACAGTATACGTGCGATCCACTCGAACGCCAATTCGGCGTTCAGTTAACCGACGAAGTTGGTTTACACCGTATACAACGGCTCAAAATTGTGGATGCCTACGGCCATTTTAGGGGGGGGGGTTAATAACCTCAAATTTTTGGCTAAATGCCAAAAACACGTAAGTGGCCAAAAAATACGCTTTTTTCCAAAAATGGGGGGGGGGGTAAAAAATTCGCTGACGGGTCCTAATCAAAGTTTTTCAAAGAAAGATTCCGATCTGAACAATTTTTGAACTCCAGTTTCAACTTTAAATTAGTTGATAAAGTCAGTTTACACTTTCTCAATTAAAAGTTCTATGTTGTATTCAAACTGATCAAGTTTACACTTTATCACTTCCTCTCTTTAGAGTAACTTACCCGATGAATTGAATAAGTCGCTTTACATTATCTTGTTTAAGGTTTAAGTGTAAATTCGAGCAGAAGTTTTTAAACTCCTGTTTTCCTTAAATATACTATCCAATCAATTGACGAAGTCGGTTTACACAGTCTTAATGGAAAATTTGATAGAAAGTGTGATTTGAGCAATTTTTTAAAGTTTGAATTAATTGATAAAGTCAGTTTACACTATCTTAATTTAATGTTCTATGCCGATGATTTTTTACTATCCCGTTTTACAATATCTTTTTTAATTATATAATTGATCGGAATGGATTTTGCAGTAAGTCATTTAAAGTTTATTGTTAAAAGCGAACCGAATTCTTTGTTGATTGAAATTTGTGCTTAAATCTCCATTTAACTAGCATAAATTCGCAGCGTTGTAATTTTATTGCAATTCGCGTTTTTACACTTTTTAATATGTAGTTTAAACTATGTTTTTGCGTATGTATTATAGATCTACGACAGGGTCGGATTTAGGGGTGGGGGGCGGCCGCATTATTTAAAAATAGTGCCAAAATTAAGGATTTTTGAGCGATTTTTAGCGATTTTTGGGTTTAAACGGCTAATTTTTCACCTAATTCGGGGTGCCGCCCCCCCCCCCCCCTTAGAGTGCCGCCCCCCCCCCCTTAGGAAAAATCCTGGATCCGCCACTGATCTACGAACAATGATTGAAACTACACCTCACAAAGGTTATTTTGGATGACTAACATTATATTTGCTTATTTAAGTTTTTTTCTCAATTTGACAATTTCATTTTTTTTAAATTATCTACGCTTGATTTTTTTTGCCAAATTTTATCGATTGGTTATACATTAATATAATATGCGTATATTATTGTATGCGGGTTTGTATCCAGGACTCGGCCTTTGAAGAGGTCGGCCCATCACACATTGGTTTATATCTTGAAAAATAGTGGCGGATCCAGGATTTTCTAAGGGGGGGGGGCGGGCCATACCCTTAAGAAGGGGGCGGAACCCTGACTTGGGCGAAAAATTCGCCGTTTTAGCCTAAAAACGCTAAAAATCGCTCAAAATATTTCGCGCACTATTTTGGGCCAATAGGGGGGGGGCGGCTGCCATCCCCGTTCCCCTCTAAATCCGCCCCTGTCGAAAACATATTTGGAATAATTTGCCTAGGAGTTGTCAACCTTTGTTCTCTAGGCACGTATCTGTGGGAGAATGGAGGGGGGTTCCGCCCCCCCGAAATTCAGAAAAATCGGACTTGTTAAACGTTATTTTGTGCTATTTTCGGCCTTTTTGGGCTTAGTCCCCCCAAAAATTGGTGTTGGTCCTTCAAAATAGGACGGCCAGCTATGTAGGTGCCTGTTCTTCACGCGCTTTACCTATTAGGATTATACAACTAATTTTCGCGAAAATTTTATTCTAAACCTTAAAGGTTATAAAAATGTCGCTTTTGGGCCTTAATTTATAGAAGAATTTTCTAGGGCGCGAAGGGACTGAAATTAAACTTGCGACAGATATACGTGCGATTTTTAGCATCTTTCCGAGCATTATCTCTTCGATTGTTCCTCTTCCTATTCAATTTTCTTATTTTTATTATAACTTTAAGTTTGCGACGGAGCATAAAAAATAAAGGTTCAAATTTTTAATTCCAAAACAAATTCGACTAAATAAGGAGAGCCTAGAATAAAGGCGTCTATTGTCCGTATTGAAATATATGTAGGGATATAAATTTGACATTAAGCTTTGTCTAGATCATGCATGAACAGCCGATGTATTCTGAGGGTTGTGGGGCTCTGAAAATTTTAATGGCGTAAAGTGCCGAAAAAGTGATGTTAGGGGAAAACGCGATTGCTCGTTGTTTTTCAAATCGTCAAAAAGTCTGGAAGCGAAGAAAAAATTTTGAAACTTTTTTTTGTACAAGGTCCGTTTGTGCATGTTCAAACATGATCTCCTAAAAGTCTCTGACATTTTGTACAGTCAAATTCTTGGCTACTATGATATAGTACGGAAGCGATTTTAAAATGGTAAAAACAGTTATTTGACCTTTGGTATTGTATTTTGGCTAATTCCTGTTTTATTAGGGCAAAAATCATGAAGCATCGTCTTAAAACGGCGCGAAGCGCCGAAAAATTCGACATTTTTCCTTTCGAAATGCGATTTCTGCTATTATAAAGATATATAAGACACACAATTCCTCATTACAGCGCAGAGAAGCGCAAAACTTTGCGAATTTCAAACCTTGTTTGCGGTTTTTGTTTTTCCAAAAATCTTTGTACATGTACAAAGACGGTCCGAAAAGTCTTTGTACATCTGGAAAAATCTTTGCCGAAAACAAAAAACCGTGCTTTCAGGTCGCCAAGAAAGTAAATGAATGTCATTAATAGGCACGGTTTTTGTATTCGGCAAAGATTTTCGCGATGTACAAAGACTTTTTTGGGACCGTCTTTGTACACTTGTAAGATTTTTGGGAAGACAAAAACTGCAAAAAAGGTCAAAAGTGGCAAAAATTTTCGGCGCTTCGCGCCGTGGCAAATAATTGTGTGTCCTACATATCTTTGCCTTAGCAGAAATCGCATTTCGAAAGAAAAATGTCAAATTTTTCGGCGCTTGGCAATTTTAAGTATTCTTAATGATTTTTACCTAATAAAACGAGGAATTAGCCAAAATACAATACCAAAGGTCCAGACAACTGTTTTTACCATTTTAAGTCCTTTACCGTACTATATCACAGTACCCAAAAATTTGTGTACAGAAATGTACAAAGACTTTTAGGCACACCTGGGCGTGGGGGTAGTGGAGTTTGGGGGTATGCACCCCAGAAACCTAAATACCCCAGAAATCAAAATACCCCCAGAATTCAATTTTTGTAAATTTTTCGTGTTTTTTCGCAATTTTTTGATGCTAATGGATAATGCTTGATGAGAAACGTCGAAAAATGGTGTTTTTATCGCCATACCTCATTTTAAAACCAAACATTTTTTCGACCTTCAAAAAATCTTACACCCCCCCCCCCAAATTTTCTCGCTGCCCTGCCACGTATGCTTTTAGGGACCATCTTTGTACATGTACAAAGGGACCTTGTTCAAAAAACACTGTTAATAGGTATTATCCGGCGCCTTGCGCTGGAAAAATTTGAGAAATTACGGTCACTGACGGCCAAAAATCATTGCAAATTTCATATTCATTTTTTATCTCGCCACATATTTTTGGCCAACGAGCATAAAAACATCTAGAATAATTTAAAAAAATAAATGGAACAGAATATAGTCAAAAGAATAGTATGTAGCTCCAGGCAATTTGTGAAAATTTGACACTTTTGAGTAAATAGATAGCTATAACGCATAAAAAAGCTCCTTTTCTACAAATTTTTGGAAATTTTTTGAAAGATTCGAAAAATCGCGAATTCGGGCGGAGTGAAAAAATTTGTGTGGGGAGCGTAATTTTTTTCGGGGTTAAAGCCACCCTCCCCTCTCCCCAAGTTTCAACATCATGTTTGGTCGCAAATGATTCTATCACAAGATAGCAAAAGACCGATACTTCAAGCATAATGGACGCCGTTTGGAAAATTTTTGGTACTATTTGGAAAATTTAGGGTTCAACCCCTCTGCCAGAAAACCCTGGATCCGCCAATTTCGGGCGCTTTTTGAATATTAGTATGAAAAAATTTTGAATCAGTCGCAAGAAATTACGGCATTGGTACTACTGCGTTTGTCCTCAAAATGATGCTAAAAATGTTCCATCACCTCAAAATCGCGGAGGGCAACCTTTCTGCCTGACCCTCAGGGGTGTTACCATAGGTGGGCGGCACTAAAGTTCCGGGGGGGGGTGCAATTTTTTTTAAATGGTTGAAAAATGTCCTTAAAAATGGTGGTATGGCGAAAAAGCACCATTTTCAATGTTTCTCATCGAGCAATATCCATTGGCATGGAAAAATTGCGGAAAAAAACAAAAAAAATTATTGAATTCTGGGGGATGTTTCGGTTTCTGGGGGTGCATACCCTAAACTACGCCCAGGTATGGGTGTTATCCCCGATTCCTATGTGGATTTCTGTGCTCACCTATGTATGGTCGGGTTCAATGGCGGATCTTGGATTTTCCTAAGGGGGGGAGCGGTACCCCTAAGTGGGGGCGGAACCCAGACTTGGGCGGAAAAATTAGCCGTTTAAACCCGAAAATCGCCGTAAAAATCGCTCGAAAATGCTTAATTTTTGCGCACTATTTTGGCGCAATAGGGGCCCTAAATCCGCCTCTGGTCAGGTTCTCGTGTCTATTTGCCGCTACTGTATGCTGTACAGTAATTTGCTACCCAAAAAACTACTTTTGTATTATTCGACAGATAATAACGGCGCGACTCATTTCTTCGTTTTTTATGAAAATATTCTCAAAATTATCGGGATGAAATTAATTTCGTCAATCGCCGCAATGATAAACTTGTTTTGAGATAAAAATCCAACAATTTGATTTTTATGTCATATTTTTAGAATTTTTTTACTTTTTTTCGTTTATTTATTTCTTGTGCATTTAGAAATCCAACTGTTTAATTTCCATGTCATATTTTCAATTTTTTTACTTTTTTCTTCTGTTTTATTTATTTCTTGCGCATTTAAAAAATTCAACTGTTGAATTTATAAGTCATACTTTTTAAAATTTTTTTTAAACTTTTTTCTTTTGTTTTTTATTTCTTGTGCATTTAGAAATCCAACACTTTAATTTCTATGTCATATGTTCAAAATTTTCTTTTGATTTTTTCTTCTGTTTTATTGATTTTTTGCCCATTTCCAAGGGAGCCGACGTTTTCGCCGCCAAAATAAATATAGAGGTGCAGTGGGCCAGCGAGCCGGCCATCGCGGCGATCGAAAGAAACGGGGGCGTGGTGACCTGCTCCTATTATGACCCAATTTCATTGGACGCCTTGGTCAACCCCCTAAAATTTTTTCAACGCGGCGAGCCCATTCGAGCGCGGTTTTCCGCACAAATCATTCATTATTATATCGGTAGGTATACACTAATTCGCTAATTAATTACGATTGTAATATTAATTATTATTTTATCGATTAATTTGTTTTGTTAATTACAGTGCTCGCCATGAAACATGACGCATAATCGTCAGATTTATATTAGATGATGCGTCATGAGCGCCGCGTTTTTTGTCTGATGTGCTAGCTTCTCTTTTTTTATTATTATAAGATGTTGTCTATCATGCCGTTAATCCGGCGTTTCGGACGGCGCAATTTAACTATTAATAGCGCCATGAAAGAAGGAGGCGCGCACGTGAATACTGGAAGCGCGCACGTGAATGCCATTCTATATTCAGGTGAGCCGAAAGAGAGATGATAGCGCATTATAGACGAAGCACGGCGCTCGCGACACATCATCTAATATAAATCTGACGATTATAGTGCATCACGTTTCATGGCGAGCACTGTAATTATCAATTTCGTGTTTAAGTTAAAGTGGGTCGTTGTTTAGCCGCTGTTACCATTATTATCATTGTTATTTGTTGTTTGTTATTTTTTAGTAGTTTTTGAAATGATTTATTATTATTATTATTATTATCAGGGGCGGATTTAGGGGGGCGGGGGGCGGCCGCGCCGGGATTGGCCCAAAATAGTGCTCAAAATTAAGCATTTTGGCGATTTTTAGCGGTTTTTGGGTTAAAACGGCTAATTTATCCGCCCAAGTCAGGGTTCCGCCCCCCCTTAGGGTACCGCCCCCCTTAGGAAAATCCTAGATCCGCCACTGATTATTATTATTTTATATTATGATTATTATTATTATTCTTAATTATTTTTATTGTTTTATTGATAATATTTGATTGCCGGAGCGCCGAGGGTTGAAATAAAATTTTGGCAACTTCAATTCATCTCAACGACTTAATCTGTTTGTCGTTTAATTGTCCCGTGAAGCATCCGGGCTGAAGATGAATTGTTTACTGTTATAGTTTTGCCCAAGGTGCTGTACTTTTAATTGTTTGCAAGACATTTTATCATATAAAAAGCTTTGCGAGTAACAACATTGCGCTAATACGAATCTAACCACGGTTATTGTCAGTGGCGGATCCAGGATTTTCCTAAGGGGGCGTAACCCTGACTTGGGCGGTAAAATTAAGCGTTTTAACTCGAAAATCGCTAAAAATCGCTCAAAAATAGTTAATTTTGCGCACTACTTTGGGCCAATGGGGGGGGCGGCCGCCTCCCTAAATCGCCCCTGAGCTGTAATAATTGAGCTTAAAAAATTAAACTTTTCAGAAATTTGGTCTTCGCGCCCTATATAATTCCTGCTTTGCTTGTCTTTAGCAGTGGCGTAGCTGTGGGGCGACTGGGTAGGGGACTAGCCTTACTCCCCCCTGAATTCGGGAAGCATGAATATTTTTGACAATAATTTTTATAATAATTTTTTATAATTTTTATAATTTTTTTATAATTTTTTAATTTTTATAATTTTATAATTTTTAAAATCATAAAGGCTGTCACGATATGTTCAAGCTTTTTGAGCTGATAAGTCCAAGATTTTTGGGCTCTGAGTGCCTTATTTATTTATATATACACAACACATCTGTTTATAATATAATTATAATCAAATTTGATTTTTCAAATTTTTTTTCGAGAAACAGAGGAAAGAAAGAAAAGTTGAAAAACGAGTGAGAAAATCTTAAAAACGTAATTATTCTTGCCTATCCATTAGTAGTTGTTGAGATACCCAGCTTCGAAATTGTCGTACCCCACAAAATCAGATGGCCAGCTACCAGGGGCGACTTTAAGGGGGCGGGGAAGCCATTTTCTGTTCATGTAGATTTCAAACTCAAAAATTTTCAAATTCCTCGGCGCTTCGCGTCATACACACATTTATTGATCATATTTTGTTCAATTCACTCGATTTTCGAAAATTTTTCAACGTTTTTATATGTTCTAGAAAGAACCTTCATTGTCTGAAACGTCAGAAACAGTGATTTGGCTTGTACCATACGTGGGCAGCACGAAATTTCTGGGGGGGGCTGCAAGATTTTCAAAAGGTCAAAAAATGGCCTTAAAAATGTTGGTATGTGAAAAAACTCCATTTTTCAACGTTTCTCATCAAGCACTATCCATTGGTATCAAAAATTGCGAAAAAAAAACTAGAAAAATTTCTAAAATTGAATTTCGGGGTTATTTTGAATCTTGGTGGTATGCGGCTGGGGGCTCGTACCCCCCCCCCGCCCAGACCTCTCTATGCCCACATGTGGTGGAATGCCTCAAAAACATCATTTTTCGGCGCTTATGATGATGCTTTATTTTTCTAGGACATGAAAAGATTAGAAAAATTTTAGAACAAATTGAACAAAATGTAGTCAAAGCATGAGTATGTGGTGCGAAGCACCAAAAATTTGACACATTCTGGGCAAATAGATAGCTAAAATGCTTAAAAACCACGTTTTTACAAATTTTTTAGGAAAATTTCTTCGGAAGCTTTGAAAAATCGCGAATTCCAGGGTTGAAAAATTCCTGGGGGATTGGGTGAAATTTTTTTCCGAAGAATTGAAATCAGTGGCGGATCTAAGACTATCCTTAAGGTGCGGGTAGTACTCTTTTTTAAAAAGTCAAAAATAGGGACGAAAATTCGCCCTACTTTCATTCAAAATCACTTTTAACGCAAATTTTTGACAGTTTTGTTCGAGAAAAAATTATTAAATTTCTTTGACTTTAGCGAAAATATGGCGCAAAGCGTCGAAAAAATTGTTCAATTCAGGCGGAAGGACGCTTAGAAGCTTATTTATTGCTCGGTATCCTCCATCTGTAGCATTTAACCTTGAGAAACGTCGAAAATTTTTGGATTAAAATGGAAGAAAACTACGCTGAAATAGCTGTTTATGCTGTCGAAATTGATTTTAAACCTACTCCATGAGGTAAAAGGGTTTCTAGATCGCCATTGCAAATGCCATATATATCCATTCGTTTCCCGCCAAATATTCTCGGCCCATCGGAGGCGTCTCCCTCCACCCACGCGCGGGCGTGGGGCGACGAGGATTTGGGGGTATGCACCCCTAGGAGGCCGACTTCCTCCCCCAGAAGCCCAAATGCACCCCTGCCAATGGATAGTGCTCGATGAGAGACGTTGTCGCCACACCACAATTTTAAGACCATTTTTTGACATTTGAAATCTTGCACCCCCCAGAATTTTGGCGCTGCCTACCTATGCCTCCGTTCCCTTTAATCCGCCCCTGCTTGAATTAATCCCCTCCCCCCTCCCGATTGCTCGAGTTCACAAATGGCGTCGAGAAGAAAACAAGGAAGCCAATAAGTGGAATATGACTCAAGACTCATCCTGCCTTGACCTCGCCACACACCTGGGCGTGGGGGATGGGTTAGGGTGGGGGTTTACTCACCCCCAAGAAACCAGAATACCCCCCTCCCCCAGAAACCAAAATACCCTTCCCCAGAATTCAATTTTTAAATTTTTGTTGTTGCATTTTCCGCAATTTTTTGTTATCAATGGATAGTGCTCCATGAGAAACGTTGAAAAATGGTGTTTTTTTCACCATACCACCATTTTGAAGGCAATTTTTCGACCTTTGAAAAATCTTGCGACCCCCAGAATTTGAGTGTTGCCCACGTATGCTCGCCATTGTCCCGATTTAATATCATGCGATCTTTGTTTTGCGGATTTTTTAAATTGAAGGATACACAACGCTCCTATTAAACAATCCGAGCGTTAAAATTGCATTATTAACGCTTAAGTAAATAAATTTAATTGACAAATATTGTCTGATGAAAGTGTCGAGGGAATATAAAGTTGAAAAATTGCATGTACTTTGCGCCAATATAATATGGGGGGCCCCTCTGTTCCTTCGTTATTTGGTTATGTGTATCACATTTATACGCAATTTGGTCATGCAGTGCTCACCATGCTAGCTGATGCAAAATCACTCACGGCCATGCATGTACACCATAGGAATTCTGCGGCAGGGGGGATTGAAATCCTGGAGCTCCCATTTTTGACTCGATAATGTAAAAAAAAAGTTGAATGAATTGACCGAAATATAATCAAAGCATAAGTATATGGCGCGAAGCACCAAAAATTTGAGACTTTTGAGCAAATAGATAGCTAAAAACGCTGAAAAAGCGCCTTTTTTACGAATTTTTTGTAAATTTCAAGAAACTTCTAAAAAATTGCGAATTCTGGGGGTTGAAAAAAATTTCTGCAGGTGAGGTGAAAATTTATCACAGGGGTAAGAAACCCTCCAACCCTTCCTCAGACTATGTATGATTGCAGCTTAGTCGTAGGTGGTGCCTTGTGAGCACCGCATTATTTCAATTAAGCTCCATCAACTCCTTTTGTCACAGCATATCAACCTATATTATGCTGCTAACATGGATGCACAGATAAAGCAATTTCGCCGTTAACAGCATCTAGCTAAGTTGTTTCATTTGTGTCGATACATTAGCAGCATAATGCAGCTTTGTATGCTATAGAAAAACAACCTGATAGAGGTTAACAAGCATAATTTGGTGCTCACACTGCACTATCTAACATTCATCTGATGATGGAACATCAACTTTCATAGCAAGCTTTTCATGTGCATGCCTGCTTTTAATCAATTTAGATCCAAAACTGCGAGGTTATCGCAATGCTGATCCAACCAAACTAAAGATGCTAAAGTTGAATTGGCTCAGAAGTATGGATACTCATTCATTGATATTACGAAGGACTCAGCGTATGACAGCTTGTTGAAGATGAAAAAGGACCCCTTGCAGGTGTTTTTTGGCTTGCAGCCAGGATGGATCGTCAATATGAATGACAAGTGTGTCTTAAAGCCGAAAGATGAACGCTTGTTAAATTATTACTTGTCGTAGCCTGGTTTGGAAGAGGGCCTTGGGTTTCCTGAACATACAGTCCTACCCACAAGTAACGTTACATGCTTGCCATGCGCATGGCATTCAGGCGCATGGCAAGTGCATGGCATGTGCATGTTTTTTGACCGAATTTTGACAAGTTGGCATGCACATGGCATGCATATAGCATGTCGGCCCCAAGCGCCTAATGAACGGGTGTATTGACTATGCATATGTACCTATTGATTGTGATTGATTTCGCATGCCAAGCGCATGGCATGCGCATGTCAAAAACGCATGTATGGCCAGCGACGATGTAACGTTACTTGTGGGTAGGACTGTACATAACTGGTCTTTTCCATGAATATTCTAAATACATTGAATGCATTCTTCGGAAAAATTGCCAAAACCTTCATTGCATCTAAGTTTTAACTATTGTTCAGTCCTGTGCATCACGTTGTTGTTTGCCTATGATTCTTACTGTACCATTTGCCAATAAAGATGTCAGGTCACTTGACTAATTTCTACAGAGCACACATGGGCATGGGGGTTTGTACTCCCAAGTCTATTTAGACCCCCAAAAATTGATAGACTACAACATTTAATTTTTTGCAAGTTTTGGATTTTTGCTAGTGTTACACCACCACACCTGGATTTAAAGGGGTTGCACTCAATTTTTAAATTTTGTTGTCCTTTTTTGCAAACTTTTGATGTCAATTGATAGTGTTCAACTAGAAACGTTGAAAAATGGTATTTTTCCACCATATATTTTTAGGTTATTTGTTGACCTTTGAAAAATATTGCAACCCCCAAATTTCGGTGCCGTGCCACCCACCCATATACACCACCCAGACTTTGGTGTTTCCCATTATGCTGTAGTAGAGGCCTTGTTGCATCTAATTCAGCCATCTACAAAGAATGCTTTGAATGGAAGTAAAGAGGACAAAAATACTTTTGAATTTATGCATCAATGTAAAGAGGAGGGAATAGGAACTGTCACCTATGTCTGTGAAAGTTGTAAGAATCTGCTAAGAACGCAATATTCTTCCAGCCTGCTTAAGTGAGTTGTACCTCCAACAGAAGAAAATTGAAATTTTAATTCAAAAGTGCTTTGAAGTGACCATAAACTGTTATAACGTAGTTTTAATGCTATGTTGGCGCTTATACTAGTTTTCTAGGCATTTTGGCCCAAAAAACTCAATTTTCGACCCCTCCCCAGATCGGCTATGCTGTGCATCTATGGTAATATATAAGAAGAGAAACTTGATATTGATGAGAAACTAAATCAATTATTTTTACACATCAAAGCTTCTTAATTGTCTCTTCTCTACCAGTGAACCATGTTTTGTAATGACACGATTTTCAGAGGCCGCAAAGAATACTCCAATTTTCTGTGTTTTTAGCAGAGGCCTAATTTTTAGCACATTTGAAAACTTTTCAAATGAAAAGGTATTTTAACGTACATAATCTCCTTGGTTTATGTCTTGAATATGCCTAAACTTCGAATACTATGTACATTTATATTTGTCCTTTTTTGCATAACAGTATTTTTCTTTGCTAGTACCCTACATATTTTACTCACGAGGTTTGAGTACATAAATCAGTCAGCGAACACACATGGTAACATGCGCCACAATAATAACAGCAGTCTGAGAAGATGGAAAACAAGATTGTCTGAACATCAGAGTCATACATGGGCAGCACTAAAATTCTGGGTCGACTATTTTGTACAATTTACTCAAATCAGCTAAAATTTTTTTTATTTCTACATCCTAAGAACAAGCATAGTCAGAAATATAAAAGACAGTGTTTTTGACATGTACCCGTTATACGTGGGCAGCAAGGATATTCTGGGGTGCAAGATTTTTTGAAGGTCAATAAATGGCCTTAAAAATTGTGGTATGGCGAAAAAAAAACACAATTTTTCGACCTTTCTCATCAAGCACTATCCATTAGCATCAAAAAATAGCGAAAAATGGAAAAGAATTTTCAAAAATTGATTTCTGGGGGTTTGGTTTCTGGGGGTGCATACCCCCAAACCCCCACGCCCAGGTGTGGTACCCACCCATTCAATTGTTTGTAGCCAAAAAGATATTTTCTGCAAAAATTTTGTCGTAACCCTCCAGAATTCCTTTGGTGTACATACATGTACATTTATAGCAAGTGTAGATATTTTGATGCAACATCATAGGTAGCGCGATAGTGCTACCTATTATATACTTGGCCATCCTTTTTCTTATATGTTTTTTTCACAGCGAGTGCGAAATTTGTGTCGCCCCCGTCACAGCTATAACGGCACACATCTGAGAGGTGCGGTTTTTAAAAGGTAGATAATAGAAAAACTTGGTGCCCCCATTTATTTTCTTGTTTACCTCAATTTTCGAACGCATCGTGTCGTGAGTGTGTAAAGTTTACACCAAAAATTCAAATAATTTGCAGAGGGCCAATTTTTTTGTTGAATGTATTCCCTAATTAGTAGGTTACGAATCTGGTCTTAAAATTTCTTTACACTCATTGGTTGTTGCACAGAAGTGTAAATTAGACGGTTTTTTACAGTTTTCATGTGGCCAAGCATATCTAACTCAGTTTTACATTCTATGCAGTCTGATTGGTTTCAAAATGTAGATGGTTAAAAAATCTAGGGAGACTTTTTAATTTTTTTCAAAGTAATATTCTCGAATTTAGAGGCGGTCAATTGTAAAGAGTCTGGGACAAAAAAAATTTGTCACGAGCGTCGCAATTTTAAATATTTAAAAATATATTTTATTTGTAGATACATGATTAACACGTATATGTATAGCAATGCTTTCGCTAGCAACACGCTGTTTTTCTTTTAAATGCTATAATTCGCAAATATTGAGTAATTTATAGAAAATTATGTTTATTTCCATTCATATTATAGTATTCACAAAATTTAATGTAATATAAATCGCTACGTTTATGTATATGTGTAAAAAGGCGAAGTCGAAGGCAAATGAAGTGGTTCTACGGCATACCATAGTCGAAAACCGCTTAAACTGGTTTGGAACCAGACCGAACAGACAAACGCCAGACAAGAAAGAGAGCCAAGATTAATTATGAAAATGTCAAAAACCTTGTTTACAAGACTTTATTCAAAATAAATGACCGGAAAAAGGAGGAAATGACAAATTACAAAGCTGAAAGTGGGCCACAACATCTGATAAAAACTCACCAAAGTCTCCAAACGTAACATATAAAAAGCGCAAGATCATACACAAAGAACGCATGAGCAACTGACCTCGCCTATTGACCTTTAAGTAAAGCAAAGTGAGTATGAGGTCGCAAGAGGTTAGAAGCATAAAGCACAAATGCAAGTAACCGCAAAACACGTAAAAATGTAAGCATGCAAGAAGATGCAAAAACTTGGGATGAGAAGGTAAAAACAAGTAAGCGGAAAAACGACCAGAATAATTAATCAAAAAGGACCAAAAGCGCCGGATCCTTTAAAAGCGGCGCGATTCAAAGATCTGGCGACTTCCTCCAGTTTTGCCTCGCGCACTATCGTTTGCCTTTCGATTAAACTCTTATCCTCGACCGTTTTACACCGTCGGTAAAATTCGATAAACTTTCCATTCGTCATTTGTTATATGTATTTATTAATTTATTGTTTTATCATTTTTGGACGCTTTGGCTTTTAGTAGCCTTCGCCAATCGGAGCCCACCCGTTGCGCCTAAGTCACCAAATCTTTGTAATTTTGCTATCCGGCGGTTGTGGGAATTCGTAAGTTTTCACCTTATTTTCCAATAAAATCGTAACTCCTAAAATTGTTGTTATTCTTCTATCGATACGTACAGAAGGAGAGTATCCCCAAACCTGCTCCATTATCAAGTAGCACAAGCTTCAAGTAAGAAAACCTAGCACGAATAAGCAATTTAAAGCGTAATTTGGTAATTAATTAAGCAGGCGAATTTTAGGCGTGACAGAATTTGGTGACAGGAGTGGGATTTAGTTTTCGCGTCTTATCAAATTTTAGAAAAAAATTTTTGCGGACCCCTTATTCCTGAAATATTGGTCGATCTCCGGAATTTTCATAGATCAGCTTCACCCACTTTTCTGAGGACGCTTAGAAAAGTTTTTTTCATTTTGCTGCAGCATTGGTTAATGCTATATCAGGACTATAGCGAAGTATATAATTGATATTTTAAAGCGAGAAGAAAGGAATTTGAAAATACAGAAATTCGTTTGTGTTGTTTATTTTTGTTGTCTGTCTCTTAACGAATACAGACTAATCGCCGTACTGCATAATTTATCTTTATACCTCAATTGGACGGCCGCCGATTTTGGTACTTTATAACATCAAGATAAATTAATTTATTGGTTAATTGATAAATTGGTATAAAATAAATTGAGATAAATTGGGTGTGAAAACTTTAAAATTGGATATATTGATTGTATGTTTGTGAATTGATAAGTTGCTTGTCTACTTCGAAAACTGATCTTGGGAAAAGCAACCTCCTGGGGAGCATCGTGGGCAGCAAGAAAATTCTGGGGGTGCAAGATTTTTTGAAGGTCAAAAAATGGCCTTAAAATGGTGTGTAGCGATGGCTACCATTTTTCGACGTTTCTCATCAAGCACTATCCATTGGCATCAAAAAATTGCGAAAAAAACGAAAAAAATTTTCAAAAATTGAATTCTGGGGGGGGGGGGGGGGTATTTTATTCTGGGGGGGTGCCCCCCAAGCCCCACGCCCAGGTGTGCCTGGAAGTGGAAAGTAAATTTTTTAAACATCAAAACGGATTCTTCTCAGCAGTCATCTGAAGAAGAACCCGACAACTATTGACGAAACTAAAAGGAATAGGAGAAATTTTGGATAATTCCTCCAAAAAATTAAATAAATTAGAAAGACTTTTGCAAGAATCTTTATCAACTTTGAAAATCTCAGGTGTTCGACTCCACAGCACTCCTACGTCAGCTGACGTTTCTTCTAAAGCATACCTAGAGGCCTATGTACTTTTTCAGGAATCATCTATAGCTGAGCAGAGTTATAAACAGCTTTAGATTTTACTGAATCCAGAAACTTGATGAAGTTCATTTATATTCAGTAAGCATTTTTTATTTCCTGAAATAAACTCCGAAAGTCGCAGAGAATTTTAGCTCAAATATTAAAAAAGACCTATAACTAGAAAAATGGCCAATGATCCTCAAACAATGGCTGGCGCTTTTAGAGCGGCTTTCAGTGATTTTTGGGGAACCGTTAACTGAAAAAAAATTAATGAATTAAAAACAATTGTCGAACAGGGTGGAGCCCAATTTTCTGGAGCTAATCTTTCTGCAACCGACCAGTTTAATCGTTTAGGAGTTTTACTTAACCAAGAAACCACCTAAACCATTCTCAGGTGCTTTTGGTGAGTCGTTTCAGGAATAGATAAAGAAATTCAATACATGCCTTGCAAGGAGTTTTAAATGCAGATGACAGCTATAAAATCGCATTTTTAGAGTCAAATTTTTCTGGGACCGCTTTGGCAAAGTTGAATAGCATTCTAGGTCGTCTAAGATCCCCACACATGACGAACTTAAAGGAAAACTTGGAGATGAATTTTCAGAGGGTAGGGATAGTGATATTTATCAGGGGATGATATATGACGCTAGGCAAAGGAGGAATGAGACCGCCCTTGAATTTGCAGAAAGGCTTCAAAAACTGGCCAAATCTGCTTATCCCCAATTAACATCTGAAAATCGAGATTCTATCATAAAACTGATTTAAGTACAGGTGTAGAAAATATCGTTGATGGCAGTTTGGTAGAATGCGGGTTCTTATAGTGTATTACAAAGTTAACTGATATTTTTACTATGGCTTTAGTCAACTGAATATAAATATAATGGTAGATTGTTTATTAAGCAGAGCACACGAACGGCGGTCGGAAAAACGTGAATACTGAACCGAAATACTAAAGCAGATATAATTTTATAATAATTATTAGCGCTGCGTGGTCATATGCAGGCCAAAGTTCAGAAGATCACGAGCTAGCTGACACACGAGCGTAGGATGCTAAAAGATGAACTACAAAATATGCAATGACATACATTCAAAGTTCCGGTAATCTTATTACATAATCATATTTTTGAATCTTTATAAAGCATGATAAATATTCTCTAAAATGCTTTTCGTAAAATGTTCTATGAAGAATTCATAAAGTATAATGCATACATTGCAAATCAAGATGTAAAATGATTTCACTTTTCGTTACATCCTTTCCCCTTTAGTATAGAATGAAGTTAATAGGAATGTGTAAAGTAGGAATGTAAACTGAATATTTAAAATAAATTTTTTCGCTGGTATAACCACGCAAGCTAAAGTTTAACCAAATCACACGAGAACGCATTTTTCATAGAAATGACAACACGTATTAAATGCGGCTAAGTAATAGCGAAACAATAAAAATGCAATAGTTAGAATGTACCAAATCGAGCTACCGTTCAAATTAATAACCGCTGTAGAAACGTCCACGGCTTGGACCTGCGCCGGAATAACGCCCTAGCTGCTTTTCGATCGCCTTGCGAATACGAATTTCCTTATGACGCATCTCCTGTGACGAGAGCATGAACGACTGATGCAATTGATCACACCAATCGTTGTAAAATGCAGTGTGAAAGCCTTGCCACGTGCTGTTGTCGCATCGGACGAATCTGGCATAAAATTGCTGAAGCATCTCTCGGATTAATCCGTCGAAGCGCTCCTCCACCTTTTGCGTACGCATATCCTGGGCCGGCAGCATACGATCTTGGATTGCTATGCGGCTAGCTGCGGGCTGTTGCTGGATAGGCTCAAACGGGGGCGGTTGAAATGGTGGCTGTTGAACTCGAACAGCTTCAAATGGCGGCGGCTGGTTCAATGACTTTGTAGCCTGAACTAAGTCGCTGTACATTGCTGCAGTGGCAGATGATGAATCGAACGTTTGAGTTGATTTTTCTACTTGAAGAACGCTTTGCTTAAATGCTTTAGTATCAGTGTCAATGTCCCACGAGAAACGATTTTCCCACACAAAAGGCTTAGATCCCTCCGTTTTAAAGAAATCATCAGCAAACGAAGCTATGTCGACATGGTGCAAAGCTAGAAGCGCATATGTATCAAGGCACACTGTAGCTTTAATAGCAGTAGCATAGTCCATATCATTGATTCCTACCAAATCATTTAATATGGAAGGCCGTACATTGAAAATTTCAGTAGCAATGTCAATGAGGTCAATGTCCATTGTCCCCAACACATTAGGCAAGACTGCGAAATTTCAAAGAGCAACCAAGGTATCAAAAAGGTCAATATTTACGTTTTGATTTCGAAAAGATGGATCAGAATTTTCCAAAGCTTTACTGAATTGAAAACCAACAGTAAAAATGGTCGGATCCGTCAGTAAATTGAATACGTGGAGCGGTATCCCGCCCATTCGCCTTATGTCAAATGCAAACCCAAGGCCATCAGCACGCGAAATACCTAGAATCTCGCAAAAAGGGCCTTTTTGGTCGATTTCAAGCTTAGAATCGGTCCCTTGGTCCTCCTCGCCCATTTTAGGCACAGCATCTGATGATTCGATCGGTTGATCTTCATAGTTAATAGCATCGTGGTTAGATTGCCTTTTAATGAAGTACTCTGAACAATAAACGCCAAGAATTCCCGGATTGTGCGGGTCAGCTCGAAGTCTACTGCACGCCAGCTCAGTTGGTACATCCGCTCCAGGCATGTAGTAAATGCGTGCATCAATGGGATTTCGATGCAACTTTAACCACCACTGCTCAGACAGTTTGTTTCGAATCGGACCAGAAGTAGTTGGCTTTCGTTTCCAGTTTTCATCACTGTGGTCGCTTAGCATTGATTTTGTGTCATCGCATGAGTTAGGCATCTGAATATTTGCTTTTAATTTACATAATTGTTACCGCAGTAAAATGATTAATGATAAGAGCTTAGCTGTAGTTCAAAGTTTAGAGTTTTAGAGTTCCACCTAAATTCGAGGTCTGAGATTATAAGTATGTGACTTATTTTTACGTTGATCATTAGTCAATTGATCTTTAGATTGCTTATTGATCATTGAAGCATTTTTCGACTCTACTAAATTTTTATCAGCTTGTGGAATCTTTTTTAATCGGTTCACATGAATTATCTGAGGTTTTACAGCATTTTCACATTTTATAAAAACGTTCGGATAACGACTAGTGTCAGTGACTGTGTACGGCCCTTCCCATGGGTGAGTTAATTTCGTAGTTTGCCCTGGTTTCACAGTAAAATTGTGTTTGTAAACTACATCGCCTACATCAAATTCAATATTTTTAACTTTTTTATCATATTGTCTTTTTTGCATGATTTGTGAAGTTTCAACGTTTTCCTGGGCTATGTTCCAAGATTTTTGCATGAAACGTTTAAAATGATAGTAAAAGTCATCTAAGTCAATTGTGTACTTGCTCACATGTTTATTCAACACTGCATCAATGGGAAAATTTGGGATGCGCCCATATAATAGAGAAAATGGACTGTATTTAGTGGACTCATGCTTTGCAGAATTATAGGCGAAGGTGACATACGGCAAAAATAAATCCCAATCATCATGCTTTGTTGCAACATACATAGATAACATGCTTGCTAGTGTTCTATTGAAACGCTCAACTAAACCGTCAGTCTGAGGGTGATATGGTGTAGTGTTTATTTTACGAATATCACAAAATTTGCAAATTTCGGCGATAAGAGATGACATAAAATTAGAACCTTGATCAGAAAGAAGTGCTTTTGGAGCTCCATGTCTCAAAATAACCTCATTTAGAAAAGCTTTTGCAGTTTGCTCAGCAGTAACATGTGAAAGTGCAGCCGTCATACAGTATTTTGTCAAATAATCAGTAAAGACAATTATATATTTATTCCCTCTTTCAGTTAATGGTAAAGGACCTAAAACATCAGTGGCTACTCGGTCAAAAGGTCCTCCGACTGGAATACTTAATAACGGAGCCCGTGTTAGTGCATGTGGACCTTTTCTACTTAAACATTTGGTACAATTAGTACAATGCTGTTTAATGTCATTATAAAGTCCAGGCCAGTAAAATCTTTCACGTATACGATTATATGTTCGCTGAAAGCCTAGGTGTCCAGCAAAAATGTCATCATGAAAAGCGTGAAGTATTTCTTCTCGCATAGATTCAGGAATAACAATCAAGTCTAACGAACGTTTCGCATGTGGTGGACCATGAAAATGTAAAATGTCATTTGAATAAGAAAACTGATTATACATTAAAACAATCATTCGGGCGAGTACAGAGTCATCTGTTAACTCACGATTTTTAAGAAATCGAATAAGTCCATTGCAGAAAGGATCTTCAAGCTGTTTTTCAGTAATAGTGTCCTCCTCAGAATTTTCCACACCTGACACTATCAAGCAAGAAATCCTTGAAAGTGCATCAGCATTTAAATGATTCTTTCCTGCTCTATGTCTTATTTCAATATCATATTCTTGAAGGGCAAGCCCCCAGCGTGCAATGCGTGGTGAAGGGTTGGGCTTTTAAGGATATACTGTAAAGCAGCATGGTCTGTAACAATGATCACTTTATGTTCATACAAATAAGTACGGAACTGTTTGACAGCCCATATTACCGCAAGAGCCTCCTGTTCGAACACTGGATAGTTTTTCTCAGCTATTTTTAAGCTTCTGCTTATATAAGCTATCGGATGTTCTCGGCCATTTTGCTCTTGCGCTAATATGGCTCCTATGCCAGAACCTGACGCATCAGTTTGAATGATAAAAGGTTTAGTGAAATCGGGGTACACAAGCACAGGTGCTGAGATGAGAGACAATTTTAAATTTTGAAAAGCTTGTTGACACTTTTCGCACCAATTAAATTTAACATTTTTCATAAGTAAATTATACAAAGGTTCGGCAATGAATGAGAAGTCCTTAATGAAACGTCTATAGTAACCAGCAAGACCAAGAAAACTTTTTAATTTTTCAACGTTTTGAGGTACCGGAAATTCCTCAACCGCCTTAACTTTCATTGGGTCAGCATGTATTCCATCAGCAGAAACAATAAAACCTAAGTAAGTAGTGCTCCGTTGTGCAAACTTACATTTTCTAGTCGTAATTTCAGTCCTGCCGAGCCAAGTTTTTGCAAGATGAGTTCAATGCGACGTAGGTGTTCTTCGAACGTTCGACTGAAAATCAGAATATCATCTAAATAAACTAAGCAAATGTCCCATTGTAAACCATGCAAAAGAAGATCCATGAGTCTTTGAAATGTAGCAGGGGCGTTGCACAACCCAAAAGGTAAAACATTAAATTCGTATAATCCGTTAAAAGTCGTAAAAGCAGTTTTTTCCTTGTCTTTTTCTGCTACGGGTATTTGCCAGTACCCCCAAGCTTGATCAAGTATAGTGAAATAAGTGCTATTGTTTAATGTTTCAAGAATATCATCAATCCGCGGGAGAGGATAGGTATCTTTTTTAGTAGCATTG
Source organism: Mermis nigrescens (assembly GCA_036768485.1). Lineage (NCBI taxonomy): Eukaryota > Metazoa > Nematoda > Enoplea > Mermithida > Mermithidae > Mermis > Mermis nigrescens. The sequence continues at coordinate 2,196,912 of JAVLUZ010000341.1, forward strand.
TTAAGTTTCCGGTAATCAACACAAAATCTGTACCCTCCCGTCTTTTTAGGCACCAAAACAATTGGGCTGGCCCACGGACTAAACGAGGGTCGTATGACATTTTTACTTAACATTTTTTCTACTTCTTTTTTAATCACTTCTCGTTGACTGTATGGAACTCGATAGGGTTGTTGTTTTATCGGCGAATTATCACCAGTGTTAATTAAATGATAAACAGCAGACGTTTGACCTAAGTCATTATCATCTTTTACGAAAAGCTTGGAAAATTTATTCAAAAGTTGCAGCAAAGCTTCTTTTTCGCTCTGTTTAAGATCAGAATTGCCTTGAATTTCTTTAATTACAAAATTAGAGTTAATTGAAACATTTTCATTTTTTAAATGCTCCGAAAATACACGAACTTGGCCTAATTTTGTATCTTTGTAAAGAGTTAAAGGCTCTCCACTGACGTTAAGAACGCTAACAGGAATAAACCCGTTCATTGGCGATGCGAGTGAGGCGCTGACAAAAGCAGAACACTTAATCGCTTTATCGTCATATGGTTCAAAAATTAAATTTTGTTGACTGTCATATGGTTTACCAATCTTCAAATCAACAAATTTCAGACTTTTCGGTGCTATGATTGTTGTTGACTCTAAAACAGCTACTCCTCGGTGTTCGAAAGGTAATAATAAGTGTCTAGTTAATGGAATCTGATAGCTACCTAAATGTAAAGTGCTATTTTTCCAAGAAAATGTTATACTGTTAAAGCGACAAAGAAAGTCAGTGCCGAGCAGAAAATTAACGGGGCAACGTTGTACGACATGAGCTAACAAAATCTCAGGAGATGATGAAGCCTCATAGTCCTTAAATCTCAAAGCTACCCACACAGATCCCAAAATATTCGCTTCTTCATCATTAGCGAGTGAAACTGATTTTACTAGCGAAGCCATAAGTGATAGCGAAAGTTGATTTTGAAATTCTTGAGAAATTAACGTGATCTCAGAGCCAGTATCGATTAAAGCTGTGCTGTATAATGAGTTATTTGGTTGCTGAGGATTATAAATGAGAATATTAATTTTTGGAGCTCGCTCTAATCGTTCAGCTTTTAAAGTGATAGGCAGCGATGAAGTTGTCAAAATATTTGCTCTATTTGCATTATTTATTTCCTCGGAATCTGACGGAACCGTGATAAAAGGTCGAAAAGCATTAGCTAAGAAATTTGTGAACTGATTATCTGAATTTGAAGGCGGCGTGTTAATTTGTTCATTGACAGCTAGATTTTCAGAAAAAATCTCTTTTTTATTACTTTCCTGTAAAATTGATTTAGTACGCTTCTCCTTGTAAAATAATTTCGAAAATTTACAAAATCGCAAAAAAGGACGACACCAGTTTAATCCAAAAAGTGCTAAAGCAATGAATGCGATGATGAGTAAAACATTCAAAAATAATTGCACTGGTCCGGAAAGTATTTTATCTGCAGCACCAATCACACTATGCGTACCATTAATAAGTATATTCTCAAATGGTTTACTTATGCTATTAGACACTTCGGTGTAAAGTGATCCTGCGCCTTTAAGAAAATCGCTCACGATGCTTGGGCTAAGTGATAAACTAGCTGTGTAATTGATAATGCGATTAACTTGCGTTTCAACGGCAGAAGCTCGCATCATAAAATTTCTTAATAAAGTGAGTGAGTGAAATTGTTCATTCTCGTGTATATTATGAAAAAGAGGCGTAGCGTTAAATGTATACATTGACCAATTAGCATGCCATGCTACTTCGAGCGGTAAATTAGTTACATGAGTGATCCCAGATAAAGTTCTCCAATTTTTACTTGTTCGAAAAAACCCATTAGTAATTTTAACGCAATCTTGGGTAGGCGAAGAAGTAGTAATGTCTTGTGTACCAGGCAAAACAAATAGCAATTTTCCTTTATGCAAAATAGGTAAAAATTGATAGCAAGTAGTATTATATTTATAGTCCCAAAAAATATGTTCACTGACCACAGGTAAACAGTCCCAAATGATCAAAGCTTGGCCAGCAAAAGCTGCGTGAACATCACGACGATTTAATAAAGCGCGTGCGCCTATCGTAGCATCAAGTTGCAATAATTGCCAGATGATTTGCAAATAACGATCAGCAGACCTACATAATTCGAGCCAAACATACCGAAAATTTTGCATTTCTAAATTTCTGATTTTTGTAAAAAGAAATTGCAGTTTCGAGTTGACTGGATCGCTGTCAAAAGTAAAACGCTCCGGTGAATTATTATGTGCAGCAAGATGTTCCGAAAATTGCAGCAAAACGCCTTGTGCAGTCTCATATGTATTTTGTAGATAACATTTATTAGTTTCACGAACAAGTGTAAAAGCCCCTTGAACACTTTCAACAGTTACATAGTTGTCTGAAATTTGCGCATCGTAAGTGCCTATTTTTGTAAATTGACAAACACTTTTAAAATAAACATCGTGCCAAAATAAAGTAACAAACTCAGTCATACAGAATCCGTGCAATGCTTTACAACCACCTGTGTCTCCCAAGTCACTGAGTATCGAAACCCCATCATAAGACGACACAATACCTATTTCTACAAAGAAGTTAGTCTGTGAAAAGCAATAATCTTTGCAGCAATATTTGAAAGAGACGGACAAAGTCTGGTTTGTAGACCATAAGCTATGATGCAAATCAAAAAGTTTTTGTCCTTTGTATTCTTTTATTTTCCAAGCAAGCTTGCAGTCTAACAGTGAAACGGCTTGCTGATTCGAAAAGTCAGAGATGATACCCTTAGAACCAAAAAAACTTTGATAAGTGCAAATGGTACGTGTTCGCTGATAACATTTCACTGCAGTGGCTTCAATAGGTTTGCTACGCGGTGCCCAAATATTTATTTTAGCTTTTTTAGCTAATGAGTCAAAAGTATCTGGCAAAACACAGTGAACTTTTTGAGGTACAGAAAGTGCATGCCCATTTCTATGTGTTCCACATGCGTAAAAAGTATCAATGTTCGGATTCTCTAACGAATTTACACACGTAATTATTGATAAATAAAACAGCAACATGTACAAAAAATAGAATGTTTTGATAAACGGGTACCCGAGTATTTTATTTGCGCGCTTTATGTGGTGCCATGAAATAAAATTAGAAAACTCTGTCGATAGTGAATGAGGAAGAGAAGCATCCCGGCTAGAATCACCTAGTAACGAGGAAAAATATTTATTTTCATCATAAGTCAAAACGAATAGGCTACCACCTTCCCTCTCCGCTCCTTCCAGACTAGGGCTGGGTACAATATCATTTGGGTTCATAAAAAAATATTGTCGACAGAGCCGAACGAAATTAAATTCGTCCTCATGGAAGGAAATAATTCAGCAGGGTAAGAATTGAGTAATTGTGGATCATTACAGTTAAATGGATCAAAATCATGTTGATAAGTCTCAGTGGTTCCCTGCTCAGGGTTGGCTCCCTCATCTTCCGCATGACCTACCGTTGTGACACTTGCTTGCTGCCTAGGAACACGGGACCTATGTGTAGACAGTTGCAAGTTGCTCTGACGATCATTGCGCGACTGATATCGATTATTATTGTTAAATGATTGAAAATTCGAGGAATTATTGCGCCGAGTTGAATCATTAAAAGGCGATGAATTATTAGTAAACTGAAAACGAGGCGAGTAATTAGTTGATTGTAAAGAACGAAATTTTTGCCTACAATTTTCAACAGAATGTCCTGTTCGACCGCAAAAATTACAAAACGGTAAATAATGTGCACTGTCTCTAAAAGGTCGATTTGAATTTTGAAAATTATTCGGGTGAAATGACTCACCGAAATTCATGCGATATTGCGAACCAGGGTTAAATTTATTCTGAAATGAATTCGTGCTATATTTTTGAACAGCATTTTGATTGTCAAATGAGTCTTTTTTGCATTTTTGACAAATAAAGTTATTATTTTGACGTTCAGAATTGTGAAAAGTCGGATTGCCAGCAAAAAGGCTAGATGAACTTGCTTGTTGCTCCTCATACGCCTGATTCACTTCCTGCTTATAAGCCTCAGTGACTGCTTCCTCAAATGTTTTAGGCGACGCATTACGAACCCATATTCTTAATTTAGGCGATAGTTTAGAGATGAAATGGCTCTTAACGAAATCATTTTCATCATGACCGGTCCAGCCAGGTTGCGCGCGTTTAGCAAGACGTCTGATATCAGCAGCGTACTGTATAACTGATTCATTAGTTAACTGATGCCTCGCTACGAGCTGATCGCGCTTAATGTCGATATGTTGATTATCGGGAAAGCGATTATGAAAATATTGAACCCATTCAGCCCAAGAGTTAAGTGCAGGCTGTCTTTGCGCTAGATCATGATAAAACGTCAGTGCAGCTCCTTTAAGATAAGTTGAAAGTAAAGCGATTTTTCTTTCGTACACAGAAGCTCCTGCCAAAATTGCTAAATTAGTAAATTGTTTCTCCCACTCTCCCCAGTTTATATCACTGTCACCAGAAAATTGAGCAAGAGGCGGAGATGAAACAAATGTGACTGGTCTCTGATCATATAATTCTTCAATTTTAGAAACAGTTTGTTGTAAAAGTGCTATTGCAGCTGCATCCATTTCTTTTTTAATAATATCAGTATTTTTAATTTTTTTAGCCTTTTTACTAGTTATGTTAATTGTGTTAGCAACTGAAGAACGATCACCAAACGAAAAACTAGCTCTAGATCTCAATTTATCAGTAATTATACCTGATTTCGCTTGCTCAGTCGCTTCTGCAATCAATTCTTCGTATTCGTCAGACAGCGAAATTCTTGAAGCCGTCGCTAGCTACGTATATTAAATTAAATGCGACCGACAGGCTTGAATAAGCAAAGTTGCAATATGAATTTGTTAAAAGTTAAAGAAGCATCCGGCGTACATGGCACCACTTGTAGAAAATACGTTGATGGCAGTTTGGTAGAATGCGGGTTCTTATAGTGTATTACAAAGTTAACTGATATTTTTATTATGGCTTTAGTCAACTGAATATAAATATAACGGTAGATTGTTTATTAAGCAGAGTACACGAACGGCGGTCGGAAAAACGTGAATACTGAACCGAAATACTAAAGCGAATATAATTTTATAATAATTATTAGCGCTGCGTGGTCATACGCAGGCCAAAGTTCAGAAGATCACGAGCTAGCTGACGCACGAGCGTAGGATGCTAAAAGATGAACTACAAAATATGCAATGACGCACATTCAAAGTTCCGAGCGAGAAATCTTATTACATAATCTTATTTTCGAATCTTTATAAAAACTTACGTTAAATATTCTCTAAAATGCTTTTCGTAAAATGTTCTATGAAGAATTCATAATGTACAACGCATACATTGCAAATCAAGATGTAAAATGATTTCACTTTCGTTACAATAGCACCGGTTTTATTAATGCATGTGCGCACAATAATATACAGCTGCACAATCTGCTAGACAGCTCAGTCCGAGCTGGTGACTATAAGCGAACATATAGTCAGCTGGTAGATTATCCAAAGTATTGATTGACCTAAGAATTGGATTGAACTGCTCGTGCACTGAGACATGCGGAGTATTATATTAACTAAGGAATTAAATTACTGCTGTTACGGAGCTGGACAGACATGCAATGCGCGGAGTGACCCATGCTATAATGAATATGTTGTGATTATAAATTGACCGAAACCGGGCGTGACATATTTGGTTGCAGCGGTGGGACAGTCACATATCTTGTGAAGTCTGTACCAGCTATTATTGATCAATATGTCACGCCCGGTTTTAGTCAATTTATAATCACAACATATTCATTATAACAGGGGTAACTCTGCGCATTGTATGTCTGTCGAGCTCCGTAACAATAGTAATTTAATTCTTTAGTTAATATAATACTCCACATGTCTCAGTGCACGTCAGGCGAGTTCAATCAATAATTCTTAGGTCAACATACTTTGACCACCTATATCAGCCTGACTACATGTTCGTTTATAGTCACCAGCTCGGACTGAGCTGTCTTGCGGATTGTCCAGCTGTATATTATTGCGCGCACACGCATTAATAAAACCAGTGCTATTGGGCAAAACCCAATAGCCTTTATCTGCTCTGACTCCTCCCTTAGCCGTTTTTACATGCTAAGCTCGGACTAGTTCCCTTCAGTTCTTACGTTTCTTCAATATATGTGATGAATTTCTGCTGTTCTAGCATGCGCATCAGATGTCAATAGATTACTGTAGTAGCATATGGTCATTCTACCCTGACACCTCCCTCCTTAGCTTTGATTGTCCTCGATCAATAATAGTTGCTATAGACTCCACAAGATATGTGACTATCCCACCACTGCCACCAAATATGTCACGCCCGGTTTTAATCAATTTATAATCACAACATATTCATTATAAAATGGGTCACTCTGGGTACTGTATGTCTGTTGAGCTCCGTAACAATAGTAATTTAATTCCTTGGAGTCAATATAATACTCCGCCTGTCTCAGTGCACATCCAGCGAGTTCAATCAATAATTCTTAGGTCAACATACTTCGACCACCTCCGCACACGCATTAATAAAACCGGTGCTATTGGGCGAACCCAAAAGTCTTTATCAACACTGACTCCTCCCTTAGCCGTTTTTACATGCTAAGCTCAGACCGGTTCCCTCTTCAGTTCTTACGTTTTTTCAATATATGCAATGAATTTCTAATGTTCTAATGTGTGCATCAGATGTCAATAGATTACTGTAGTAGCATATGGTCGTTTTACCTGACCGAATAATGAGAGCTTTAGTACCAGCTATCTGAGGTAAGTTGATGGGCAAGAAAGATGCAAAAATTCTTAGCATTACTAAGCCGCAATAAAATTCAAGGTGTAATTTTAACAAGCATATATTAGACTAGGTGTAATTTAAACGAGCGTATGTTAGACTATCTTATTTCACTGCTGAAGTGTTCAGCTACGAGAAAATGCGTTTTTGACTGCTGTTCGGCCACAATTTTTGTCCTGTTTCTCATAAAAATATTGTTTTTGACGTGCTCAATTCCATTTTAGTCGAGCTATTATACGTCACTATGTGTAACTGCGAGAGTTACACGGTAGGCGAACCTTGCCTTAGCAGTTTCGCATGATAGCCATTACATAGCCAATACCAGTAGCTGTCTATGACGGTGCACTGTGGGCTATGCCTTCGGTCTTCCCATTATTTCCCCAAATTTTCAACAACAATAAAAAACAATTAGATACTTGTCCGGTATCGTAGAGTTAAGTGTAAGATAATAGTAATTGTTTCATGCATACCGCTTGTGTAATTCGAGAACATCTCGATCTGAGATAAAAAGTCATTTCAGTATTACGTTAAATTGATCGTTGTTTTATTTTACTGTAATTGCCCTTGAGGCCAGTTTACGTAACGCTGTAGTTTAGAGAGAGAGTCTGCTGCGTTTTGCTTTTCGCTAGCCAGTCGTGACGCGCGACTTATTCCATACATTTTTATTTTTCTTTGCTTTTGTCCGGCTATAGGCCGTGATTTCTTCTGTCAAATAAATACATAGAAAAAACCTACCCAGTGGTTTCTGGCTATACCGGAGGGTAAGGTCGGCTGCATCCCTTCGTCGAGAGACTTCCACCCGTTTTAGTGGACTGACAGGTAAATTCCGTATGATAGCTTATTTTATTCCAAAAATCATATTTTATTTCTCAAGCCAAAAAAATCGATCAAAAATATTATTTAATCTTTAGGGATGATTGATCAGCATAGAGCTCGTTGTTGTTGTTTTCATTGTTCAGTTACAAGTGCTGCACAAATTAGGAACCAAAAACATTTTGTTCAAGTGGCACGGATTGAAAATAAGCTAAACAACAACCTGAGCTTGAGATAGGTCACCCTGACCTCCGTGGCAAATTCCGAGACTAGGTAGGTAGCCTTAGGTCTTAGGGCATAGCTGCTGAGGTCAACCTCGACAAAAAAGCAGCCAGCAATATTAGGGCTGAGGGGACCGAAGCCGTAAGGTCTGTAAGGGTCCAAAGATCGAAAGCCATCCAGTGCCGCGCAATCGGGGGCCAGCACTACGTTTAGACTTAAGTACCTGCGTACACACCAGGCGGGCTGGTGGGGGGTATGCACCCCCCCCAGAAACCAAAAATACCCCCCCCAGAAATCAAAATACCCCCCCAGAATTCCAATTTTTGAAAATTTTTTTCGTTTTTTTCGCAATTTTTTGATGCCAATGGATAGTGCTTGATGAGAAACGTCGAAAATGGTGTTTTTATCGCCATACCACCATTTTTTAAGGCCATTTTTCGACCTTCAAAAAATCTTGCACCCCCCCCAGAATTTTCTTGCTGCCCACGTATGCCTACGTACCTAGGTAAATCTCGAGGGTGGATGGAACCCCGGTTCCGGTGCTTTAGTCGTTTCTCTTTCCGCTTCCGGCTTTTACCCATCGTTTCCCCATAATTTATTCTTGTCTTCCAACAGATCAATCAACTTATAGATAAAAATAACCAATTCAGCTTATCCTAAGTTGACACTTTAAACACGATAGACTAAGATGTTAAGAACCGCCGTGAACTCCTGTATAGGTCAGTGGTAAAACGTCTGCTTGACGTCGAAGCAACCCGGATTCGATCCCAGTCGATAACTTTTTGTTTAGCGCACTTACTACAGTATGTCTCAGCACTGATTAAATGCCTAAATTCAATTTATATGGGCGGATTAGTGCATTAAAAATGGAAGAATTCCAACCACTCGCCCTCACTAAGCTGATCTGCCGAATTACAGTAATTCGTCTTGTTTCGTTTCCTGTGGCCCTTAAAAAAATTTACTAAAAAACTCTCCAATAAATGAAACAGACTATAAGTCTAAGCCTATGGAGAATAGAGAAGTTTGAAAAAATCAATAAATGTTGCGACTATACTTTGTATACAGGCGCACAGAGCACGGTTTTGATGCTTGTGAAAAGAAAGAAGTGACTTATGTCAGCCAGTAGTAGTAGTACGTGTGTCAGTCAGATACCACGGGTAAACCCCCAAACCTACATTTATAGTGTCCTTAATGCCTTTGGCTGTTTTGCATCACCCACTCTCGTTTATTGCACTTCACATACATCATTCTCCTAGGTCAAAGTGACCATATTTACATTTTGTCTTTATCTTTATCTTTCTCTTTTTGATTCCTTTGTCTTGCAAATTATCTTTATCTTTATCTTTCTTAATTTTTTATCTTTATCTTTATCTTTATCTTCTAGATTTTAAAATTTCAACTTTATCTTTATCTTTTATCTTGCAAAAAATCCTTATCTTTTACAACACTACATTGAAGACACTTTCATGACTATTGAATAACCAACAAATCATTTATTTAATGAAATCTTGACCTTCCACAATGCTCTGGCGCAGGCACGTAGCTGTGGGGGACTGGGGGGGTCCGGACCCTCCAAAATTCAGAAAAATCGGAAAAATAGGACTTTTTACACGTTATTTTGCGCCATTTTTGGCTTAGACCCCCAAAATCGGTGTTTGTCCCCCCAAAATAGGAGAGGTAGCTACGTGCCTGCTCTGGCGTAAAAGATAATAGTCTTAACTTTGCACTTATAGTCTGTTTCATTTATTCGAGAGCTTTTCAGCCAATTTTTTTAAGGGCTACAGTAAGCGAAAGAAGACAAATTACTGTAATTCATTAGATCGGCTCAGTGAGGGCGACTGGCTAGAATTTTTCATATTTAATGCACTAGTCCGCCCATATAAATTTGATTTAGGCATTTAATCAGTGCTGCGACATACTACAATAAGTGCGCTAAACAAAAAGCTACCAGCTGGAATCGAACCTGGGTTGCTCCGACTACAAGCAGAGTCAACTTAGGATAAGTCGAATGCGCGATTTTTATCTGTAAGTTAACTGATCTGCTGGAAGACGAGAATAAATTATGCCGCGAAAATCTTATTAAAAACCCTTCCTTACTATGTAGCTATAGTGAGATCTAGCGACCTACAGTAAATTAGAAAGAAGGGGTTACTGTAATCTCCGAAAACATTTGCTGAAAAAGCTCTCGGATAAATGAAACAGACTATACATTGCCAACTCAATAGTTTGCATTAAAAACCATAAAAAATTTCTTCAAATTTTACAGAATAAAGTCATCAAAATTCTCGCCATCGTAATCGAATACGCCACAGAATATACTTCGATTTTTGCGTTGTTTAGGGGAAGTCTAACTGTTTAGCACATTCCAATGGCTTCTGCGCATAATCTTAGTTGCGTACGAGCTATTAAAGTTTTACACGACTTTCAAATTTATGCTTTTAAATTTATTTATTCGCATCGTCTGCGAATTCAAGAGTCAGTTCATTTATCCGCTCCATAGACTGCAAAATATGGGTCATTACTCATTAGTCCCAGGATATTGCAATTCGACTGGATTCCTTTCGAAATCAGGTGACGGGGATCGAAGTAAGGGTGCAGTCTTCAAGCTCCATTGAAGATCCTTTCAACCATTTTTGGCCTTCATTTTGCCTCGTGTGCCCCACAAAATTTTCTATTTTTCCATTTTAGCGATCTAGAACCCACGTGCATGTCTGCTAATGAGACTTTAGCAAAAAGGGGCCGTTTTGAATGGAACAGATGTAAATACAGAGGTCTGTCTAACGTAAGTACTTACAGAACAATGTAAATACATGGACAACTAAGGAAAATACAGAGGTGTTCCTAGTGTCCCTTGCTTTTACTAAAGCGACATGGAGACAGACATGTATTTGCCTTCAGGGCTTACTTAGGTACTTACGCAGCCCTTAGCACTGGCCAGGTTGCGTAGCACGGTAAACGGTTCCAAACCCAAGGGCCCTCAAAACCTACGACCTCGACTTCCATGGTCCTAATAATATTGACCGGCCCCTACACGGAAGTCTCGGCAGCTACGCCCTACAACCTAACACTATGTACCTACCTAACCCCGGAAATGCTCGCAAGGCCAGTTGGCCTATCTCAACCCCAAAGCTCAAGTTGATAATTTAGCTTATTTTCAACTAAGCAGTGCAGTTCGAAAATGTTTTGGTTCCTAAGGATAATAGCACTCTAAACGTTGAATCAAACAACAGCGAGCTCTAATCTGGACAGTCGTCATTATTACAAGATTAAATAATATTTTTGATTGGTTTTGGTTGAGAAAAGAATTTGACTTTTGAAGATAAGAATAAGATAAATCACAAGTTTATTTACCTTTGCGGGCTGATTAAATGAAAATCAGTCGAAATAATCTATTGTCGGAGCCCGGACTACCCTCAATATACGTAATCACTGGGTAAATAATTGCCCAAGTTTATTAATCCAAAAAGAAGAAAAAACAAAGCGTCGGCTCGTTTACGAGCATGAAAGAAAAAGAAAACAAGAGTAAAAGCGACCGGAAGGCGACTCGGCGCGACACAAAGACTAAAAACAGAAAAACGATTAATCAAGCCACTAGATAAGATTAATTACAGTATAAGCAATTTAGCTATAAACTCAGGAATATTTACGTACAAATAAGATAACTTTTATATATGGTGATAGGACATTAAAATTGTTTACAATGTTAAGACAAATATTGATATAACTGATCTTAACGCACACATAAAACCCCTTTTACCGAACAAGTACCTAAAAAGATTTTGAATTGAAAAAATGGGATTAAATTGGGAACTGTAGGCGAAACTCAAGTTCACACGTCATAAAGACAGACACTTGTAGGGAATTTCTTTTCATAGCAATGCTGACGATTGGCTAGCAATGGCAACGGCCATAAAAAGTTCGATACAATGTTCGCACTGTGTAACTGTCATAGTTACACAGACTATAGTGCATAAACTTGCCAAAAAAACAAATTTTCCTAACACCCGATTTTTTCATCGCACGACCCGTCATATGTATAACAAAATTTGCTACCCACTCTGTCGAGCAAGTGAAAAATTCAGCACTACAGTAATAAGTATCTTTTTCGAGCGGATCCATGCACTACATAAAAAAATATATGTAGTCTATCTTCACGGAACCTTGTGCATGGAATTCAATTTTTAACGATCTAGCGAACAGCTACAAAAGTGGATTCTACGCGGATGACCGTAGCACACTTTTGCATAATAAAACTTTGTATGAATATTCATCGCTATGCACAAAATCGCGATTGCTACTTCAAGTGAACCGCTTTTGTAATCAATTTGCATTGACTCAAGAATTGCGATCCATGCACATGGTGTCGTGAAACATGCTGTAATTGCAATCTGTCAGAATTATTGTCAGAGATGGTTTTTAAATTTATGACCGAACTTGAGTGAAACAGACTATAAGTGTGTGATCAATCAAAGGATAACGAGCATGTGCTTGGGCTTATTTTTTGAAATTGGCAAAAAACATACCAGTAGGCCAACCACACGTTAGCGTGGGAGTTTACGTTCTCACATAAGTTTAACAACCCACGCAGATTACATAAGACCACAGAATTCTATTTTTAGTAACATATTTGGCGATTCCACCGAGCCGAAACCCCCAGAATTTCCTTGCTGCCCATGTATGAGGCCAACACTAATAGAATTAATTGAAAAAACAGTGATCAACACAGGAATTATGACAAGCAGTGAAATTTGGAAGATAGCGCATAAATGTTCTTCGCTGCATTCACGACTATTAATTTAGCATTAAAATTAATTCAGAGGATCTGTAATGCTGACATATTTTGAGCATAATCAATATGTTCCGCCTACTTAGTGGAGTAGCTTAAGAAATTTCGTTTTCCATCTCGAACCCTTTACACTAAAACAATCACAGATTGAGAAATATTGCGTTAAAAGAGAAAAAATTTTACGTATGAGATATTGTAACCCTCTACATTATAAAACTAATTGGACTGCACAGAAACCAAAATTCAGTTAGTTAAGCTTTAGGACACGCTAACAGTAAAAAACCCGTATACTTTACACTTTTGTGCAACAATCATCAAGTCTAAAGAAATTTTAAGGTCAGATTTGTAATCTACAATTCGGGGTCAACATTTTATAAAAAAATTGGCACTTTGCAAATTGTTTGATACCCAATGCTCTAGGTGAAAAAGCGCTCCTCAGTGTAAAGTTTACACTTGTGCTAATAATGCAATATTGGGTGTATAGCAACAAAATAAACTAGGATCTGTAACGCTAAGGTCAGGGCACATTTTAAGCATAATTAGCATGTTCCGTCTACTTAGTGGAGTAGCTGAAGAAATTTCTTTTTCGTCTCGAACCCTTTACACAAAACGATTACAAATCAAGAAATATTGCGTAAAAAGAGAAAAAAGAGCTTCGAGATATTGTAATCCTCTACAACATAAAACCAATTGGACTACACAGAAACTAAAATTGAGTTAGATAAGCTGAAGGACACGCAAAGAGTAAAAAACCCGTATACTTTACATTTTGTGCAACAATCATTGAGTGTAAAGAAATTTTATGGTCAGATTCGTAATCTACAGCTCAAGGACTATATTTAAAAAAATTTGCCCTCCGCAAATGATTTGACTTTTTGGTTTACACTTTACACACTCATTGATAACTCGGTATTGAGTGTAAACAAAAAAACACCGGCATAGAATTCTTTAATTATCTATCGATTAAAAACCGCACCTCCCAAGTGTTTGCCTTGCTGTGAGGGGGGACACATATTCCGCACTCGCTGTGATAAACATATAAGAAAAAGGATGGACAGCGCTAACTATAATATATGTACATACATACTTGGCCATCCTTTTTTTATATGTTTATCACAGCGAGTGCGAAATTTGTGTCCCCCTGACAGCAACAAGGGCACACACCTGGGAGGTGCGGTTTTTTTTAATCGATGGATAATTAAAAAATTCGATGCCCGTCTTTTTTTTGTTTACACTCAATACCGAGTTAGCAATGAGTGTGTAAAGTGTAAACCAAAAAATCAGATAATTTGCGGAGGGCTAATTTTTTTTAAATGTTGCCCCCGAGTTGTAGATGACGAATCTAAACTTAAAATTTCTTTACACTCAATAGTTGTTACACAAAAGTGTAAAGTATATGGGTTTTTTACTCTTTACGTGTTTTCAGCTTATCTAATTCAATTTTGGTTTCTGTGCAGTCCAATTGGTTTTAAAATGTAGAGGGTTACAATATCTCAAGGAAAAATTTTTTCTCTCTTAACGCAATATTTCTTGATCTGTGATCGTTTTAGTGTAAAGGGTTCGACACGAAAAACAAAATCTATTCAGCTACTCCGCTAAGTAGGCGGAACATGCTAATTATGCTTAAAATGCGCCCTGACCTTAGCGTTACAGATCCTAGTTTATTTTGTTTCTATACGCCCAATATTGCGGTATATGCACAAGTGTAAAGTTTACACCGAGAAGCATTTTTCCGCCCAGAGCATTGGGTATCAAACAATTAGCGGAGGGTCATTTTTTTAAAAACGTTGCCCCTCACTTGTAGATTACGAATCTGAACTTAAAATTTCTTTACACTCAATGGTTATTATACAAAAGTGTAAAGTATAGTGTGATTAAATACTAAAATCCGCCGATATGTTGAGTTCGTGCAAGTGGCTGACGTATCCTTTCTCGCATGTTAATTTAAAGAAAGAATAATGGGTTCAAATCTTCTGAATACTGACTTTTTCATTTTTTAATTTTTTTGGCAGAACCATGCACTTCATTTGACTTAGTCATCTATTTAGGTTAAGTAATCCACTGGCTTCTTCATTTATCGTTTTGTAAAACTCCAAATTTATGTTTATTATTTTATTTTAGGGTCAGTATTTAATCATGGGTAGCGCGTTAGCGCGTACCTATAATATACTTGGGTACCCCCAACCATAGGTGGGCAGAACCGAAATTCGAGGGAAGGTAGTGAAAAATTCTCTGGGAGGGGGGTGAAAAAATTTTCAAAGGCCAAAAATGGCCTTAAAAATGGTGGTATGGCAAAAAACACCATTTTTGGACGTTTCTCAACGAGCACTATCCAATAGCATCAAAAAATCGTTAAAAAAGCAGAAAAATTTTTCAAAATTTGAATTCTGGGGGGTATTTTGATTTCTGGGGGGTATTTCAACTTCTGGGGGTGTATACCCCCAAACCCCCCACGCCCATGTGTGCCCCCAATACCTGTGCATCTCCCTACAGCTATAACGGGACACATCTGGGAGGTGCGGTTTTTTTAAAAGAAAGATGATAAAAAATCCGCTGACTGACTTTTGTTTTTCTTTACACACAAAACTGACTGTGTTAAGAAGGTGTAAAGCTTTGCCTAACGTTATAACATATAGCGAATTCGTGGGGGTTTTTTTACCGGGCTCGTGGACAACTCAGTATTGACTCTTCAAACAATTTGATGGCATAGATTTGTAGAAGAAGGATTTTCGCAAATGATGCTTTTGTTGTTTCTTGAATTTCGTCTTAGTTCTCGAATGGGATTGTAAGGAGTGCGAAAATCTGGGGGTGAAAAGAAACATTTTGGTCGACTTTTCGACTTGTTTATGTCTGCCAACGGTTTTGAGTTTTAAGAAATTTTTTTCGGACAGAAATGTACTATGAATCAAGGGCTATCTCGTGCTTATTAGCAAATTTTTCTACAATCAATACGCACTTAGCACTAGGGGTTTAAACTTTACACTCTAGTGGATGAGTAAAAAAACAGATTTCGTCCAAGATTTCTCTGCCAACTCTTTCAGTTATGAGTTAGGATGAATTAAATAAAATAGAAATAAAGTAGCTTTTAAGGGCTACACTTCGAAGCAAGCCCCGTTAAAGAAAAGCGTAATATCGAGTTGTTTATGGGGGTGTAAAGTTCGAAATCTGAGGTGTAAAACGGGCGAAAAAACAGGTTTTTTTCGTATGTTGATTGGTAAATCATATGAAATATTTTGCGGAACATAAGTTTGGTACATACAAACGTACTACAATCAAAGGGCTACAAACTGGCCCGGGCCGAATTTATTTACACTCAATGGGGCGTTAGGTTCAAATTTTTAAAGTTTACAATGTGGTAGACAGTTAAAAATACGTGTTTGTTCATTTTTTGTTCGCCACTTTCTCTGTTCAGAAGTCGGGCGAGGTCGAATAGGATAAAAAAAAGTACTTTCTAAGGGATACGCGTCACAGCGCATTGCGTTTGTGTACATCAATATTAGCTTTTTCGGGAGGTGTAAAGTCAAAAAAAGGGGGAGTTAAACGTGTTTCTGTCTTGTTTTTTTCTGCCAATTTCTGGGTTATGAGTCTGGACATAATCTCAAGTTTAAAAATAAACCAGAAACCAAATGTGATACGCCAGTTTGTTTGCACTTAAAAGTGGTGTAAAGTGGTTAACATCTGATATTTATTTGTCCTCGGGCTATTGTGGAGACTTAATTTTTTCATAAATGTTGAACGTAATATCAATGTATTATCAAAATTACGAATACGACTGAATTTTTCTTTACACTCTGTGGTTGTGTAAGGTTTACACTGCATATTAACTTTAGTTCTAGAGCCTTGCAGAAGCTTGATTTTTCTAAAGTATAAGAATGTACCAGGAATCAAATCTGAGACGCCAGTTGAGCGTGTCTGCTTACATTCAAAAGTGGTGTAAAGTAGTTTACAACTGATGTTTATTTGTTCTTGGGTTATTGTGGAGACTCAAGTTTTTCATAAATCTTAATCGTAATATCAGAGTAATATTAGAATCACGAATCCGATTAAAATCTTCTTTATACTCTGTGGTCGTGTAAAGTTTACACTGCATATTTACTTTAGTTCTAGAGCCTTGCGGAAGCTTGATTTTTTCAAAATGTTCTACGTAAAATCAAAATTGGGAATCTGACTGTTAGTTTTCTCTGCACCTAGTAGTTGTGTAAAGTTTGGACTATTCATTTGTTGTTAATATGTAGTTTATATTACAAATTTGTTTCACTTCTAAATCTGAGCGTTAGTGTTCCTGACACTTGATATTTGCGTAAAGTTTATGCTGAAAAACTTTGATGTGCTAAAATAATGTAAGGTTGTCTTGTTTAAAAAGGATAATGCTGATGTTAAGAATAATGTTGTTTTCCGCGTTCTTGGACTGCTGTCATTATTGTGGCATGTTACTGTATGTGTTTTGACTGATGTACTCGAATCATGCTAATCAAAAATAGGGTACTAGCAAAGAAAAATGCTCCGATGGAACAAAAAAGATGAATATACATGGCATTGTGGATTATTAAGGATGCAAATGGAGGGGAATAGGAAAAAGCTACATAAAGTCGCGAAATCTGCTAAAAATCACACTTTCTCTAAGCAACGCTAAAAAATCTAAGTATATTCTGCGGCCTCTAAAAAGGTGTCTGTTTTAAATAAATTTCAAAGTTTCAGATAAGAGTGTTTAAACGAAATCTATAGTGCTTACTTTTTTAAATTGCTGGAGTAGCAACGCTGACTATAGTCTGTTTCATTTAACTTTGTGGTTTTCTTTCAGATTTTTCTGCAAAAATCAGGCTACAAAAGTGGTTTAAAATTTTGATGCAGTGATGCGGCTTTACAATGACATACATCTCTGTATGACTCGATATACTGTAGAATATCATATTTACCGCACCAGTTTAAAATACTTTTGTAGTCACTTAAAAATTTTCTAAAAACCTCGAAGCTAAATGGAACAGACTTTAGCTTCCTATCCTGATTAATGGAACACTAAGTGGTATTTTATTTAAAGTTGTTTTATTTTATTATGACCATTATAGCAAGCAAAGCAGGGGCCGATTGATTAGTGCACACAGTCGTTACGCGCATGCTAGTGTACCTACATTTAGTCTGTCTCAACTGTTTCCTACTGTTTTAAACAACAATTTCCTCAATTGTCTTGGATGCATCCATGCTTGCTATTTCATTCAATTGGCTTAGAAAGACTGTCAGTTCACCTGAACCATACTTGATTTTCCTCCAAGCAAAACATTTTTCATCCTTCCCTCCTGGTGAAAAATTTCCATTCTTCACGTTGAATTCACGATTTAAAAAAAATCGAAGGAAAGCATCACAGAAAAACGCTCTTTAAAATTGCAAATTGCTAAATATCTCAAATCATAGCATTTTATTAAATGCCAAGCATGTCTTCGTGATGTCCATGACCTTGCTATAGAATCTGATAGAAATTTGCGGATTGTTTTTTGAGATACAGTAGCCCAAACACACCCTATCCATCGACTGAAATTTAATGTTTTTGCCTCTTCGCAGAAGCGCAGCTTGGATGTTGCTTCCTAAATTTGGCTCCTGGGGGTTTGTCACACCTCCGATATTACAAATTGACTAAAATTTACTTCTCTCCATTCCCAAAATGGTAAAGATCTAAAACAGCTAAAGTACTGTCAGAGAAAAGTACGAAATGTTTTGAAGATGTTTTATCAATGAGAGCGAGCTAGTAGCAAGCCAAAATATCAACTTATGAACGCTCTTGGTGTATAACAACTTGAGTGCGATAGGTACAATTAAAGGAAAGCAGCAATTGAACGGCTCTCGAAAATTCTGACACGATTTCAGATGTCTCTACTAGCGATTAATTTCACATGAAACTTTTTGCATTTGCTTACAATGCAGACAAACTACAATTTACGTTTTGCTCAGCTTATGCTCTTCGATTGTCACAGGAGCGGAAAATAAATAAAAGGCTTTAGTAAACTAGGTAAACTCAAATAATTTGTTACAAGTGATTAAAGAAATCTGTTGGGCAATTAAAAATTTCGGTGAGAGTGACGATTTTAAATATTAACGACTGATTAAAATTGAAGGCAAGCTTAGAAAAAATGTTAATTTCTCATTAGCGGTGTTTAACGATATTTAAGCCTTAGTTTCCGATGTCGAAAAAGTTTAAAAGAAAACTGGGATCTAGTTTACAATTTACCCGCCACCGTTTTTTAGCCGATTCAAATAAGCTACAGTGACCAAACTTTACACAAAAATTATCAAACACGTTCTGACTCGCATCAATAAAAATAGTGTTGGTCACTGTAGCTTATTTGAATCTACAGTGTTGGTCACTGTAGTTTATTTGAATCGGCTAAAAAACGGTGGCGGGTAAATTGTATACTAGATCCGAAAACGGCAGACTTGCATGATCTGAAGAAACTATTGTAATTGCTGTCAGCAGTTACACGCCTTTTGAACTCCTGTTCAAACGCCTATGACGGGAAGCTATTACCCCAACCGGCATTAAAGCCGATGACGAGCTAAGACGGGCCATAGCGGTATGCCTACCACACATGGGCGTGGGGGTTCGGGGGGTATGCACCCCCCAGAAGTTGAAATACCCCCCCAGAAATCAAAATACCCCCCCAGAAAATTTTTTTTTGCTTTTTTAGCAATTTTTTGATGCCATTGGATAGAGCTTGATGAGAAACGTCGAAAAATGGTGTTTTTTTCGCCATACCACCATTTTTAAGGCCATTTTTGACCTTTAAAAATTTTTTCACCCCCCCCCTCAGAAATTTTTTCACCCCCCCCCAGAATTTTGGTGCTGCCCACCTATGATGCCTACCACGCTCACCAGGCAATTATGCACCAATCGATAGAGCCCCATGTGTTGCTCTCTTGGTTGCATTATGCTCACCAATCGATCGAGCCTAAAGTGCTCTCTTGGTGTTGCATTCGATCGGTATTGCACGCCGCCTTTTTAACGGCGCTGCTCCGGGTGGGTATAAAATTCAGCCGATCTCGTTTTTGTTCGAGCACTGATTCGGCTTCCGTAAGCACCGAACACTATCAGTGGCGGACCTTCGGGGCTGCCCAGTTTTGTGAGGCTCTTACACTATGGATAATACAGAATTACTTAGAGATGTAAAATTTTAAAGGACTAATTAAGAAAAATAAGATATGTACATACATGCCTAGACATTTGTAGCATGTTGATTATCAGCTATGTATGTATGTACATATATCCACTAGCAAAGAAAAAGGCTAAAGACGATTTTGGGGTGGCATGCAAAAGTATAGTCAACGTTAAAGTATATACCATTGTTCGGCGACGCTCAGTGAGAACAATGGCGAGGTTGGACGAAGGTCGACGCATGTCAATAAATGAGAACAAAAGAAACTGGGTCTTGCATCCGCGATTCGGGCTACTTTAGCATTCGATTTTAAACTTCGAATTTGCAAAATCATCGATTTTGAATGTTACCTTCAAATTCAGCGCATTTTTTGCAGTAAAATGATATAAAATTTAATTGAAAAATATGAAGTTTAAAAATCACTTTTTATTCACATACATAAGTTGCATGTTGCGCTTGTTGTCTTTTCTTATAGATTTTCTTGGTGAAAATCAATAATTCTTATCTTTAAGAATTTCTTGAAGGAATTAGACACTGAAAGATCAAGTTTAGATTGACAACTTGAATTTAATTTTTTAAATATGAAGTGGTTATCTAGAAAAAGCGTCTGACATATTATAGGATGTCTACCTCAATGTGAAACCATATTCTTTTCTGCTTTAGTTAAAATTTAAATTATCTATAACAAATTTAGAGTTCCCAAGTTGAAATAACATGCTTTTAAAGCATTTTTATTCCATTCTGTCCGTGAAACAATTTCGATTAATTAGTTCTGAGTGCGTACATAAATAAAAAGTGATTTTTAAACTTCATATTTTTCAATTAAATTTTATATCATCTTGCTGCGAAAAATGCGCTGAATTTGAAGGTAACATTCAAAATCGATGATTTTGCAAATTCGAAGTTGAAAACCGAATGCTAAACTCGCCCGAATTGCGGATGCGCGACCCAGTTTCTTTTGATCTCATTTATTGACATGCGCCGACCTTCGTCCAACCTGGCCATTGTTCTCATTAAGCGTCGCCAAACAATGGTATATACTTTAACGTTGACTATACTTTTGCATGCTCCCCCAAAATCGTCTTTAGCCTATTGTTCTAAGACTTGGATATAATAATAGAATAAAAAGGAAACCAAAATTTTAAAGAAATAATCAGGCACACATTCAAAATAAGTGTAACTGAAAGCTTTGTGGCTGAAAAATGACAAATTTAAATGTGTTAGCCTCCTTCATACATGACACAAGCGCCAAAAGAACAGTTTGACTATAAAACGCGTACACGTGGCAAAAATGTTTTGTCATAAAAGACGTAATAAAGCTGAGCAAACTTTCATATAAGAGACAAGGTCATAAAAATGAGGATGCGTTGCATTAAGGTTGATGGGATAAAAACTAGACAAAGACATTAATATGAAAATCATAAAAGGAACGGGCGTACCACAGATGGTGCATGAAGAAGTTCTGACCATAGGTGAGCAGTAGATAAATTCTGGGGGGTCCGTCCGATTGTACAAAATTGCTAAAAATAAGGCCAAAAATTCAATGTCAATTTGGAGGTCCGCCCGGCTCCCAGGGGGGCAGACCTGTGCGCCCATGTGCGGTTCTTGGAGTATATGTCCCCAGAAGTTAAAAACCCCCGCAGATTACTGTAGACCTCCAAAATTATTTTTGACAATTTTCGGCGATTTCACCCTCCCAGAATGTTCTTGCTGCCCATGTATAGTGCTGAGCTGACCATACATAGATGCGTAGAATGGCCGATCTAGATAGGAGGGGTCGAAAATTGAGCATTTTTGGGCCAGAATGACCTTAAAAACTGATATGAATGGTAAAAAAGCGTTAAAACTACGCTATTCCAGTTTCCAGTCATTTTCAATCACTTTTGAAGAAAATTTTCAGTATTCATCCATTTTTTTACCTTCATTTGATCACATTTTTCCCCACAAGATTTTTTAGTTTTTTTTATTCTGAGTGTCTCTTCTAGACCCTGCTTACGTCCACTTCTGGCGCTGACATGTCACCTGATATTAAATGAAATTTTGGCGCTTTGTTTCCTAAATTTGCTACAGACCTTTTAATCATTATTGGTTTCCAAATCGACTTCTTCAGATCAGCTTTCACAATAATAAACAAAAAATGCAATGAATAGCAAAAGATTCAATTTCATTATACCTTTAAATAATTCCCTAAATGTGTAGGCAAGCAAGTTAACTAACTTACATTAAAATGATGCATACATATGTAAGCACGCCCATCTTAACAAAAAAGAAATCATACATGGTTATTAGTACAGTAGCGGATCCAGGATTGATAGCCAAATAGTAAAAATTGGTCCAAAATCTGCGGTTGGCACCATAGGTGGGCAGCACCGAAATTCTGAGGGGGGGGTGGAAAAAATTCTGGGGGGGGGGTGGAAAAATTTCTGGGGATGGAGGTGAAAAAATTTTTAAAGGTAAAAAATGATCTTAAAAGTGGTCGTTTGGCGAAAAAAACACCATTTTTCGACGTTTCTCATTGAGCACTATCCAATGGCATCAAAAAATTGCTAAAAAAGCAACAAAAATTTCAAAAATTGAATTCTGGGGTGGGGTATTTTGATTTCTGGGGGTATGGGGGTGCATACCCCCCAAACCCCCACGACCACATCTGGTTGGCACGCAAAATGTGTTTCTTTGACGTAATTTTGTGGTTTACTTTCATTCAGAATCATTTTTTTAGTTGAGGATTTTTCCCTTCATTCAGAATTTTTGGTATTTTGCATGACAAACCTTGTCTAAATTTAACAGTTTTCCGGCGCGAAGCGCTGAAAACTTTCTGAAATAGATTTAGATTGTAGATTGACGCTTGGAAACTGAATTAAACTTTAAACTATTTCTAACGCAAAACGGCTCTAATAAAAGTAATGACATTAATATTTACAAGAAAATAATTTTTGATCAAAAATCTCTACAAAATACATACGTACACATATCCATTCCTTATCTCAAAAAGCATGTTGGGTCAAGGGAAGAGGCGGCCCCTCCTTCTTAAATCCGCCTCTGACTAATAAGCATTAATTGCATTCACAAATGTCGACACTAGAAACTCTAAGGTCAGTGGCGCGGAATATTGGAGATCGAAAATGTAATGGTAGGCTATCAAAAACATCATTGCTTCTGCGAATTCGCCTCATTCTCCATCAAGATTTCTTTTTCGACGACAATGCAAAGGCGCGATTGTTTACACTTTATGACTACAATGAATATGCCAACATCAGTGTCGTCTGTCAGAACAATCTGATTCAGCAGTGTGCCTTGCTGAAAAAAAGCAATGCTAAATAAATGCCTTTATGGTTACTTAAATAAGCTTAAGAATTAATTCATTAGTCTCCTCAGCAGAATGTGCTTGATTTGTAGTGTGTAACATTACATGCTTGTGAGAGAGTTGGTGTTTTCAGATCACCAGATAAAAAAACAAGATACGGCCAAAGATTGCTTAAAAAATATATATGGTTCGACTAGTGAAAAAATTGAAAAAATAGCTTTTCTGCAAATTGACTGAAATTCACCAAAAATTGTCAATTAATATTGTTTCAATTCTTATCATGCATTTATTTCTAGACATTAGGTATAGCGGACCGTATCACGGAATTCGATACTACTGAAAGTCAAGAAGCAAGTAACTTTGACAGGATATTAGCATTTGTAAGCTGTATTCCCACCATTATACTCAAAAAGCAAAGCTCATTTCAGTATAAATTAGAATAAAAAAAGGCAGAAAGCACTTAAAAATGGGCATACCACAATGTATAAGGCCATTTTTTGACCTTCCGAAAATCTTGCACCCCCTCCCTAGAATTTTCTTGCTGCCCACATATGCTCTCCTTGTCACACTTGGGCGTGGGGGTTTGGGGAGTATGCACCCCCCAGGCCACATATCCCTGCAGTGCGCTGGTGTTGGCTTGGGCAGCTGTTCGATAGCTGGGCTGTGTAAGGTTGGAATACCCCCAGAATTCAATTTTTGATGCTTTTTAGCGATTTTTTGATGCCATTGGATAGTGCTCGACGAGAAACGTCGAAAAATGGTGTTGTTTTCACCATACGACCACTTTTAAGACCATTTTCCGACCTTTGAAAATTTTTTCACCCCCTCCAGAATTTTGGTGCTGCCCACCAATGCTCCTAATCCCTCCTTAAAGGTGAAATTTTGTAATTATGTACATGTAGGCGTGGTGTAGGGGTTAATTAGACCCCATAAGAATTCAAAAACCCTTTGAGGAATACGACAGACCACAGAATTGAATTTAGTGTTTTTTTGCGATTTAGTTCCACCAGATACCCAGAATTTGGATGCTGCTCATGTATGAAAAAGCATTCCCACAACAATAATGGTCAAAAATACCTTATAGATCGACAATGGTGGGAAATTTCTTCATGTAAAACCAACGAAACCGAAAAGAATGCATGACATCTCTTGCGCTTCACCACATCCATCTGATCAGCTATATAGTCTGTCACATTCTAAGAAGGAAAACATGTGCATTAAGTATAGAGGTGAGACAGACAAAATGTTCACATGTGAAACGAGCTGTCACGGCTCTTTGGTTTTTATTTAATGAATAGGAAATTTTAGATTTTCAAAATAGTATTTGTGTACAAGAAAATCGCAAAAACAAACAATATGGTTTTTTTACCCTACAAGTATGGTTTTAACTACATGTTTGCAGTGGGTAAGGGGAGGGAAATGGGGATATTCCCCTCACCAAAAATGTTGATACTCCCATGAGGCCATTTTGAAACGAAACCTATTGCTGGAATCAAGTAAAAGTGTCAAACGACGTCTAAAAGAATAATTTAAAATGCATATACTAATTTTTTAAGCAATAAACTGTTCATTCGTGTATTCAAAGTTTTCTTCCATTAATCTGTATATGTACATTTGATGTTATACATCATTTCAAACATATGTATCACACATTCCCTTAGGGGTTAGGGTGGTGTTTCCCCCTTAGGGTCCAAGACTCAAGTCAATGTCAGATGATTTCTGGTGAACACCTTTTGAATTTTTTCGAACTTAATTTTTAGTAAGGCAAAAATGCATCTATTAGAATTTCACGAAGTTTTACAGTATTTTTGAATGTAAGCAAGAGTAAATAGACAAACTATCACTATAAAAGATGCATGTAACAGTTAAAATTTTGGGAGAGGGGCTTCACGGCATACATTCGACGGCTGGGTAGCATAGGTGGGCAGCTCCGAAGTTCTAAAGGGGTGAAAAAATTTATGGGGGGTGGGGGTGAAAAAATTTTCAAAGGTCAAAAAATGGTCTTAAAAATAGTCGTATGGTGAAAATACACCATTTTTCGACGTTTCTCATCGAGCACTAAAGAAGCAAAAAAAATTTCAAAAATTGAATTCTGGGGAGTATTTTGATTTCTGGGGGGTATTCCAACTTTTATGGGTTGCATGCCCCCAAACCCCCCTTCCCCACGCCCACATGTGCTGAATAGGGGTCCCTGGCCATTTTTAGAAGCAGAAGGGGGGTTAGCGACTACAATTTTAGGCCAAAAATAGTAAAAAAAAACAACTAAAGATAGCCAAAAAAGCGCAAGATTTTGCCAAAATTAGGGGAGATATCAAAAATTTTCTGACTTTGGAGGGGGTTCGGGTCTTAAAAGCGTGGTTGAAGGATGGTCTAAACTCCCTGTTGCATGTATCTTTCTGGACCATTTTCAGAGGGGGGTAGTAAGCGGCTCTGATTTTTGGCCAAAAACTGGCAAAAACACCTAAAAATAGCCAAAAAGCGCAAGTTATCGCCAAAAATGGGGAGGGTGGGTCAAAATTTTCTGACATTAGAATAACAAGATACAACAAGTTAAGTATCAAAATTTGACATTAAATAAAAAATGAATCACACATTTTCCGCAATGAAAATCGATTTACCCCTCCTAAAACGTGAATGCTGAAGTACGACACAATTGAATACTTTTGGATATGATCTTGTGTTGCGAAAATGTAGTACTTGGAAAATCACATCATGCAATAGTTCAACAAATAATTTAGCTCCGCATTAAGAAACAGGATAGAATTATACCTTCGACTAACATGTCGTCTCGGTTTTGCATGCTGCTTATCTTATCCTCACCAAGAGAATAATCTGATTCAAAATTCACTTCACCTCTTCTGGCTTCGATAATACCTTAACATATGTCTTGCATCCGTATTAGGATTTTCACGACTAAGTTTTCCTTTATTTGCCTATAACCAAGGGCGGATACAGAGAGGGCAAGAAAGGGTGCAGCCGCCAGACATGCAGCATGGGGGTTGGGCATCCCATCCCCCTCCCGAAGTCAGAAAACTTTTGACTCCCCCCCCCGATTTTTGGAAAATAATTGAATTTTTTTCGGCCGTTTTTAGGTGTTGTTTTTGTCGTTTTTTACCAAAAATTACAAATTTTCCAGAAAATTGGTAGGAAAAGTGCTTTTTTAAGCATTGGTAGCTATCTGTTTGCTAAAAAATGTCAAATTTTCGGCGCTTCGCGCCATATACTCATGTTTTGTCCTATATATGTTCAACTTATTCTACTTTTTTGATATTTTTTTTCGAAATTTTTTCATGTTTTTATGCTCTAGAAAGATGAGCATCGTGAGAAACGCTAAAAACAATGTTTTTGACCCGTATCCACTATTCTCAGACTAAAAAAAGCACTATAAACCACCCACCTCAATTCTCATGCTGCGCATGTCTGATCGCATCTTTAGCGTTTTATCCTTTTAAAAAGGTAGATACTTAAGTTTTCCGGTAGTTACATTCGATACTTTATCTTCTATTATGTTAATTTGCAGAGCGTCATTTCAGCATACCTTTTAGGACTAATGACAGGCACATACATCTAACTGCTTTAAATTTTAGATGGGTTCCCCACCACACATGCACATAGGGGATGAGGGTGGTTATTACCCCCCCCCGCTGAAGGGTTAACTAGACAGGCACTATTTGGCGATTTCGAGCTGACAGAATGTTTTGCGTCATTTTTGAGATCAAAAGCAGTAACAATATCAAAAATTTTCCGGCGCCGAATTAGCAATTTTATGTAATTTTTTACCCAAAAATTAATGTTTTGAATTTCTGAGATTTTACCCCCCCCCTCCTGCCAAGCCGACCCTGACCTTGTGCACCAATAGTCCCCAACCCACCTATCATTTTTAGGCTGGCTAAAGAAAGCAAGTTTCTGTAAAAAATTATTAACAGTAAACAATTTCTGTCTTTGGGAATAGGGGACGCCCAACTTTCAGTGGGGGTTCCCTCTAAGCTCCGTTACATATTTAACTAAGCAGTATATCTGACCGGGCCCGTATCCAAGATTTTGTTTCAGAGGGACACACGACCAAAATTTGTTCAAAGCATAAAGGGGGCCAAAGGATGAATCAAAAAAGACGCTTTATGACCACTGGACACAGTTTTTTGTACGAGACAAAGATATTGAGGCTCGTACGAAGATTTTTGGAGCAACCTTTGTACAACTTTGTATAAAAAGTATAGGCACTTTTTGGCCGATTTTTCATTTTAAAAAATCGTCAAGTTTTTGTACAAACAAAAAACAGTGCCACTAGAGCTGTAAAATTTGTAAATTTTGTTAACTAAATGCCTAAAATATGATGAGAATTCAATACACACCCTCATCAACCAATCTCATTTTCTGCATCAACCTGTGCAGAACAGAAGAAATAGATACCAAACAAGCTTTAGGTTCTATAAAGACTAGAAATCGAGCGTTTAAACCACGCGCTTGGAACTACCTAGACTGTAATTATAATTTTGAAATTTGGCGCCAAGCACCGAAATTTTTTAGCGATTTTCAGCTAAAAAAGCAAAAGGGGAGTGAAGGAAAAAATCATTCTTATATTACATTTCAGGGGGCACGTATCCCCAAACCCCCTGGATCATAGTTCCCCAAGGTCCAGAGTTGAGGGAGGGGTGAATTCTCAAAATGGGGGTCCAGTAAATTGAGTGGTGTATTATTATTAGCCGGCACTATTTTTTACACGAGCTTCTTTGTGCATGTACAAAGATCTCCGAAAAGGTCTGTACATATGAGCGAAGAAGTTTTTGTAGATATATTATATAAATATATTTTTAAAGATACACATTTTTACAAACTATTAGTGTGTTACCTGCGACCAGCAGCAGTCCTAAACAGTGTTCTTTTGCACAAGGTACCTTTGTACATGTACAAAGGTGGTACCCAAAAGTCTTTGTACATTTTGTGCATGCAAATTTTTGTGTACTGTAATATGGTACAGTAGCGATTTTAGTGTAATAAACTAGGGTTTTTCGACCTATGGTAGTGTATTTTAGCTAATGTCTGGGTTCCTAAATATTTGACATTTTTTCATTCTAAATTCAAATTCTACCATTTTAAAGATATGCAGGACAGAATTACTGATTTCGGCACGAAGCGCCGAAAATTTTTGGGAATGGTACACCTTTTTACAGTTTTTGCCTTCGAAAAATCTTTGTACATACATGTACGCAGAAGTCATAAGAATGTGCTAAACAGTTAGACTTCCCCTAAACAACGCAAAAACCGAAGTATTTTCTGCGGCCTGTGAAAAATGAGGGTGTAGTTACAAAGCGTATTCAAGTATTTCGCAAAAGAGCATTGAAGACACTTTCATTACTATCAAATAACCAACGAATTATTTATTTAATGAAATCTTGACCTTCCACAATGCACTGGCGTAAAAGATAATAGTCTAAACTTTACACCTACATGGCCAACTCAATAGTTTGCATTAAAAACCATAAAAATTTCTTCAAATTTTCCAAAATAAAATAATCAAAATACTCGCTGTCGAAATCGAATATGCCGCAGAATATACTTCGATTTTTGCGTTGTTTATGGGAAGTCTAACTGTTTAGCACATTCCTATGGCTTCTGCGCAAATGGGGAAATGTTCCCTAGTCCCCTCCTTTTACATCCTTAACAATGAAGAAATTCAAGTATATTCACCTTTTTTGATCCATCGGAGCATTGTTCTTTGCTAGTTCCCTTCTTTATTTAATACTTCAGGTCATGTATCCGTACTAGCCAGTCAAACAAGATGAAGAACCAGGAAGATTGTTTAAGTTTACGCAAGTTTTGACATATCGTTGAAAAAAGGCGAAAATTAGACTTGTGTATATACTGCAAATTGAATGAACAAAAATTGAATTTTAGTTGCTTGCGAGGTATTAAAGTTTTACACGATTTCTCTTAAATTTATACGCCTAATGTCCTCATTCGCTTCGTCTGCAAATTCATCAGTCAGTTCAGTTACCCGCTCCATAGACTGCAACATATGGGCCACTAGTCCCG
The DNA here is from genome assembly GCA_036768485.1 of Mermis nigrescens. Taxonomy (NCBI): domain Eukaryota; kingdom Metazoa; phylum Nematoda; class Enoplea; order Mermithida; family Mermithidae; genus Mermis; species Mermis nigrescens. The sequence continues at coordinate 2,226,012 of JAVLUZ010000341.1, forward strand.
GGATATTGCCATTCGACCGGATTCCTTTCGAAATCAGGTGACGGGGATCGAAGTAAGGGTGCAGTCTTCAAGCTCCGTTAAAGTTCCTTTCAACCATTTTTGGCTTTCATTTTGCCTCGTGTGCCCCACAAAATTTTCTATTTTTCCATTTTAGCGATCTAGAACCTACGTGCATGTCTGCTGATGAGACTTTAGCGAAAAGGGGCCGTTTTGAATGGAATAGACTACAGTGCATAAACTTAGCAACAAAACAAATTTTCTTAACACCCGATTTTTTCATCGCACGACCCGCCATATGTATAACAAAATTTGCTACCCACTCTGTCGAGCAAGTGAAAAATTGAGCACTACAGTAATAAGTATGTTTTTCGAGCGGATCCACGCACTACATATGTAATTTGTTAAAAAAATGTAGTCTACTTCACGGAACCTTGTGCATGGAATTCAATTTTTAACGATCTAGCGAACAGCTACAAAAGTGGTTTCTACGCAGCTGACCGTAGCACACTTTTGCATAATAGAACTTCGTATGAATATTCATCGCTATGCACAAAATCACGATTGCTACTTCAATTAAACCGCATTTGTAATCAATTTGCATTGAATCAAGAATTGTGATCCATGCACATGGTTTCGTGAAACAGATTATAGGTACCTATCACACCTGGGCCTGGGGGGTTTGGGGGTTGCACCCCCACAGAAACCAAAATACCCCCCAGAAATCAAAATACCCCCAGAATTCAATTTTTGAAATTTTTTTGTTTTTATTCGCAATTTTTTGATGCCAATGGATAGTGCTTGATGAGAAACGTCGAAAAATGGTGTTTTTCGCCATACCACCACTTTTAAGGCCATTTTTTGACCTTCAAAAATTTTGCACCCCTCAGAATTTTCTTGCTGCCCACGAATGGTACCTATGCACCTACTGTATTACTTTATCTATTGTCTGTTTCACATAACTTCGTGCATAAATTCTAAGAATTTTCACCGACAGTAAGCCGAGGGTTACGATAATTATATATCAGATCAATGCTGTAATCGCAATCTGTCAGATTATTGTCGGAGATGGTTTTAAAATTTATGACTGAACTTGAGTGAAACAGACTATAAGTGTTTGATCAATCAAAGGATAACGAGCATGTGCTCGGTCTTATTTTTTGAAATTGGCAAAAAAAACGTACCAGTACGCCAACCACACGTTAGCGTGGGAGTTTACGTTCTCACATAAGTTTAACAACCCGCGCAGATTGCGTAAGACCAACATTTTTGGCGATTCCACCGAGCCGAAACCCATAGAATTTTCTTACTGCCCATGTATGAGGCCAACCACACACTCCCACAGGGCGGTGAGAGGGGTATTACCCCCTCCCCTCAGGGTCCAAGACTCAAGTCACTGTCAGACGATTTTGGGTGAAAACCCTTCGAATTTTTTGAACTTTATTTTTGGTATGGTAAAAGTGACCTATTAGAATTTCACGAAGTGATAATACAGTATTTTTCTAATGTAAGCAAGAGTAAATAGTCAAACTATCACTATAAAACATGCATGCAACGGCTCGAAATTTCGGGAGATGGAGTCCTCGGCATACATGTAACGGCTGGGAATTTCGGGTAGGGGTCCCTGTAATTTTTAAAAAGAGGGGGTTCAGCGACTCCAATTTTAAGTCAAAAATGGCAAAAACACCTAAAAATGGCCAAAAAAGCGCAAGTTTACACCAAAAATGGGAGAGGGTCATACATGATCTTGGGGGGTTTGGGGGTTTTCACCCCCGCAGAATCATTTTTCACCCCCCGCAAAAAAATTTTTCACCCCCCCAGAATTGGCGATTTTTCAAAAGTTTCCTAAACTTACCTGAAAATTGGTAGAAAAAGTGTCTTTTTAAGGGTTTTTGGCTATCTATTTGCTCAAAATCGCCAAATTTTCGGCGCTTCGCGCCATATATTCATGTTTTAAGCGATATATTGGTCAATTTATTCGACTTTTTTCGAAATTTTTTCCATGATTTTATGCTCTGGAAGGATAATGTATCGTCAGAAACGCCAAAAACGATGTTTTTCAACGCGTACCGGCCATTTTTGGGCCCAAAAAAGGCACTTTAGGTTTTCAGCCCCCTCCCCCAGAATTCCCATGCTGAGCATGTATGGAGAGGGTGGTTAAAAATTTTCTGACTTGAGGGCGGTTCGGGGCTTAAAAACATGGGTAGGGGATGGCCCAAACCCCGTTACATGTATATTTCTTGGTCATTTTTATGGGGGGTTAGTGGCTCTGATTTTTGGCCAAAAGTGGCAAAAACACCTAAATATAGCCAAAAAGCGCAAAAGTTCGCCAAAAATGGGGAAGGGTGGGTCAAAATTTTCTGACGTTGGGGGGGGGTTGTGGGGAGGACGTCCAACCCTCTGTGAGGAATTCCCAAGCCTTCTTGTTACACGTATTGTTTTCGGCCATTTTTAGGGGGGGGGGGTGAATGACCACCAATGTTTGGCCGAAAATCGCAAAAACGCACCTAAAAATGGCCAAAAAATGCAGTTTTTCGCCAAAAATCGATTTGGGCTCGTGCATTTATTTTTGGAGCCATTTTTATACAATGTTAACATACTTTCTGAGGGTTTTAACTTTTTCAGTATTTTTTTTAGGAAATTTCAGAAAATTTTCGGCGCTTCGCGCTAAATATCGCTGATATACTCTATTAAGGTTCAAGCAGGGGCATCAAACACTCCAAAATCAATCTTTGTGTAATCTAGGCATCTTTATGCCGATTCAAATATCTTTTGTACCTGTTTCTACTGTTTTGAAAAATTCTATGCAAAAATAAGTAGGTACTATTAAACAATTTTGCATTTTTGGCCGTTCAAAGAAAAAATTGACTAATTTATCTTGATGTTGCATTGGATTTATAAGCGCAGTGGTGCTTATCGCAAGATTTAATTGGCATATTACAATTTCTGTAATATTTAGGGCTCCCATATGTCCTTTTTTAAGAGGACAGTCCTTTTATTTGCATCAGCGTCCTTTTTTAAAACCTGTCCTTTTTTGTCCTTTTTTTCGCTACTTAGCCTGAAAAAATCTCTACACAATTACCTTTGTGTCGGGTGACTGGCCATTCGCGAAGGATTTTGCTTTAAATTAATGTTGTACCGTTATGATGAGCATTGCAGTTATATGATGGACGTTTTCTAGACTAACTTTTTCCTTTTAGGTTAATATAGTTTTATTTACTGTACTTATTTTATTACCCCGTAATTTCGCATTATTCTGAACTGCTCATTTTGCCATAAAAAGTAGGGTGTTATACTTTTCATACTGCATTCAGGACGATGACTTACTTAGACAAATTCAATCTAGCAATAAGTATTGGTCTTGTATTAACTTAGTTGTGTATAATTTCAGTAAACATTTGTCAGTTTAGACTTTTTGCGGAAAATGTCCTTTTTTCTGGCATAAAGTATGTGGGAGCCCTAGTAATATTCCTGATTTTGTAGTACAAGTTGTTTTAGCTTTCTCAGTCGGATTTATGTGTAAATCCCATCGAAAGCTCATAAAAGTTTCGGCGCTTCGCACCGAACTAATATTATCAACTAGCCAAATTATCACATTTAGGACCACGGTTTTTTTGTATCCGGCAAAGATTTTTCCAGATGTACAAAGACTTTTCGGGACCGTCTTTGTACATGTACAAAGATTTTTCGAAGGCAAAAACTGTAAAAAGGTGTACCATTCACGGTTTTTTTTTGTATTCGGCAAAGATTTTTCCCGATGTACAAAGACTTTTCGGGACCGTCTTTGTACATGTACAAAGATTTTTGGGAAGACAAAAATTGCAAAAAAGGTCTATAATTCGAAAAAATTTCGGCGCTTCGCGCCGAAATGAGTAATTGTGTGTTCTATATATCTTTATAATGGCAGAAATTGCATTTCAAAAGTGAAAATGTCAAATTTTTCGGCGCTTCGCGCCGTTTTAAGACGATTCTTAGTGATTTTTGCCCTAAGAGACCCAGAAATTAGCTAAAACACACTACGAAAAGTCGAAGAACTCTGTCTTTACGATACTAAAATCGCTGCTGTACCATATTATAGTACCCAAAAATTTGGTGTGTACAAAATGTACAAAGATTTTTAGGAAGACAAAAACTGTAAAAAGGTGTAAAATTCCCAAAATTTTCAACGCTTCGCGCCGAACTGATAAATTATTTGTCCTATATATCTTTAAAATGGCAGAATTTGCATTTAGAATGGAAAAATGTCAATATTTTTCGTCGCTTCGCGCCGTTTTCAGATAATTTTTAGTAATTTTTAGCGTCATAAACCCAGAAATTAGCTAAAATACACTACCTAAGATCGAAAACCCCGTTTTACCACACTAAAATCGCTACTGTAATATATTATAGTACACAAAAATTTGCATGTGCAAAATGTACAAAGACTTTTGGGGACCATCTTTGTACATGTACAAACGGACCTTGTACAAAAAAAACACTGGTACCATTCCCAAAAATACCTAGAAACATATTGCTTCTGAAGTGCGACTGAATCACAATGTAAATGTGATTCGATATAATCAACCGTAAAATGTTAAATAAGCGAGTCTTTTAATATTTCCTATTGTCACAATAATCGCGCATACGGTCTATGCATATTCCGTTATTCAGCTCTTTAGTTGCATTATTTCCTTTGTGCCGAATTCTTCTTATTCTCTATTGTAACCAAATTTAAACAAGAAATTATCTGCTAGCGACGCTTTGTTTCTAAAGCATTTACTTCTGTGACCATAATATAAATTTAAACTGCAAATTTTTATTCACATCATGCGCGCAACTGTTTTATTTAGACCTGGTTCAAAGCCTATCGATGTTCCAAATGCAGTCAGCCATAGGCGTAGCCATGGGGGCATTGGGGGCACCTGCCCCCCCGAAATTTTTCAGAAATATTGTTGATTTTTTTGTTGCAATAATGTGTGTCCAGAAAATTGAGTTCAAAAAGGCAAAAACGTCAAAACTTTCCGGCGCTCCGCGCCAAATCATTATTATTTATCATAGGTGGCGCGATAGCGCTACCTATAATATACTTGGCCACCCTTTTTTCTTATGTTTTTCACAGCGAGTGCGAAATTTCTGTCCCCCCTCACAGCTATAACGGCACACAGCTGAGGAGTGCGGTTTTTTTTAAAAGGTAGATAATAAAAAAACTTAGTTCCCCCATTTTTGTACACTCCATACCGAGCGCGTCGTGAGTGTGTAAAGTTTACACCAAAAATTCAAATAATTTGCGGAGGGCCAATTTTTTTAAAAAATGTTTCCCCTAATTAGTAGGTTACGAATCTGGTCTTAAAATTTCTTTACACTCATTGGTTGTTGCACATGAGTGTAAATTAGACGGCTTTTTTACAGTTTTCATGTGGCCAAGCATATCTAACTCAGTTTTACATTCTATGCAGTATGATTGGTTTCAAAATGTAGACGGTTAAAAAATCTAGGGGAGACCTTTTTTAATTTTTTTTAAAGTAATATTCTCGAATTTAGAGGCGGTTTATTGTTAGCGCGTACCTATAATATACTTGGGTACCTCTAACACCTGTGCACCCCCTACAGCTATAACGGGACACTTCTGGAAGGTGCGGTTTTTTTAAAAGAAAGAAAATAAAAAAATTTGCTGCCCTTGTTTTTTGTTTTTCTTGAAACGCAAAACTGACTGTGTAAAGAAGGTGTAAAGTTTTTGTGTAACGTTATAACGTGGGACAAATTTTGGGACATTTATAATGCGGCATATGGACAACTGAGTATTGATGACTCGAAGAATTGAACGGCATAGGATAATAGAGGGATGAATTCTACAGATGGCCCTTCTTTTGTTTTTAGAAATTCGCATTAGTTATCGAATGGCAGTGTAAAGAGTGCGAAAATCTGGGGGTAAAAAAGCACTTTTTGGTCGAGTTTTCAACCTGCTTATGTCCGATACTAAGTCCGGTTATGAGTTTTTCGAAATGTTTTTTGACAGAAATGTAGAGCGGATCAAGGGCTACATTCTGCATATAAGCAAAGTCTTCTATGCTCTAATGGTGAGTTAGATCCTGGGGTTTAAAGTTTACACTCTAGTGGATGGTGTAAAAAACGGATTTTAACTAAGATTTCTCTGCCAAATTTTCCCGCTTATGAGTAAGGGTGAATTGAATACAGCAGTAATAAAGTGCCTCTCAGGGGCTACACATCGCAGCAAACCGCATTTAAAAAAAAACGCAATATTGAGTTATTTATGGGGGTGTAAAGTTCGAAATTAGAGGTAAAAAATGGGCGAAAAAACACGTTTTTTCCGAATTTTGATTAATAAATCATACCAAATAATTTTTGCAAGAGAATTTTGGCACACCGGAATGTACTACGATTTAAAAGCTACAAATTGTACCAAACCGAATTTCTTTAAACTCAATGGGGAGTTCGGTACGGAATTTTAAAGTTTACAGTGTTCTAAATGATGGAAAATACGTTTTTGTTGCGTTTTTTGTTCCACTTTCTCCGTCCAGAAGTCGGGATAAGTCTAATAGAATAAGAATAAAGTGCTTTATATCGGGTGCATGTCAAAGCAAATTGTCTATACATTAATATTCAGCGAGTGTAAAGTCAAAAATTTGGTGTTTAAAATGCGTTTCTGTCTTGTTTTTTCTGCCTGCTTCTCTGGTTATGAGTCAGAGACACGATTATCAAGTCTAGAAATGGACCAGGAACCAAATTTGATATGCCAGTCTGGCGCATATGTTTACACTCTACAGTGTTGTAAAGTGGTTTACACCAATTGTTAGTTTGCACATAGAACATTATGGAGACTTAATTTTTTTCATAAATATTAATCGTAATATTGGAACAATATCAAAATTACGAATCTGACGAAAATTTTCTTTACAATAGGTGTTTACATGAAGTTTACACTACATATGCATTTATCTTGGTTTTTGAGCATTCCAGAAACCTAATTTTTCCCTGGAGTCTAAAAATTTTCAAAGGATCAAATGTGAGACGTCACGTAGGCGCGTTTGTTTACATCCAACAGTGATGTAAAGTAGTTTACATTCATTGTTTATTTGTCCTCAGACCATTGTAGAGACATAATTTTTTCATGAATGTTGATCATAATATCCGAGTAATTTTTACACTGCATGTTAGCCTTTGTTCTAGAGCATTGCAAAAAGCGAAATTTTTTTCCTGAGATCTAAAAATTTACAGGGAATGAAATATATACGTCAGTTGGGCGCTCTTGCTTACACTCAGCAGTATTGCAAAGTGGTTTAAACCTAATGTTTATTTGTCTTCAAAACATTATGGAGACTCATTTTTCCATAAATATTGAAAGTAATATCGGAGCAATATCAAAATTACGAATCCGACTAAAATATTCTTTACGCTATGTGTTTGTGTAAAGTTTACATTACGTGTTAACCTTAATTCGATAGACTTGCAGAGACTATGTAACTGAAGTCAAGAAATTTTCAAGGATTCATATGTGAGACATCAATTAAGTGAGTTTGTTAACCCTCAAAAGTAATCTAAAGTGATTTAAAAATTATGTTCAAGTGTCCTTAGATCATTGAAGAGATGTAATTTTGTCTAAAATGGGTTGCATTAAAGTTAAATCCTTCTTAGCCGTGTTTATAATATGTTTCACAAAATCTTGCACATGGAGAGCAATCGTTTAATCGATGTAAATTGCCAGCAAAAGTGGTTTAAAATGAATCAGCAATCACACTAATGTGCACAGAAGTCGACAAAGATATGCAGCTTTATTGTAATCACGTACATTAATAAGCCGTAAATCGGAAATACACCATTTGGAATGGAAAAGACTGCAGTTAATGAATACATATGTTAAACTTATTATAATAGGTAGCGCGATAGCGCTACCTATAATATACTTGGCACATCCTTTTTCTTATATGTTTATCACAGCGAGTGCGAAATTTGTGTCCCCCCTCACAGCAACAACGGCACACACCTGGGAGGTGCGGTTTTTTTAATCGATGGATGATTAAAAAATTCGATGCCCGTGTTTTTTTCTTTTGTTTACACTCAATACTGAGTTAGCAATGAGCGAGCAAAGTGTAAAGCAAAAATTAAATAATCTGCGGAGGGCCAATGTTTTTTTAAAAATGTTGCCCCCCCAGCTGTAGATTACGAATCTGACCTTAAAATTACTTTACACTCAATGGTTGTTGCACAAAAGTGTAAAGTATACGTGTTTTTACTCTTTGCGTGTCCTTCAGCTTATCTAACTCAATTTTGGTTTCTGTGCAGTCCAATCGGTTCTATAATGTAGAGGGTTGCAAAATCTCAAATCAATTCTTTTTTCTTTCTTATAACGCAATATTTCTTGATCTGTGATCGTTTTAGTGTAAAGGGTTCGAGACGAAAAACGATATCTCTTCAACTACTCCGCTAAGTAGGCGGAACATGCTAATTATGCTTAAAAGGTGCCCTGACCTTAGCGTTACAGATCACAGTTTATTTTCTTTTATACACCCAATATTGCGGTATTAGCACAAGTGTAAAGTTTACACCGAGAAGCATTTTTGCGCCCAGAGCGTCGTGGATGATGAATTTTTTTAAATGTTCTCCGTAAGGTCAGAATAACGAATCTGACCTTTAAACTTTTCTACAGCCAGTGTTTGTTGAGGTAAAAGAGGTGAACTTTGAATTATACCTACATCTATTTTCTAATGCCGATAGATAACTCCGTATTGCATATTTTTGATCAGATTTTTCGTATTTCAGAGGTTTTTGACTCGTCTTAAATAAATAATTATTTTTATCATCATAAATGCACTATTCTTAAACTTCAGTAGAATGATGAATATCTTTCAAAATAGGATAATCAAGCTGAAATCTGCTGATATGTCGAGTTGGCGCAGTGATTGACAACTCCGTTCTCGGATGCGGTATTAAACAAAGAATGATGGGTTCGAATCTTCTGAATGCTGACTTTTTTCATTTTTTCAAATTCTTTTGGCAAAACCATGTACTTCATTTGACTCATATATCTATTTAGGTTCTGCAGATAACACTTTTTCGTTTTTTGAATTTCGCCTCAGTTCTCGAATGGGAGTGTAAAGAGTGCGAAAATCTGGGTGCGAAAAGACACATTTTAACCGAGTTTTCGACATGTTTATGTCTGCCAACAACTCCAGTTATAGTTTTAGGAAATTTTTTCTGACAGAAATGTACTTCGGATCAAGGGCTATCTTGTGCTTACCAGCAAACTTTTCTACAATCAATACGCAGTTAGTACCAGGGCTTTGAACTTTACTCTCTAGTGGATGAGTAAAAAAACAGATTTTGTCCAAGATTTCTGTGCCAAAAGTTGGGGTTAATTAAATAAAATAGAAATAAAGTAACTTCTAATGGCTACACGTCGAAGCGAGCCGCGTTCTAAAAAACGTTATATTGAGTTGTTTATGGGGTGTAAAGTTCGAAATCTGAGGTGTAAAATGGGCGAAAAAAAACAGGTTTTTTCGTATTTTGATTGATAAATCATATCAAATATTTTGCGGAACATAAGTTTGGCACATACAAACCTACTACAATCAAAGGGCAACAAACTGGCCCGAACCGAAATTATTTACATTCAATGGGCGTTAGGTTCAGATTTTTAAAGTTTACAATGTGGTGGACAGTGGAAAATACGTGTTTGTACATTTTTTTGTTCGCCACTTTCTCTGTTCAGAAGTCGGGCGAGGTCGAATAGGATAAAAATAAAGTAAAATTCTAGTTTTTGTTTCCACGTAAAATCAGAATTGAGAATCTGACTATTAGTATTCTCTACACTTAGTAGTTTTGTAAAGTTTGCACAATTCATTTGTTGATCAATCGCGTTTAGTTCGGAATTGGTGGACGGCCCTTATTTTATTACTCGGCTTAAATAATCCAAGTGACTGTCTTTTGATTATTTTCTTTATCGCAAATTCAAACACCCAAATTTCAATTTAAAAATCATAAAAATTATTTCATAATTTTTATGTAAGATGACTGGCTGGTTTAGAGCTCTTTTTTGTTGTTTTCACTGTTCATTGTGCTCGTAGGAACCAGAAAAGAAATAGTTTTTCGCCATAGGTATTCTATGGCGAAAACAACTTAAAAAAGCTTTTTGCGTTAATTATTATTTTGGTCCAAAATAGGTCAACTGACCTAGGGCAAAATTCCGGGGCTACTTAATTACTACTGCGTTAGGTTTTTAGGGCATAGCTGCCAATAGCTCCGTAGGTACGGACGAATTTAGGTCCGAGGAGTTTGAGACCGTAGTTATTGAGGGTCGTGTGGTTGAGTCCGGCGTTTCGCCCTAGCAACTTGACCAGCGCTAAGTGTAGCCAGGTACTTAAGTAAGTCCCGTAGGTACGTTATATGTCGTTTCCAAGTTAATTTAAATGTGGAACGACCTCTATAACTTACAGGACTGTTTAGAATGTAACATATATTTACTATAGCTAATAAAAAATAGTAAACTTTATACTTCCGACAATCAAGAGCATATCTAACTCAGTTTTAAATTCTATGCAGTCTGATTGATTTCAAAAGGTAGACGGTTATAAAATCTAGGGAGTCTCTTTTTTAAAACAACATTTTTTAAATTTAGAGGCAATTAATTTATGTTAAGAACAATATTGTTTTCCGCGTTCTTGGACTGCTGTCATTATTGTGGTATGTTACTGTATGTGTTTGCTGACTGATGCACTGAAATCATGCTAATTAAAAGTGGGGTACTAGCAAAGAAAAATGCTCCGATGGAACAAAAAAGATGAATATACTTGGAATTGTGGATTATTAAGGATGTAAAAGGAGGGGACTAGGAAAAATCTACCTAAAGTCGCAAAATCTGCTAAAAATCACACTTTCTCTAAGCAACGCAAAAAATCGAAGTATATTCTGCGGTCAACACAGTAGAATAAATATTTAACCATAAAAATGATTGAAAAAGCAGCACGTTAGCTATGCAGCAGCTATGGGAAATGATATCGAGTAACAGTCTTTCTAAGCCAATTGAATGAAATAGCAAACATCGATGCATCCAAAACAATTGCAAGAATTGTTGGTTCAAAACAGTAGGAAACGCGTGAGTTGACTTGAAACAGACTAAATGTTGGTACACTAGCATGCCCGTAACGATTGTGTGCACTAATCAATCGGCCCCTGCTTTGCTTGCTATAATGCTCATAGCAAAATAAAACAACTTTAAATACAATACCACTAAGTTTTCTTTCAATCAGGATACGAAGCTAGTCAGTGTTGCTACTTGCCAGCAATTAAAAAAAGGAAACATTATAGATTTCTTTTATTATCTGAAATTTTGAAAATTATTTAAAAAAACACTTTTTAGAGGCCGCAGAATATACTTCGATTTTTTGCATTGCTTACAGAAAGTCTGATTTTTAGCAGATTTTGCGACTTTAGGTAGATTTTTCCTAGTCCCCTCCTTTTACATCCTTAATAATCCACAATTCCAAGTATATTCATCTTTTTTGTTCCATCGGAGCATTTTTCTTTGCTAGTTTTTATATATGTAGATGCAATGAATTTAAAAGCTTGAAACAGCTAAAATAATCCAGCACTTCACATCACTTTAGTAATTTAATGCACTATTTGTTCGTTGAACGAAAGTGCGCATGCTTGTTGAGCATAATAGTAAAAGTGCGAAAATGATTGTGTGTCAGTTTGTCTATTCTTTACTTTGTTTGTCTTTCTTTATGTAATTACTTTCGCTAGTCGCACTGTGTCTACTGATTCAACACAGATACGGACATGGCTTAGTAATACCTTCGGGACTTACTTAGGTACCTAAACTGCTCTTAGCGCTGGTCGGGTTCGTAAGATCGCTAGGCGAATCTAAACCCTTTGACCCTTGTAGACCTACGGCTTCAACTCCCTCGATCCTAATAATCCTGACCGGTTCTGGTCGGGAGTTTAAGCAGCTACGCCCTAAATCCTAACACTCGTACCTACCTAAATCCCAGAATGCTCGCAAGGTCAGTTAGCCTATCTCAACCCAACCCAAGTTGATAAATTAAGTTCTTTTCTGTGGTTAAGGGTATCTTGAAATGTTTTTGGTTTCTAATTTGTGTAGCATTCTGAATTTCGAATACAACAACAGCGAGCTCTCAACTGGTCCGTCATCATAAAATATTTAATATATTTTTAGCTATCTTAGGGTTGAGAAAAGATAAGAGAAATTCCACAAAACAAATGAGAGGTAAGACCATAAATTATTTACCCTTTTACTCCATTGACGTAAAATCCAAAAGTTGTCGTCGCCCGTCCTATCCTCGAAATAATATGTATTCCTTTTCCGCTCAATCGAAATTTAATATAAAATAATATTGTCGTTCTCGCCCGACCAACCCTCGATATACTTTATCACTGGGTGGTGAATTTTCTAACTAGCAAAGAAAAATGCTCCGATGGAACAAAAAAGATGAATATACTTGGAATTGTGGATTATTATGGATGTAAAAGGAGGGGACTAGGAAAAATCTACCTAAAGTCTGAAAATCTGCTAAAAATCACACTTTCTCTAAGCAACGCATAAGATCGATGTATATTCTGCGGCCAACAGATTAGAATAAATATTCAACCATAACAATGATTGAAACAGCAGCACGTTAGCTATGCAGTAGCTATGGGAAATGATATTAAGTAAACTAACAGTCTTCCAAGCCAATTGAATGAAATAGCAAACATCGAAGACAATTGAAGACATGGTTGGTTTAAAACAGTAGGAAACGCGTAAGTTGACTTGAAACAGACTTAATGTAGATACACTAGCATGCCCTAAACGATTGTGTGCACTGATCAATCGGCTCCTGCTTTGCTTGCTATAATGCTCATAAAATAAAACAACTTTAAATACAATACCTCTTAGTTTTCTATCAATCAGGTGCCAGCAATTTAAAAAAGTAACCTTGATAGATTTCGTTTATACACTCTTATCTGAAACTTCAAACATTATTTAAAAAAGACACTTTTTTAGAGGCCGCAGAATATACATCGATTTTTTGCGTTGCTTAGAGAAAGTGTGATTTTTAGCAGATTTTCCGACTTTAGGTAGATTTTTCCTAGTCCCCTCCTTTTACATCCATAATAATCCACAATTCCAAGTATATTCATCTTTTTTGTTCCATCGGAGCATTTTTCTTTGCTAGTACACTACTTTTAATTAGCGTGATTTCAGTACATCAGTCAGTAAACACAATCAGTAACATGCCATAATAATGACAACGGTCCAAGAACACGGAAAACAATATTGTTCTTAACATCAGCATTATCCTTTTTAAACAAGACAACCTTATTGACACCATCCATTTTCAAATTAAAACTGCAGTAAGTTATTTCTTCTTAATGTGCAGTTCACTTATAATCAAGCACAAAAATTTAACCAACGAATTCACATTGCAAATCCTCACTCAATCAATACACAAGCACAATGTGTTGTGACTTTTGAAATTGAAAAACACCCAATTTTCAATTTTCAAATTGAAAATTGGAGTGTTTGAATTTGCGATAAAGAAAATAATCAAAAGATAGTCACTTGGTTCATTTAAGCCGAGTAATAAAATAACGACCGTCCACCAATTCCAAACTAAACGCGACTAATCTGATCACTATAAAAAAGTTTTGAAAAATGAGTTGCTAAGCGAGAGTTGTAAACCAAGAGAAACTTAAAGTTAAAACCTACCATTAAATTATAAGAGAATTATAAAAGATTTTAAACTTCAAGAAAATGGAAAAGGCGGGATGTTGGTAAATTAGAAGGCAAAGTTTTTCGGCAAAAATTCAAAAACTTCACGCAAATATCAAATGTAAGGAACACTAACGCTTTGATTTGGTAGTAAAATAAATTTGTAGTATGGACTACATATTAACAACAAATGAATAGTGCAAACTTTACACAACTACTAGGTGTAGAGAATACTAACAGTTTACGGCTTATTAATGTACATGATTACAATAAAGCTGCATATCTTTGTCGACTTCTGTGCACAGTAGCGTGATTGCTGGTTCATTTTAAACCACTTTTGCAGGCAATTTACATCAATTAAACGATAGCTCTCCATGTGCAAGATTTTGTGAAACATATTATAAACACGGCTAAGAAAGATTTAACTTTAATGCAACCCATTTAAGACAAAATTACATCTCTTCAATGATCTAAGGACACTTGAACATAATTTTTAAATCACTTTAGATTACTTTTGAGGGTAAACAAACTCACTTAATTGATGTCTCACATATGAATCCTTGAAAATTTCTTGACTTCAGTTACAAAGTCTCTGCAAGTCTATCGAATTAAGGTTAACACGTAACGTAAACTTTACACAAACACATAGCGTAAAGAATATTTTATTCGGATTCGTAATTTTGATATTGCTCCGATATTTCTTTCAACATTTATGGAAAAACGAGTCTCCATAATGTTTTAAAGACAATAAACATTAGGTTTAAACCACTTTGCAATACTGCTGAGTGTAAGCAAGCACGCCCAACTGACGTATATATTTCATTCCCTGTAAATTTTTATATCTCAGGAAAAAATTTCGGTTTTTGCAATGCTCTAGAACAAAGGCTAACATGCAGTGTAAAAAATTACTCGGATATTATGATCAACATTCATGAAAAAATTATGTCTCTACAATGGTCTGAGGACATATAAACAATGAATGTAAACTACTTTACATCACTGTTGGATGTAAACAAACGCGCCTACGTGACGTCTCACATTTGATCCTTTGAAAACTTCTAGGCTCCAAGAAAAAATTAGGTTTCTGGAATGCTCAAAAACGAAGATAAATACATATGTAGTGTAAACTTCATGTAAACACCTAGTGTAAAGAAGATTTTAGTCAGATTCGTAATTTTGACATTGTTCCGATATTACGATTAATATTTACGAAAAAATTAAGTCTACATAATGTTCTATGGGCAAACTAACAATTGGTGTAAACTACTTTACAACACCGTAGAGTGTAAACATATGCGCCAGACTGGCATATCAAATTTGGTTCCTGGTCCATTTCTAGACTTGATAAACGTGTCCCTGACTCGTAACCGGAGAAGCAGGCAGAAAAAACAAGACAGAAACGCATTTAAAACTCCAAATTTTTGACTTTAGACTCGCTAAATATTAATGTATAGACAATTTGCTTTGACATGCACCCGATATAAAGCACTTTATTTTTATTCTATTAGACTTATCCTGACTCCTGGACGGAGAAAGTGGCGAACAAAAACGCAACAAAAACGTATTTTCCATCATTTAGAACACTGTAAACTTTAAAATTCCGTACCAAACTCCCCATTGAGTTTAAAGAAATTCGGTTTGGTACAATTTGTAACTTTTAAATCGTAGTACATTTCTGTGTGCCAAAATTCTGTTGCAAAAATTATTTGGCATGATTTATCAATCAAACTTCGGAAAAAACGTGTTTTTTCGTCCATTTTTTACCTCTGATTTCGAACTTTACACCCCCATAAATAACTCAATATTGCGTTTTTTAAATGCGGTTTGCTGCGATGTTTAGCCCCTGTGAGGAACTTTATTAATACTGTCTTCGATTTGCACTGACTCATAAGCGGAAAAATTTGGCAGAGAAATCTTAGTTAAAATCCGTTTTTTTACACCATCCACCAGAGTGTAAACTTTAAACCCCAGGATCTAACTCACCATAGAGCATAGAAGACTTTGCTTATATGCAGAATGTAGCCCTTGATCCGCTCTACATTTCTGTCAGAAAACATTTTAAAAACCTCATAACCGGAGTTAGTATCGGACATAGGAAGGTTGAAAACTCGACCAAAAAGTGCTTTTTCACCCCCAGATTTTCGCACTCTTTACACTGCCGTTCGATAACTAATGCGAATTTCAAAAAACAAAAAAAGTGCCATCTGTAGAATTCATCACTCTATTATCCTATCCTGTTCAATCCTTCGAGTCATCAATACTCAGTTGTCCACATGCCGCAGTAAAAAGGTTCCAAAATTTGTCCTATGTTATAACGTTACACAAAAACTTTACACCTTCTTTACACAGTCAATTTTGAGTTTCGAGAAAAACAAAAAAACACGGGCAGCGAATTTTTTTATTATCTTTCTTTTAAAAAAACCGCACCTTCCAGAAGTGTCCCGTTATAGCTGTAGGGGGGTGCACAGGTGTTGGGGGTACCCAAGTATATTATAGGTACGCGCTAACGCGCTACCTAAGATTTTATTCGACGATAATATACAAGGCACGGCTATAAGCCGGCATACACCATAATGTGTAAAGACGCAACGAAAGCAAAAACCAAACGACAAATCGTCAAAACTCCGACTTCGATTAACTCTGACTATTCCACTGACTGACTAATACGAACGTTATTTAACATCAATCCATTAAACATTAATAACAAATTTACATGTATCACTCGGCGTCAGTCGACGCACATAGAATAAAATGAACGATATTAGTGGTTATTCAAATATTAATATGGAACAAGAACGTGAAATAATACAACACACGCGTTTTACCAGGATGATTACAATGAAGCAACGAAATCGAATGTTCGAGAACTTTTACATAAGTAATTACTGATGTTAGCATATACGTAACTCTGGTTTGCCGGACAAGTACTTAATAGAATTTTGTATTGAAAAATAGGGATTAATTGAGAACTGAAGGCATAACCTCGAGCTAACCATCCTAGGGATGACTACTCGAATAGTTATGTAAATCCAATACAGTATAACGATGTCATCGGCTGGCTTTCGCGAACTGATGGTAAACTGTTCATATAAAGTTCGTATCGTTTAACTGTCGTAGTTACATTTACAAGGACACATAATCCTATTTTAAATGAAAGTAATGGCCAAATTTTCTTAGGTTTTTGCGCATTTCCTGTTTTGTGAACTGCATATTGTTAATAAGAAGGCCACAAATGGGCCTGAAAACGGTAAGAAGGAAATTTCATTTGATACATTTTTCTATACCTTATTGGCAGTGCTATGTACATAATTAGCAGAGGTCGAAAAACGCATTTCAGATTAGAAGTTATGTGCAATGTAGGAGTTCTCCATTTTTAAGTGTTTTTGGGCTTGATTTAGAACCGAGATTTGGCCAATTTTGCGAAAATTTTAACGTTACTATTTAATATTACAATGCTTTTTTGTACAAAATCTTCCGGGACTCTGCCCCGGACCCCGCTGAAAACGCTTGAGCGCACACCCCGGACACCCGCAGCCGTAAAATCTCGTTGCACATGTGCTACGAAATTTAAGGGATGACAAGCCAGATAAAAGGGTTAGGAATTTCTAAAAATTTCCGGCGTTTCGCACGGGCATTATTTGTTTGTTTTGTGTGATTTAAGCGGTATAAATTGAGTTTAAAGTGTAGAAACGTCAAAATTTTCCGGCGCATAGCGCCGCCAGTTGCTGTTCTTTCGTTTTGTAAAGCTCCAGCATTTCGTTTAAAAGCCTTAATCGCTCGAAATATCTTCAGGCAAAGTTAGTAATTCGTAGTTTTCTTGTTAGAAGCTTGAACTGTCAAAACTGTTTTGTACAAATTTGATAATTTCTGCTCTGTCAGACTATTAGTACCTATTCACAGAGCTGCAAACTGTTAAGGGCGGTAAAAAAATGACTAAATTTCTTGGCACTTTGCGCCACTTATGAATTCCGAACTGTTTGTCAATAGAAAGGCCGTAAATTCTACATGAAAACGTTTATGCCCCGAACCAAAATCCTGACTACGCCTCTGCAGTCAGCTCCAGATAGACTTGTTTTTGAATAAATTTTCATTTCCTGTTGATTTCAAAATTGCTTTTCATCATTGTGTTTTCCTGCTTCAAATGTTTTAATGAAGCTATGAAGATATAAAAGCTGCTTCACAATGTTTTGCTTTGAATTATGAAAATGACTTAAATTTCACTAAATGCATACGGATTCTTCAGATTAAAGCCTTGATTCTATTTAATGTTGCATTAATTTTTCAACAATTTTACTGCTTAAATATCACTTTGCCCTAGATCTCACGGTCAAGCGTAAATAAATGATGTTCACTGCATTCTCTTTTATCTAAGGTCCTACCCGGGTATACCCGGGTATCCGGGTAATGAAATAGCCGGGCACCCGGGTAGTAAAATTTGCGAAGTGTGCAGCACTAGTTGGGATAAATTGAATACAATAGAAATAAAGTAACTTTTAAGGGCTACGCGTCGAAGCGCCGCGTTCAAAAAGTAATATTGAGTTGTTTATGGGGTGTAAAATTCGAAATCTGAGGTGTAAAATGGGCGAAAAAACAGGTTTTCTTCGTATTTTGATTGATAAATCATATCAAATATTTTGCAGAACATAAGTTTGGCACATACAAACGTACTACAATCAAAGGGCTACAACTGGCCCGAACCGAATTCATTTACACTCAATGGGGCGTTAGATTCAGATTTTTAAAGTTTACAATGTGGTGGACAGTGGAAAATACGTCTTTGTCCATTTTTTGTTCGCCACCATAGGTGGGCAGCACCGAAATTCTGGGGGGTGAAAAATTTTCTGGGGGGGGGGGTGAAAAAATTTTCAAAGGTCAAAAAAATGGCCTTAAAAATGGTGGTGGTATGGCGAAACAACACCATTTTTCGACGTTTCTCATCGAGCACTATTCAATGGCATCAAAAATCGCTAAAAAAGCAAAAAAAATTTCAAAAGTTGAATTCTGGGGGAGGGGTATTTTGATTTCTGGGGGGGGGGGTATTTCAACTTCTGGGGGGTGCATACCCCCAAACCCCCACGCCCATGTGTGTGTTCGCCACTTTCTCCATTCAGAAGTTGGGCGAGGTTGAATAGCATAAAGTCAAAAAAATGGGGGAGTTAAACGTGTTTCTGTCTTGTTTTTTCTGACAAGTTCTGGGTTATGAGTCTGGACATAATCTCAAGTCTAAAAATTAATCAGAAACCAAATGTGAAATGTCACTTTGTTTGCACTCAACCGTGGTGTGAAGTGGTTTACATCTGATATTTATTTGACTTGGGTCCATTGTGGAGACTTAATCTTTTCATAAATGTTGATCGTAATATCACAGTAATATCAGAATTGCGAATCCGACTGAAATTTTCTTTACACTCTGTGGTTGTGTAAAGTTTACACTGCATGTTAACTTTAGTTCCAGAGCCTTGCGAAAGTTTAATTTTTTCGAAATGTTCTACGTAAAATCAGAATTGAGAATCTGACTGTTAGTTTTCTATACACCTAGTAGTTGTGTAAAGTTTGTTCATTTGTTGTTAATATGTAGTTTATACAACAAATTTATTTTACTTCCAAATCTGAGCGTTAGTGTTCCTTACACTTGATATTTGCGTAAAGTTTATGCTGAAAAACTTTGATCTGTTTAAATAATGTAAGGTTGTCTTGTTTAAAAAGGATAAAGCTGATGTTAAGAAGAATATTGTTTTCCGCGTTCTTGGACTGCTGTCATTATTGTGGCATGTTACTGTATGTGTTTACTGACTGATGTACTCAAATAATAACAGAAAGTCATCAATATGAAAAATAAATAAATAAATAAATAAATAAAAGGTAAATAAATTAGGCATGCTGTTAGTATAAAAGAAATAAAAAGACGCGATAAATAGTATATACACATGTACATAAAAAGCACACAAAATTTAATTAAAAGTAGGGTACTTGCAAAGAAAAATGCTCCGATGGAACAAAAAAGATGAATATACTTGGAATAGTGGATTTTTAAGGATGCAAAAAGGAGGGGACTAGGAAAAATCTAACTAAAGTCGTAAAATCTGCTAAATATCACACTTTCTCTAAGCAACGCAAAAAATCGAAGTATATTCTGCGGCCTCTGAAAAAGCGTCTTTTTTAAATAATGTTCAAAGTTTCAGATAAGAGTGTATAAACGAAATCTATAAAGGTCACTTTTTAAATTGCTGGCACCTGATTGATAGAAAACTAAGTGGTATTGTATTTAAAGTTATTCTATTTTGTTATGAGCATTATAGCAAGCAAAGCAGGAGCCGATTTATTAGTACACACAACCGTTACGGGAATGCTACTGTACCTACATTTAGTCTGTTTCAAGTCAACTTATGCGTTTCCTACTGTTTTAAACCAACAATTTCTTCAATTGTCTTGGATGCATCAATGTTTGCTATTTCATTCAATTATTTTAGAAAGACTGTTAGTTTACTCAATATCATTTCCCATAGCTACTGCATAGCTAACGTGCTGCTTTTTCAATCATTTTTATGGTTAAATATTTATTTTAATCGTTGGCCGCAGAATAGACTTCGACTTTTTGCGTTGCTTAGAAAAAGTGTGATTTTCAGCAGATTTAGCGACTTTAGGTAGATTTTTCCTAGTCCCCTCCGTTTACATCCTTAATAATCCACAATTCCAAGTATATTCATCTTTTTTGTTCCATCGGAGCATTTTTATTTGCTAGTTATATAATGATCGTTTCCCTCGGCTTACTGTCGATGAAAATTCTTAGAATTTATGCACGAAGTTATGTGAAACAGACTATAGGATTTGGGTAAAATCCGGGATCGGAAACGATGGGTAAAATCCTGAAACGTAAATGATTGTGCAACCCGTTCCGTCGGGGTGCTTCAAAGTGATGGAACGGGGGTTCCTCAAGTAGGTCCTATCAAGATGAACACCCCAACCCCCTCTCTGGCTAAATTTCTCTCACTGAAGGGGTTTTGGGGCTCGGGATACCCCAGTCTGTATTGCTGACCATAGTTCCATCGGGGGTATCTCCGCCCTTAGGGGTGATCCAAAACGACGGAACTGGAGTTCCCTAAGTAAGGCCCATTAGGGTAAACATCCCAAGTCCCGTTTCCGGCAAAATTTCTCCCGCTGAAGGGGGTTTTGGGGCTCGGAAATGAAGTACCCCATTATTTATATGTGATGCTGACTCCGGTTCCGCCGTGGATATCTCCGCCCTGGGAATAGTCCAAAGTGGTGGAACCGGGGCTCCCCAAGTAGGGCTTATTAGGGTGAACACCCCCATTTCCGTTTCAATCAAACGTTCTCCCGCTGAATGGGGTTTTGGGGCTCCGAAACGGGCTCTCCGTTATTTATATATGATGCGGACCCCGATTCCGTCTTAGTATTTCCGCCTAGAGGTTACTCCAAAGAGCCGGAACCAGGATTCCCAAGTAGGGCCTATCAGAGTGAACACCCCAACCCCGTTTCCCACAAAATTTCCCCCACTGAAGGGGGTTATGAGGCTCGGAAGCGGGGTACCCTTTTATTTATTTGTGGTGCTGACCCCAGTTCCGTCATTTTGGATCACCCACAGGGTGGAGATATTCCCAACGGAACCAGGGTCAACGTCATACATAAATAACGGGGAACCCCGTTGTCGAGCTCCATGACCCCCTTTAGTGGGACAAAGTTTGCCGGAAACGTGGTTGTGGCCTGGTGTTGTTCTTGTTCACCAAGATGGGTTCTACTTGGGGAACCCCGGTTTTGCCACTTTGGACTACCCCCAGGGCAGAGATACCCCAGACGGAACCGGGGTTAGCATCACATTTAAATAACGGAATACCCCTTTTCCGAGCCTTATAACCACCTTTTGAAAGGAGAAATTTTGCCGGAAACTGGGTGGTGTTCACTTAGATCAGCCCTGCTTTAGGAACCCCGGTTCCGCCACTTTGGACCACCCCCGCCTCGACGAACCAGGGTCAGCTTAACATGCACAAATGAGGTATCCCGTTTCCGAGCCCTAAAACCCCTTCAATGCGAGAAAATTGGCCGGCCCTACTTGGGGGACCCCGGTATTGCCACTTTGGACAACTTCATGGCGGATATACCTCCGACGGAACCGGAGTCAGCTTCACTTGTACAAATGGAGTGCCCCGTTTTCGAGCCAGACCCCCTCTTCAGTGGGAGAAATTTTGCCGGAAACGGTTTTACGGGTATTCACCCTGATGGGCCCTACTTGGGGAGCTCCGGTTCCGCCACTTTGGACCACCCCTCAAGGCGGAAATATCTCGGACGGAAGCGGGGTCAGCATCACATATAAATAAAGGGGTACTCCGTTTCCGAGCCCCACCTTCTCAAGTGGGAGAAATTTTGCCGGAAACGGGGTTGGGGTGTTCACCCTGATGGGCCGTACTTAGGGAACCCGGTTCCGCCACTTTGAACCCCCAAGGCAAGGATACCACACCTAAACAGGGGGGCGATTTGGGGGTATGCATCCCCGGAAAACCAAAATACCCCCAGAATTCGATTTTTGAAAATTTTTTCGCAATTTTTCGACGCCAATGGATAGTGCTCGATGAGAAACGTTGAAAAATGGTGTTTTTTCGCCATACTACAAATTTAAAGTCCATTTTTTGACCGTTGAAAAACCTTCCAACCCCCAGTTTTGGTGCCGCCCACCTATAGAGATACCCCCAACGGAACCGGGTGCACAATCATTTATGTTTCCGTTTTAAGAAATATGTAAAAGTGCTAAAATCTATTCTAGCAGTTTATCCGATACGCTTTAGGGAGTTTCAATTTTTGCTTCAGTAGATCCTTGCTTAAAGTACTCACACTTCAACAGTTTTGGGGGTTCTAGTCCCCCTACCCCCAAAGCTACGCCCCTGCTTTTCAGATGTTCTAAGGGCTTTGTGATCATGTTCATTTTTATGTCAAACTAGTTGAGCTGCCCGGCGTTGCCCGGGCTGAACTTAGGCCTGATAGCTATATGGAATTAATATGTCTCTTGTATTTTTTATTTTTCAAGACTTTTGATGTTTTTGGGATATTTCTAAAAAAATTGTTGGTACAAACCATATTTTATTTTTTGGATTTTTTAAAATGTCTTTTGTCAACCATTTTTTTGATCAAATCCATATTTTTGACGTTACAGAATGGTTTTGAAAATTGTTTAGCCATAATCATATTTTTGATGTTCTGGGGTGTTCTGGAAATTTTTTAATAAAACCTATATTGTTGATGTTTTGGGATGTTTTGAAAAATTTTTTTCGTCAAACCATATTTTTGATGTTTTAGGATGTTTTGGAAAATTTTTTTAATCAAACCCATATTTTTGATGTTTTGGGATGTTTTGGAAAATTTTTTTCGTCAAACCATATTTTTGATGTTTTAGGATGTTTTGAAAAATTTTTTCGGTCAAACCATATTTTTGATGTTTCAAAAATTTTTTGTTTGTTGTAGCAAAGGGTGTCATATATCACGTGATATGTTATAGCTGATGGTATCTCCTATCTTATATCACTGCATGTTATGGCACAGACAGGGTATCTATACCAAACCTATCTTATAGCATTGCCTATCTCGTAGCACAGGGTATCTTATATCCCATACTATCTTATAACATTGCCTATCTTGCAGCTCGGGGTATCTTATATCACTTCCTATCTTATAGCATTGCCTATCTTGTAGCACGGGGTATCTTTTAGAACGTTTCATCTAATAGCATTGCCTATCTTGTAGCACGGGGTGTCTTACATCACGTCCTATCTTATAGTATTGCCTATCCTGAAGCACAGAGTATCTTATATCACGTCCTATCTTATAGCATTGCTTATCTTGTTGCACATAGTATCTCATACCATGCCTATTTTATAAAATTGCCCATGTTATAGCATCATTTGGTTAAACCCGTATTTTGATGTTTCACAGTGCCGACCAATGCTATAACATATAACAATGTACATAGTGTCGCCAGGCATGCTCCTCTTGGCCGGGGTATCCCTATACAAACAGTATAAACTGATTTTTGAAAAAAATAGCAAAAAATCGGCCATCTCCCGAAATCGTGGAGGCTTATAGCACAGGGGCCAAATCCTGCTCCCTCCCTGCCCAGGGCCAATGGGTGCGTTTGTCGAAATTTCAAGATCGCTACGGCTCCTTACCCCATTGGACCGACCTCGGCCCAAAATATCAGCCCACCAAATTTCATTGGGCCGGAGCCAACCCGGCACAAACATACATACAAACAAACTTTCAAAAATATATAGTAGATGGAGTATGCACTAACGCCTTCACACCTGCGGACACGAAAGTTGTACTTTTAAACCCACTTGATCTTCAAAAATAATCCACTCTTAAAAGCCCTTTTTTCAGGATAGAAAATTTTTTCTAGCTGTTGTGTTCCGCGCGTCTTTAAATGCTTTACGGACGACACTTTGCAGGTACATACAATAATTTCTGGAGTCTTCATCTTAAACTTTGAATGACCACGTTTAAGCGGCTATCGAATGTTTCGCGTATTTATTAGTTTAAAAACAAACAAATGCATTCAATTTTACGGGCAACAATAGAAAATCGGGTACAGAATGAAAATATAAATGTGAAGAATTTAATAAATTAGAGTATTATAGTCTGTTTCATAAGGCCCCGTGCATAGCGAAATAGAAAACTTATATTACTGTGCATCGAAGTAGATATAAAATAATAGAATAAAAGGCGACCAAATTTATCGTTCATCCTTTTTAAAAGTAAAATGACGAAAACGATCAAGATAACTTATGTATCGATAGGATTGCGTTTTTAAGAGCAATTTAAGCCCATCAGCGATCTAGACTTAAATGATTTTGCCATAATTTTTGGCACTCTATTTATAGAAGAGAAAATTTATAATCCAGAAAATAACATTACTACATCTGCTGCCCCTTAAAATAATCAGAAAGTTTTTCTAACCTTAGAATCGTTTGACAGTTTGATCCTTAGCGGAGTAATACTCCCTCTCTCTACTAAGTCACGTATGCTGAACGTTCCAAAAAACCAACTAGCCACATTCTTGTGCAAGGAGTAAAGCAAAAGACTCTGAGAAACAGGCTATGGCTTATACAAGCGACACGTGATTACTCGGTACATTAAAAAACACGATAATGCACCGTTACAATAAAGTAATACACAATTTTTAATAAATACTAAATAATTTATACTGAGGGAGATGATTAAGGTTTTCGGAATAAAGCGCAAAGCAAGACGACAACTGCAGTTTTTCGAAAGATTTGATTTCTTACGGCTTCCCGCTGCAATGATTAATTACTAGAAATATTAGTTAGAAAGCTGCTTCGTTTCACTTTTACCTTAAAATGCTTGACGATATCAGCCGATTCGAATATCACTTTATTATTATATTTTATATTTTTATATTTTTACATCATTTATTACTCTAAAAAAATTCAAGATACACTAAGTTCATTTTTCATCAAAAGAAAAAAGAATACAATTGATACATCTGCGTGTATTTTGTACAAAGATTTTTTAAGTCAGCGTTCGAATGGCAAGATTACCTAATTAACATACCCAATAAAAAGAGAGTTCACATCAGCGAGCGATGTCCTAGCCATGCTAAGCACCAAAGAAATAAATTAGGCTAAAACATTTGCGAAATACTAACATCGTTGAAAATGAAGAACAACGAAGAAAGTGCATGAAGAACAGTAAACGTGGCTTTAATTTTTAAAAAACGAATCGAACGCATAAAGTACAGATAGCAGCCTTAGCGCTATCGAAATCATGCGTCAAGACAGAAAAATAATCAACGAGTAGGTACATGTAAAGTTGCTCTCATTATCCGAGACATGATGACAAAAAAGTAAGGAAATCGCATAATTTTCGTACGGGAAGACTTGGAGACTAGACAAAGATTTTTAGAAAAATATTTGTATAATCTACAACGACTTTCGGGGCAGAAGTACAGTAATTTTGAGTTTTTACATTTCTTTTCAGTCGTAGGTAATTCAGGAAACTTTCGCTGAATATCACAATTACTATCTCTGTACCCCAAGCACGCGGTCTATATTGGACATGAGCATGAGGGGGTTTCAACCACACGTGGGCGTGGGGGATTTGGGGGTATGCACCCCCCAGAAGTTGAAATACCCCCAGAATTCAATTTTTGAATTTTTTTCGCTTTTTTAGCGATTTTTTGATGTCATTGGATAGTGCTCGATGAGAAACGTCGAAAAATGGTGTTTTTTCGCCATACGATCACTTTTAAGACCATTTTTTGAGCTTTTGAAAATCTTTTCACCCCCCTCAGAATTTCGGTGCTGCCCACCCATGGTTTCAACCCTGCCAGAAATTTTTTCACCCCCAGAATTTGCGATTTTTCAAAAGTTTACAAACATTTCTCGAAAATTCGCAGAAAAGGTGCTTTTTTAGGCGTTTTTAGCTATCTAGTTGCTCTGGCGCTTCGCGCCATATACGCATGTTTTAACTCCATTTTGTTCAATTTATTTAATTTTTTTGATTTTTTTCGAAATTTTTTGTTTTTATACTCGAGAAAGATAGAGCATCGTCAGAAACGTCGAAAAACTATGTTTTTGACACGTATTCACTATGTTTAGACCCGAAAAAGGCATTATAAAATTTTATCCCCCCCGAGAATTTCCATACTGCGTATGCATGGTTGATACTCCGTAATCAATCCTTGTACAATTAAAAACGTCTTCTGCGATCGCACTTTTACATGCTAATATTATGTAAACCGTTAAAAAATGAGTAGGATCAGTATTTTTTGTACCAGGTATCTTTATTCATATACATTTATGGCATGATCATGTGGTCTCAAAAGTCTGTACGTTTTGTACATGTAAATTTCAAGATACTATAATAAGGTACAGTACAGCTTTCTACGCGGTAAAACTGGCTTTTCAGATCATTGGTGGCATAGCTTAGCTAATTTCTGGGTTTCTGACGATGACCAATACTTAAAATTTGTCCAGACGGCGCGAATAATTTAGAAGTTTTGCCTTTTTGAACGTTTTTACATGTACGACGACGATCCCGAGAAGCCGTAGAACATCAAGAAAAATCATTGTCGAATACAAAAAAAACCTTGGTAGGGATGTTTGAGAGCACATCTACTTGTAGATATTAAAGGTATTAAAACTTTGCCCAAGCAGAGCCTTTTAGGGTCTGTGTACAAGTAAAATGAAACTCGTGCTAAGAACAGTAAAATAAAACCATGAAAGCCAATGTTTTGAAAAAAACAAATAACTAGAGAAGACGCGCCATTTCTATAATATTCATACTTTTTATTTTGGAATGAGCCATCAATGACGGAGTGGGTAAACTTTAAAAAAATTGAACGGCTACAACGCAAGGAATAGTTAGTGACATTGATGCTGAAATGTAAATTGACGGTACTCTTTAACTCTGTTGGCGATAAAATAATAGTTTTTACATTTCAACAAAACAATTTCCTTAATGAAATGCAAGCTGCTAGCTACAAAAAAGCAAATACAACGATTCTGAAAAAATCCACCAAGTAATTTGTTCAAATGCTAAAAGATCATTCAACGTCTGATATAATAATAAATTGTGAAACTACCACCACATATTGAAAAATTTACGTGATACTATGTGTTACAACAGTAACCGAAACAAGCACCGGAATAAGAATGAACGCAGCTTCAGAACACAAGGGACATCAAGTCGAAGCAAATTTTCAAAGTAATTAAATCGAGAAATTATAGGAAAAAGCAACGAGCCGAAAAAGAGAATTCAAAAGCAATTGATTCTAAGGACAGGTTCATAATTTATGTGCAGTTTTTTATCTAAAGACTCAAAAGCAATTAACTCTGATGATATGTTCTTAATTTATGTACGGTTTTCCTTAGTCATACTCGGCACAAAGTCGCGAAAAATAATGGAAAAACTGCGCACCCGTACATTGTTCACATTATCAAGCGGCATTTACAAAGCGCTTTAGGAATATGTGTAAAGTAGCTAAATTTTGGGTAAAGGAGGTATTAGGTCTTTTTGGGGACAAAGAAACGCAACCTTCGATTTTTTGGCCAAAAATGACAAAAAGCACTTAAAAATGGCCTAAAAGCGCAAGTGTTTGATAAGAAGTCGGAAGGAGGCTTAAAAATTACCAAGTTTTCGGGGTCAAAATAACCTCCGAACCTCCAATTACACGTTTGACTCTCAATGTAACAATTATCAACGAAAATCCATTGCATCCGAAGTCGGAGCGCTGTCTGAAGTGCGAATCGTGGCATTTTGCGTCGTCGCATCCGTTACAGTGGTTCTGCTGACGGAAGAACCGTCTGAATCCATTGAATTGCGTTTGTCGACCGAATTTCCGGCTGTCGTCACCGAGCAGCTGCCGAAGGCGGAACAATGAGCCGCTTTATCCGCATCTTCATCGTCCTCTTCTTCAGCCAACATTTGTTGGGATAATTTAACTGCTTGAAATTCATTGTAGTGCTTTTTACGCTTCATTTCGAATTGTAATCTCCGTTCTATAATACGTCTATTAACATTCAAATGAAGAAACCCAATTGGTTAACATACAAAACCAAGTATGTACCTTATGGAGTCAACTTAATACAAAAACAAAGTATATAATACTATTGTCTGTTTCATTTAACTTTGTGGTTTTATTTTGAATTTATCCGCAAGAATCAGGCTGCAAAGGCGGTTTAAAATTTTGATGCAATAATGTGGCTTGACAATGGCATACGTCTCCATATGACTCGATATTCTGTGGAATATCGCATTTGCCGCCTCAGCTTAAAAATTTTTTTCAAGTCGCTTTAAATTTTCTACAAAAACCTTAAGTAAAATGAAACAGACTATAGTCGCACATTATAACAATATTTGCGTAGTATTCAATCGATCACTCTGTGAGGCCAATAATAAGATTTCCCAGCTAGCTCACAACGCTATTTAAAGTGAAAAAATATGAATAGGCACGAAGAGGGGAAGACTTAAAGTCAAAACTATTTATTCGAGGCGAAACTGGCATTACCGTGAGCAAGGTTAACCTCGATGTAGTAAGGGATAGGAAGAAAATCGTGCTACTTGGGGTGAATTTCAAAGCAAAAAACAAGGCCTTTAGAATAATAAGTCGATAAATTTTATGTATAAAAATAAACCAGCGGGCTTATATGAGCAAGGCAGAGGTGGCTAGAGAAGGAGCGGTGAAATCCACGAGAAAGAACAAAAAAGTGACGGTCCCCAAAAGTCAATATACATTCTGTCCATCTGAATTTCATGATAGTCATTACAGTAGCACATCATGTGCGGTAAACTGGATTTATTGATCCTAATTACTGCAGCTTAGCCAATTTATGGGTTTCCAGGGGTAAAAATGGAAAAGGACAAGATTACGGTCAAGAACGGACAAACATCAAAGCTTTAAGCGCTAAAATAACAATTGAATTACGTTATTCCAGTTTCTGGTCAATTTAAAGCAGTTTTAAAGAAAATTATCAATTTTATTTTTTCATTCTGGAGGTCTAGATTACACGACATGGGGGTCCAGGGGTATACCCCTCTCGCAGAAGTTGAAAATCCCCCACAGATTGCTGTAGACCCCTCAGAATTCTATTTTTAGTAATATTCTTGACGAATTTTGGCAATTTTAGGCGATTTCACTCCCCCCTTCAGGCTTTTCTTGCGGCCATGTATGGTCTAGACTATACATGGGCAGCGAAAAAATTCCGAGGGGTCTGCTGGATGAAATCGCCAAAAATTTTACTAAAAACAGAATTCTGAGGTCAACAGTACTCGTGATCATCGGGGTTTTTTCAATTTCTGTGAAGGCCCCTCGCCCATGCGTGATTAAGACCCTTTCAACCCCCATGTCTGCTCATTTCGACCCTGACCCTAAGCACCGACAAGGCCCCCGGCATCAGGTCTGTGCTGGCTGATCTGGCAACGGCGTCAGTGCAGAGCTTAAAATACGAGATTTACTGATTGACTGAAAGACATTTTTGACAATAATGCTTTGGTACTTTTAGGACCGCTACCGTTTTTAGCATACATATTCATTAGCACGGAATGGCATACATTAGCACACTGGTTTTTATTTACTTACATAGATAATACGTGCGGTGCAGTGTTGAAGATGTGAGTCCTTTTCAATTTTAATATCGGCTGTGTTCCAAAAACACCACATTCTGCAGATCGATATTTTCTTTGCGTAGACATAGTACAACCAGACTTGAATATATCAAGAATTTCAAGCTAATGCTTATTCGCAATTATAGCAATTCTGATGCTTGCTGGACTCAAAAATACCGCTACATTTATGAATTTCATGGTAACATAAGTATGAAATAAATTATTGCAACATGTTCCTAGAATAGAAACTGACCATATAATTTACATTCACTAGTAAATTACGGAGAATAACAATAGACCAATTCATTTTTCAGTGCACCAAAGTAATAGATCAGATTTTCAAGACGTTTTAATTAGTGACGAGAAGCATAGCTTTGCATTCGGTTAAGCTTATTCTGTCGGACCAATGACTCAAGTTTGCTGCATAAGAGTACAGATTTTTTAAAAGGAAAAAACCAATATAAAAGGTCCATCCACGGACATGCTGCTCAGTTACTAAGTTTGCAAAGTGCCGATGAGACTTCAAAAACAAGTTTCATGTTCTACCTTTTCTTTCAGGGCTCATTTCTTCATCATCCGTGTCGACATCCGAACTGACTAGATTTGGCGATTCGAGCCTTTTCTGCTTCACTCTATGCAAAATGTAATGCGAATGAGCAAACGACGGCAGCAGAGCAAGCGCAGGTTAATTAAATTTTGAGTATTATCTTACAAAGTTTAAAAATAATCTGGCTAAAATCTTTTCACTAAGCGTTGTAACAGAAGCAAGAATTTAAAATCAATATAATCGGATAGTAGAGGCACCAGCATACTTAGTTACTAATAATCGGAGGTAAAATAATTTTTTTGGGTCGTTCTTAAGAATTTATATGGATATAATTCTTTCAGTCCTTTCCATTTTGCAGCAAACATTAGACCATCGCTACGCGTATTTTGCCATTTTGAGGCAAAAGTAAAAGGTCCTCCAAAGCAACCACTCCCAAATGGCTATTCAACCCAAAATTTGGAACCATAACACACAAGCCCGTATCCAGTATTTTATTTCGGAAGAGAGGCGAAAACTTTGAGGTCAAATATCTCGAGAATAATTAGGAGATGGTTAAAAATTAAGGCATTTTTGAGCGTATCTCGGTTAGCTCTATGCAATGATGAAGAAAAATTTCAAACAATTTATTTCATTCCATACTCGCATAAAACAAATTTATCGTACTTATCAAGCTCAAATTTACGCGCTTTTAAGCGGGATAGAAAACAAAAATATATATATAACAAATAAATCTGGCGCAAAGCGCCGAAAAAAATTGACATGCTCTTAATGTCTAACTCAAATTTGGGCGATTTAGAGCGCATTAGAAGACAAAACTAGGTATACATAAAGAATAAGACCGGAAAATTTTGAGTTTACTAGGTCAAGTATGCTAAAATTCAATTTTGGCGAGTTTTTTTTCTTAAATTCAATACGAGTGCATAATCGAACCAAAAAATGCGTTTTGCTGAATCGAAGCTGGTTCAGCCAGTATTTTATCGATCCTTAATGCCTGATTTTTCCACTTTCACTCGAAATTCAAGCAAAATAGGGCTTTATTTTGATAGTAAATAATGTCGCGTTTGAATCATTTTTAAAAGAGGGGCTATTCTCTAAAGTTACCAGTAATATTTTTCGACTATAAATAAAATCTAAAAAATGTACTACAATTTTTTCATTCAAAGTTATTTAGAGTAATTCAATAACAAAGTCATAGATACGCGAGAAGAACTTAAAAAATTAATAACATAGGCCTTAAATTTTTCAATTGCTCTGAAAATTTATGCACGCTTCCACAACTTAATAGATTTCTTAAAAAACGAACGACAAAGAATGATTTTTGCATGGCCAAAACCACGCATAATTCTTTCTGATTCTCGTATTCATTTATTAATTTCTCCTACTAAAATAAATCATATATTCGTTTAGTCACCAACCGAATAGATCGAAAAACCACTAAGGCATTAGAACAAAAGAGCATGAAAATGATTTATCGGAAGCGAACTGCAGAAAACATGTTAATATACATATGTAAATGTATGTTATTTATGTATGTATGCCACAAAAAGGCCGCAGGGCATAAGTTTTCTCGAAAATCCAAATTAAGGCTGATTGCTTTTAGCGGAGAAGGTAATCAGATAACTCAGCGAGGCGAATGGAACAAGACGAAAACAAAAATGATCTACGCATGATTTGATCGCGTAAGGCAATGTCGAAAATTATGCAATATCACCAGACATGCAAAGCACGGAAATTCTAGGGGAAGGGTAATATTTTAAAGTGCCTTTATTGGGGCTCGACAAGTGTATACGCGTCAAAAACATCATTTTTTGAATTTATGACATTTTTCCAGAGTGCAAAAACACAAAAAAATCTCGAAAAATATCAGAAAAATTCGATAAAATTGAACAATATATAGTCAAAAAATGAATCTAGGGCGCGAAGCACCGAAAATTTGAATTTTTTGATTAAATAGATGTCTAAAACGCTTAAAACACCCGTTTTCTGAGAAATTTTTTTCTTAAAAATCGTGAATTATGGGGGGGGGGGCAGTGAAAAAAATTTATGGCGGGGGAGTGAAAAAAATTTATGGGGGCTGAAAATTTTTCTGGGTAACGAAACATTTGAAACATGAAACATTAAAAAAAATGAAAAATGAAAAAATAATGAAAAAACATGAAACACGAAACAAAAAAATGAAACATTCAGACGTACACATACTAAACATCAGGGATAGTATATGCTAAATAGATAACTTAAACACGATAGGTAGCTCATTGAATAGGGAATATTGCAGATAAAAGGATTCATATCTTGTTTTGAGCTCAAATCTAAAGGTATCACTGACACAGCGTACAAGATTTTGTGAAGACCGTGCACTTTACAATTCAGGAATGATGCTCCCAATCAGGCTCGTATCCAGGATTCGACCAAGAAAGGAGCGGATCATACATGCGCAGCATGGGAATTCTGGGGGATGAGATTATAAAATGCCTTTTTTAGGCACAAAATGGTAGGTACGCTTCAAAAACATCGTTTTTCAGCGTTCCTGACGATGCTCTATCTTTCTAGAGCATATAAACATAAGAAATTTCGAAAAAAATTAAAAAAGTCGAACAAATAGAACAAAATATAGTCAAAACATGAGTATAATGGCGCGAAGCGCCTAAAATATGGCACTTCTGAGCACATATAGCTAAAAACGCTTAAAAAAGCACCTTTTCTACAAATTTTTTTGAGAACTTTTGAAAAGTCGCCTATTCTGAGGGCATACATGTAGCAGAGAGGGATGGGGATCCCCTACCCAAAGTCTGACGTCCCCTACCATCCCCACCCCCAAAGCTAGAAAATTTTTAAACCCCTCCATTTTTGAAACGAAACGAATTTTTTAGCCGTTTTTTGGCCAAAAAATTGAGGTTATTCCCCCCCCTCTAAAAATGGCCGGGACCCTCACGAGCCTTCACATGTATGCTGGGGAAGAAGGGTAAAAAACTTTTCGCGGGGAGAGAGGGAGGTGAAAATTTTTCTGGGGGAGGGGTGAACCTCCGAAGATCAGGTACGAAGCAGACCCAACATAATATGGTCTATACATACCTTAGAAAATTCGTCGGAATAGCTCTCAAAAATAGCATTTTTCGACAATCTCTATCCAGTAAGATCATAAAATTCGAACTCTTTCAAAAAAATTCTGTCTTACTTAAAAGGCCGTAAAAAAGTGTCATTTTTTGGTCGAGCTTGGGCCAAAATTATGGAAAATACTTCATATCTAGCGCGAAGCGCCAAAAATTTGAAGACTTTCCGACAAAGACAGCGATTTTTCCATCTTTCCGTGCATTATTTTACCTTTCAATTTTTTCTGGCTAAAGGGGGGCGCCCCACATAAATACGGCCCTGCTTCTAATCATACATTGAACGGCTCGAAATTTCGGGTAGGAATCCCTGAGCCATTCTTAGGGCTAAGGGGTGAATGACCTAAATTTCTAGCCGAAGACGGTGAAAAAAAATCTAAAAATGGCCAAAAAATTCGATTTTTTCCATAAATGGAGGAGATCGAAAATTTTCTGGCTTTAGGGAGATGGTGGTGGGGAACGACCAACTTTGGTTGGAGGGATCCCACATCCCCTGTTACGTGTATGTTTCCAGTGCGTTGCTGAAATTAATATCTCTTTCACAAAACCTTTGCTAAGCATGACCAGTTCTTCCGCTTGATGCTAAGGCAAATCGAATGCTTCAACCGGAGCAACCGTTTTATTATATAATGTACTGTAAACAGCAACAAAAGAGCTAAGAAATTTATATTACGCAGATTACGCAGTATTACGTTACAAGCCTTACTGGAAGGCATTTTTGCAGCCATCTTATGCTAAAAATCACTTCTCGTGCACAATGCTTCAAAACGGAGTACACATCAAAAAATTATTAAATGCTAATTAAGTATATACACTAGCAGCACAAATCTTAGAAGTGAAATGAAAATTCCAGGTAATCATTAGTATGAGCGAATTAAAAGTCGTTTCACTGAGAAAACTACTAAGTATAAAAAAGATTCAACAAGCCTAAAATATCAAATAGGTAATGCGAGGGCCAAGATGAAAATCAAAGCGCGCCTGCGGCTTACTTTTCGCTTATTTCTTCAGGATCGAATTCAACACTAATCTGATCCGATATCGATACCCGACGCACTCCTTCGCTAGTTCCTTCTTCATTTTCACTGTCACTGTATTGATTATATGGCGTTTTAGGTTCCTGAAATGCAGCTAAAATAAGATTAAACCGTGTAATACTTAGTCGTTTCTTTTTGTCTTAGAAATAGCTGACACATACATGCAACGGCTCAAAGTTTCGGGTACGGCATACATGCACTTAGGGGGGTGAGGGGGGTATTACCCCTGAAGGGTCAGCCGGATAGGTACTGTCCGGCGATTCAGAGCTGATGGAAGGTTTTTTGCATCATTTTTGGGGTCAAAAGCAGTAAAAACGTCGAAATTTTTCCGGTGCTTCGCGCCAGATTACTACTTTAAGTACATTTTACCCAAAAAGCGCCAAAAATTGATAAATTTTTGCATTTTTAGTGTTAAACGTGATATAATGCAGTCAAAATAAACTAGAAATGCTTTAAAAATGCGATATTATCACGAAAAAACGTTTTATAGGCTATTTGGACCATTTTGATCGTTAAAACAGCAAAAAAATCGTGAACGTTAAATTTACTGTTTGGGATTCCACTCCCCCTGCCAACCCTGACCTTGTGCACCTATGGGATGGGGGTAACCAGCCATTTTTAGGGGGAGGGTGAATGAGCTCCAATTTTTGCCAAGTCTTCGGTGAGGGGATCCCGATCATCCTATTACATGTATGACTTTACAGTAGAGCATTAATAACAGAATATTCTACGAATCTAAAAGAAAACTAGGAGGTACATCAAAATTTACTAAACAGAAAAAGATTTGCGCATCCAGAATTCTTTAAGGTGTGTACCTCAACTTTTGACCACATAGTCGGAAAATGTTTCTAAAATCTGCTGCGATATATAATACGTATTCACCGTTTTTCCGTGACTAATTTTACTCACTCAAAATCATTTTAGACGTACAATTTTTTGATAAAAATGTCAAAAGTTTGAAAATTATGTTCGAAAAATCATATGCTGTCTAGCACATTCGCTCCGCTTGAGATTTTTCCTTAAATTCAGGCATAAGGATGACTAGAGTATTTTTCAAAGTATTTATCCACTACAAAAGAATTTGGCGCGAAGCATCATAATTGTGCTAGTTTCACATCCTGGACTGTTTTGCTGAGATTTGACGCGGACATCACAAATAAACGGAAACATTTAAAAGATTACTTCAAAAAGACATTTCATACGCTTATTAATAGAATAATTACAGTCAACGTAAGTGATATAATCGGTCCTCAGCCTTAAAAAATGCCATTTTCGACTAAGGGAAGTTTTATTCAACTTTGAGATGAGTTTATCAAACAAAATAAGTAGGCACTAGGCACTACTTTATTTTCAGCATTTTAGAAATTTTACCTTCGTGATAACTTCAATTAAGAAAGACGTCAGCTCGCAAAAACAGTAGACAAATTATGTACATAATCTAGGGCTTTTGGACATTCAACTCCGCTACAATATTTGCTCCGCTGAGAATTCGCGATTTTCAAAAAAATGTAGAAAACGTCCTGGTTTATTGATTTTAATTCAAAATGCCAATTTTTTATGTACTTCGTTATTGTTTTACTTTTTTTGAAGTTTTTTCTTATTGTCCTTGAGAGCATCGTCAGAAAGTCAAAAACAGCTTTGACGCGTACTCATCGCGTTTAAAGCCAAAAACGACGCATTAAAAATTTTTTGGTTCCACCCACGGTTTTTTTGTATTCGGCAAAGATTTTTTCCGATGTACAAAGGCTTTTTCAGGACCGTCTTTGTACATGTACAAAGATTATTGGGAAGACAAAAAGCGTAAAAGGTGTAAAATTCCCAAAAAATTTCGGCGCTTCACTCCGAAATGAGTACTTGTTAGCACATCTGGACAATCACACATGCACATAGGGGGGTGAGAAGGGGGTATTACCCCCCCCCTGAGGGGTCAGCTAGACCGGTACTGTCCGGCGATTTTGAGCAAACAGGTCTTGTTCTGTATCATTTTTGACATCAAAATCAGTAAAAATCAGTGATCGTACGGGGACCCCGACCCCGAAAAACCCCGGCCTAAACCCCGACCCCGACCCCCGACCGGGGGCATGATTTTTCGAGTCGGGGTTGAACCTTTTTCGGGGGTGAAATATAGCATTTTATTTGTTGGTACATAGAAGAATTGTATAAATATCAAATAAAGTCGGAACAAGGACGATTCATTCACCAGCAAAAGTAATATGTTAAACTCGACACTCGCGATATTCCATAAAAAGTACTCCTGGTCGCCATGTTGTTAAGACGTACTTACATGTTCGCATATTTTCCATTATGAAGTGCGC
Organism: Mermis nigrescens; assembly: GCA_036768485.1. Taxonomy (NCBI): domain Eukaryota; kingdom Metazoa; phylum Nematoda; class Enoplea; order Mermithida; family Mermithidae; genus Mermis; species Mermis nigrescens. The sequence goes on from JAVLUZ010000341.1 coordinate 2,262,848, forward strand.
CGAAATTACTGCGTAAACAAGGCGTGGCCGGGGGGAATGGAGGCACATGCCCCCCGGAATTTTTCAGAAATTATGTTGATTTTTCTGGCGCAATGTGTCCAGAACATTGAGTTTAAAAAGGCACAAACGTCAAAATTGAGTCATTATTATTTATTGTTATGCAGATCCAATAAATTTAAAAGCTTGAATCTGTTAAAATAATCCAGCACTTCGCAGCACTTTAGTGATTTAATGCAATATTAGTTCATTGAATGAAACTGCACATGCTTGTTGAACATAATAGTAAAAGTGCGAAAATGTTTGCGTACCAATTTATCTATTCTCTGCTTTGTTTATCTTTCTTTACAAGGACACATAATTCTATTTTAAATGAAAGGAAAGGCCAAATTTTCTTGTGTTTCTGCGCATTTTCTGTTTTCTGAACTAGTTAATAAGAAGGCAACAAATGGGCCTGAAAATGGTAAGAACAGAATTCTCATTGATTTGATACATCTTTCAATGACTTATTGGTTGCGACCCGTTGCTGCGCTACATACTTAGCAGAGGTCGAAAAACGCATTTCAGCTCAGAAGTTTTGTGCAGTGTAGGTGTTCATCGATTTTAAGTTTTTTTTTGTACTTAATTCAGAACCGAGATTTTGCCAATTTGCGAAAATTTTAACTTTACTAATTAAAAATTAGAGTGCTTTTTTACAAAATTTTCGGGGGTTTTGCTCTGGACCTCGCTGGTGGCGCTTGAGCGCGCCACCCCAGACTCCCAGCCGTACAATCTCGTTCTACATGTTGAAAGAGATTTTTAGGAGGACAGAAAAGGTAAAAGGATTAGGAATTTTTAAAAATTTTCGGCGCTTCGCGCCGCAATTAGTTTATCTGTTCTGTATGATTTAAGCGGTATAAATTGAGTTTTAAGAGTAAAAACGTCAAAATTTTCCTGCGCTCAGCACCGCCGATTATTGTCTTAGGGCGGTGAAATATGACTGAATTTCTTGATGCTTTGCGCCATTTATGATTTTTGAACTGTTTGTCAATAAAAAGGCGTAAATTCTACATGAAAACGGTAAAAATTTAGAAAATTTTCGGCGCTTCGCGCCATTGGCTGTTCTACAATCAGTGCGCCATAGAAAACCGTTATGAAAAAACTGTGGAAGAATACGAAAAAGCGAGAGCGATTAGTGATTAAAATTGAAAGTAATGCTAAATTGCTAAAACCATGCTTGAACTTGGAATGAAAATAAAATATTGAACATAACCAGCTTTATTAGTATGCTCTACAAACAAGTGAAGGTATCGTTTTTATCCTTTTCAAATTGGTATGTGATCATGCAATGTTAATTGTTAATCTTCAACCCCGACCCCGACCCCGAAAACCGGGGTTTTTCATCCCCGACCCCGATCGGGGGTGAAAATCTGACCCCGTACGATCACTGGTAAAAATGTCAAAATTTTTCCGGCGCTTCGCGCCAGATTAGTACTTTTAAGTACTTTTTACCCAAAAAGCGCCCAAAATTGATAAATTTTTGCATTTTTTAGTGTTAAAAGTGATATAATGCAGTCAAAATGGACTAAAAATGCTTTTTAAAATGTGTTATTAACATGAAAAAACGTTTTATAGGCTATTTTGACCATTTTGATCATTAAAACAGCAAAAAAATCGTGTACTGTTTCAGATTTTTGGCATTTCACCCCCCTGCCGACCCTGACCTTGTGCACCTATGTGGACAATGGGTTCAACTCGGTTCAACCCGGTATCACCTGAAGGCCACTCGGTATCACCTGGGAAGAACACGAGTATCACCTGAATTTTTTTTGTTAAAAAACAAAGATAAACTCAGCAAAAATCAATGTACAAGTACAAAAGCATGTAAATAGATCATTTAGACATTGGTTCAATCAGTCATTGGACCAGTCAATCATCCAACCGAGTAAGAGTCCAACCAACCAACCAACCAAGCAACCAACCGACTAATTGGCCAACCAACCCACCAACTGACCAACCAACCAAATAACCAACCAACAACTAATCAACCAACCAACTAATCAACCAACCAACTAACAGGCCAACCAACCAACTAACTGCCCAAGCTACCAACCAACTAACCAATCGGCTGGCCGACTAACCAATCAATCAGTCAACCAAGCAACTAGCCAACCAACCAACCAACCAACCAACCAACCAACCAACCAACTGGCCAACCAAGCAAGCAACCAACCAACTAAGTAGCTGTCCATCCAACCAAGCCAACAAAAATCCGGTCAACCAACCATTTAACTAGCCAACCAACCAATTAGCCAACCAACGAATTAGCCAACCAACCAGTAACCAACCAACCAACCGGCCAACCAAACAACCAACCAGCCAACCAACAAACCAACTAACCGGCCAACCAATCATTCAGGTAGCCAACCAATCAACCAACCAACCAACCAATCAACCAACCGACCAACCAGCCAACCGGCCAACCAAACAACCAACTAGATACCCAATCAATTAACCAACCAACTAACCAACCGACACACCACCAACCAATCAACCAACTAACTAGCCAACCAACCAACTTACTGGCCAACCAACCAACCGGCCAACAGAGCAACTAACTAGTCAATCAACCAACAAGCCGACCGACCAACCAAGGGCCAACCAACCAACCAGACAACCAACCACTTAACCAGCCAACCAGCCGGCCAACCGACTAGCCAATAACCAATCAAACAGCCAACTAACCGGCCAGCCAACTAGCCAACCGAATAACCAACCAACCAACTAACTGGCCAACCAGCTAACCAAACAACTAACTAAACAACCAACCAATCAAATGGCCAACCAAACAACAAAACAATAGGCCAATCAACCAACTAACCGGCCAACCAACCACCCAATCATTTTGCTCAAACAACTATGTGACCAACCAACCAATTAGCCAATCAATGCATAACCGACCGATCAACCAACTCACAGACCAACCACTCAGCCGATGAACGAACTAACCAAACAGTCTGCTGATTAACTGACAAGTCAGCCCATTTAATGACCAACCGACCAAATGACGAATCATCAGATCAGCCAACCATCTAACCGACCAATCAACCAGCCATCCAACCAACAAACCAACCAGTCAATCAATCAATCAGTCAACCATTACACCAATCAATCAATCAACCAACCAAGCAACCGATTAATCATATAATCAGCCGACCAGCCAACTGACGAACCAACCATTCAAACATTCATTCTTAAAATTTTTCCCTCGACTTTTCAGCTAGAAAGCTACACATGTTTTTGACGTTTCACAGCGTAAAAATACTAAAATTTTCGGCGCTTGGCGCCATTTATTTAAAAAGCTCACCTTTTGCCTATTTCGATTTTCAATAGATGAAATTTTTCGGCAAATGAAATTTTCTGCATTTTTATCATACAAAAAGGTGCAAAATCGAGCGCAAAATTATACGAATGTCGAAATTTTTCGGCGCTTCGCCCCAGATAGCTATTCCAGCATACTTTTATTCTATTTTCATTTCATGTGTAACTTTTAAGAATTTTCGACGCTACGTATCAAACGCTACAAATACGGGAAACCGAGCAGTAATTCAAGCTTCTAAACGTCCTTCCGCCAGAAATTCACGAATTTTACGGCACTTCGCGCTGGATTTTCACTTAAGTCAACGAAATTTAATGATTTTTTCGCACAAAATTCTCGGAAACTTTAAAACTTTTCGAAGAAATGTGCCAAATTCGATTTCAAACGAAAGTATACGACGTAAAACGCTGAAAAAACGCCAGTCCGCACGTGAAGGTCCTGAATTATTTGTCAATAAAAAAGTCCGCAAAATCTACTTTAAAATGGTAAAAAATATCAAAATATTTCATTAACTATTCTGTATTTTTTATCTTTGGAAACCTATAAATTGAAAGACTTCGGAGACCGTCTTTGCATTTGAACAAAGGGACCTTGTATAAAAACATTGACAAAGGCATGTCAATCGGTGCAGGTGTCAGGGTATAAGATCCACTGCTACTGAGACTGGCATTCAAGACTGAAGTCAAACGTTGATTTGACATAATTTCTACATTTCTTATCTTTAGAAATGTGTCAAATTGAGCTTCATAAGAAAGCCCACTTTGCGCCAGATATAATTGCTGCATAGCTTATATTTGTAAACTTGCAAAAGTGAGCATAAAAGAATAAATATATCGAAAATTTTCAGCGCTTCGTGCCGGATATAATTTCTATTGCATACATTCAGAAAGCTGCAAAATTGAGCTCAAAAGGATAAAAACATCGGAAATTTCCGGCGCTTCGCGCAAACTATAATTACTGTATTGCTGTTTAGAAAGTTGCAAAATTTAGGTAAAAGGATAGAACTCTCGAAAATTTTCGGCGCTTCGCGCCAGGCATAATTACTGGATTGTTTATATCCAGAAACCCGCAAATTTGAGTTTAAAAAGATAAAAATGTAGAAATCTTTCAGGCGCTTCGCGCCAGAATTTAAGCCCTCTCTCTATTAAGAAAGCTTCAAAATTCAGCTTGAGGAGATCAGAACGTCAAAAATTTTTCGCCAGTCTTATAATACGCCCGTTTTTGCACTGTTTGTCTTCAAAGGTTGCAAAATTGAGTTTAAAAGAGTAAAAATGCTAAAAAAATTTCTCGAATCTTAAATTTTAAATTTTTTGAATATTTTCATTCGCCATTAAATGGAGCTCGTCGACAGACGTTTAGTCGAATACTTTTTGTACTAGGTTAAAGTTTTACAGCTGAAGCAAAATTTCAGAGGACAAAAATCTAAATACCAGAATTTCTTCTTTCTCTTATCAACCCTACATGCCTCAAAATTAAGTCGAAGGTGATGGAAATGCCATAATTTTCCATTAATAATGCCGACGTTACTAATTTATTCATAAGTCTCTTTCGATAAATTCCTAAAATTGAGCTGTAAAGGGAAATTATCAACATTTCTGCTAGATTTAATATTCTTATTTCCCGTTTCGCATCAAAGAAGCAGTTACAAACCTAAGCGAAGTTTAAGGATGATTAAGGCTGCAAATTTTGTGGCGAGAACGGTAATAAGTTTCGGTACTGCTTGTATTCCGTATCTTTGAAAAGCGATCATATTGAGCTTAAGAGGATAAAAGGCCAAGATTATTTGGCGCTTCGTGCCAGATGTAATGTTTAATAATGTTTTAAAAAATGAAAAGGCCAAAATTTTCACGCATTATTTGGCAGATATAATAAATTATTTCATTGTTTATCTGTAAAAAGGCTGCTTAATTGGACTTATGCAAAGTATAGGGTAGAAATTTTCCAAAAGGTCAATTTTTGGCGTTGTCTTGTCCTTTGAAAATATGTGAAATTGAGCTGAGGATGAATAAAAGGCCAAAAAAATTTCCAGAGGTGAACACTCTAAAAACTATAGTTGTAAACAATTAGTGTACTGACTAATGATGCTAAATGCGAGTAAATTAAGACGGATAAAACAAACGCAAATGATGCATGCAGACATGCAGAACGTTCCGAAAAAGTTATCTTAGGTAGCGCGTTAGCGCGTACCTATAATATACTTGGGTACCCCCAACACCTGTGCACCCCCCTACAGCTATAACGGGACACTTCTGGAAGGTGCGGTTTTTTTTAAAAGAAAGATAATAAAAAAATTCGCTGCCCGTGTTTTTTTGTTTTTCTTGAAACTCAAAATTGACTGTGTAAAGAAGGTGCAAAGTTTTTGTGTAACGGTATAACATAGGACAAATTTTGGGACCTTTTTACTGCGGCATGTGGACAACTGAGTATTGATGACTCGAAGGATTGAACAGGATAGGATAATAGAGGGATGAATTCTTCAGATGACACTTTTTTTGTTTTTTGAAATTCGCATTAGTTATCGAATGGCAGTGTAAAGAGTGCGAAAATCTGGGGTTGAAAAAGCACTTTTTGGTCGAGTTTTCAACCTGCCTATGTCCGATACTAACTCCGGTTATGAGTTTTTTAAAATGTTTTCTGACAGAAATGTAGAGCGGATCAAGGGCTACATTCTGCATATAAGCAAAGTCTTCTATGCTCTATGGTGAGTTAGATCCTGGGGTTTAAAGTTTACACTCTAGTGGATGGTGTAAAAAACGGATTTTAACTAAGATTTCTCTGCCAAATTTTTCCGCTTATGAGTCAGTGTAAATCGAAGACAGCATTAATAAAGTGCCTCTCAGAGGCTAAACATCGCAGCAAACCGCATTTAAAAAAACGCAATATTGAGTTATTTATGGGGGTGTAAAGTTCGAAATCAGAGGTAAAAAATGGGCGAAAAAACACGTTTTTTACGAAGTTTGATTGATAAATCATACTAAATAATTTTTGCAACAGAATTTCGGCACACAGGAATGTACTACGATTTAAAAGCTACAAATTGTACCAAACCGAATTTTTTTAAACTCAATGGGGAGTTCGGTACGGAATTTTAAAGTTTACAGTGTTCTAAATGATGGAAAATACGTTTTTGTTGCGTTTTTTGTTCGCCACTTTCTCCGTCCAGAAGTCGGGATAAGTCTAATAGAATAAAAATAAAGTGCTTTATATCGGATGCATGTCAAAGCAAATTGTCTATACATTAATATTTAGCGAGTGTAAAGTCAAAAATTTGGAGTTTAAAATGCGTTTCTGTCTTGTTTTTTCTGCCTGCTTCTCCGATCACGAGTCAGGGACACGTTTATCAAGTCTAGAAATGGACCAGGAACCAAATTTGATATGCCAGTCTGGCACATATGTTTACACTCTACGGTGTTGTAAAGTAGTTTACACCAATTGTTAGTTTGCCAATAGAACATTATGTAGACTTAATTTTTTCATAAATATTAATCGTAATATCGGAACAATATTAAAATTACGAATCTGACTAAAATCTTCTTTACACTAGGTGTTTACATGAAGTTTACACTACATATGTATTTATCTTCGTTTTTGAGCATTCCAGAAACCTAATTTTTTCCTGGAGTCTAGAAGTTTTCAAAGGATCAAATGTGAGACGTCACGTAGGTGCGTTTGTTTACATCCAACAGTGATGTAAAGTAGTTTACACTCATTGTTTATATGTCCTCAGACCATTGTAGAGACATAATTTTGTCATGAATGTTGATCATAATATCCGAGTAATTTTTTACACTGCATGTTAGCCTTTGTTCTAGAGCATTGCAAAAACCGAAATTTTTTCCTGAGATATAAAAATTTACAGGGAATGAAATATATACGTCAGTTGGGCGCGCTTGCTTACACTCAGCAGTATTGCAAAGTGGTTTAAACCTAATGTTTATTGTCTTTAAAACATTATGGACTCATTTTTAAATAAATGTTGAAAGTAATATGGGAGCAATATCAAAATTACGAATCCGACTAAAATATTCTTTACGCTATGTGTTTGTGTAAAGTTTACGTTACGTGTTAACCTTAATTCGATAGACTTGCAGAGACTATGTAACTGAAGTCAAGAAATTTTCAAGGATTCATATGTGAGACATCAATTAAGTGAGTTTGTTTACCCTCAAAAGTAATCTAAAGTGATTTAAAAATTATGTTCAAGTGTCCTTAGATCATTGAAGAGATGTAATTTTGTCTTAAATGGGTTGCATTAAAGTTAAATCTTTCTTAGCCGTGTTTATAATATGTTTCACAAAATCTTGCACATGGAGAGCTATCGTTTAATTGATGTAAATTGCCTGCAAAAGTGGTTTAAAATGAACCAGCAATCACGCTACTGTGCACAGAAGTCGACAAAGATATGCAGCTTTATTGTAATCATGTACATTAATAAGCCGTAAAGTGTTAGTATTCTCAACACCTAGTAGTTGTGTAAAGCTTGCACTATTCATTTGTTGTTAATAAGTAGTCTATACTACAAATTTATTTTACTACCAAATCAAAGCGTTAGTGTTCCTTATATTTGATATTTGCGTGAAGTTTTTGAATTTTTGCCGAAAAACTTTGCCTTCTAATTTACCAACATCCCGCCTTTTCCATTTTCTTGAAGTTTAAAATCTTTTATAATTCTCTTATAATTTAATGGTAGGTTTTAACTTTAAGTTTCTCTTGGTTTACAACTCTCGCTTAGCAAGCTCATTTTTCAAAACTTTTTCATAGTGATCAGATTAGTCGCGTTTAGTTTGGAATTGGTGGACGGTCGTTATTTTATTACTCGGCTTAAATAAACCAAGTGACTATCTTTTGATTATTTTCTTTATCGCAAATTCAAACACCCAATTTTCAATTTGAAAATGGACCCAATTTTCAATTTGAAAATTGATCCAATTTTCAATTTGAAAATTGAAAATTGGGTGTTTTCAATTTCAAAAGTCACAACACATTGTGCTTGTGTATTGATTGAGTGAGGATTTGCAATGTGAATTCGTCGGTTAAATATTTGTGCTTGATTATAAGTGAACTGCACATTAAGAAGAAATAACTTAATGGAGTTTTAATTTGAAAATGGATGGTGTCAATAAGGTTGTCTTGTTTAAAAAGGATAATGCTGATGTTAAGAACAATATTGTTTCCCGCGTTCTTGGACTGTTGTCATTATTGTGGCATATTACTGATTGTGTTTACTGACTGATGTACTGAAATCACGCTAATTAAAAGTAGTGTACTAGCAAAGAAAAATGCTCCGATGGAACAAAAAAGATGAATATACTTGGAATTGTGGATTATTATGGATGTAAAAGGAGTGGACTAGGAAAAATCTACCTAAAGTCGGAAAATCTGCTAAAAATCACACTTTCTCTAAGCAACGCAAAAAATCGATGTATATTGTGCGGCCTCTAAAAAAGTGTCTTTTTTTAAATAATGTTCGAAGTTTCAGATAAGAGTGTATAAACGTAATCTATCAAGTTTACTTTTTTAAATTGCTGGCACCTGATTGATAGAAAACTAAGAGGTATTGTATTTAAAGTTGTTTTATTTTGTTATGAGCATTATAGCAAGCAAAGCAGGAGCTGATTGATTAGTGCACACAATCGTTTCGGGCATGCTAGTGTATCTACATTTAGTCTGTTTCAAGTCAACTTACGCGTTTCCTACTGTTTTAAACCAACCATGTCTTCAATTGTCTTCGATGTTTGCTATTTCTTTCAATTGGCTTGGAAGACTGTTAGTTTACTTAATATCATTTCCCATAGCTACTGCATAGCTAACGTGCTGCTGTTTCAATCATTGTTATGGTTGAATATTTATTTTAATCTGTTGGCCGCAGAATATACATCGATTTTTTGCGTTGCTTAGAGAAAGAGTGATTTTTAGCAGATTTTCCGACTTTAGGTAGATTTTTCCTAGTCCACTCCTTTTACATCCATAATAATCCACAATTCCAAGTATATTCATCTTTTTTGTTCCATCGGAGCATTTTTCTTTGCTAGTGAGGTAACATATTCCAAAACAACCCTTTTTCGAACCAGCAACCAACCACAGTTTTTGGCCGCCGTTATCATCTGGAAGACCGGCCTTTGTCCAGGTATGCTTGTTAGTCCTATATATCTTTAAAATGGCAGAATTTGCATTTAGAATGGAAAAATGTCAAATTTTTCGGCGCTTCGCGCCGTTTTGATACAATTTTCAGTAACTTTTGGCGTCAGAAACCTATAAATTAGCTAAAACACACTACCAAAGATCGAAAAACCCTGTTTTACCACACTAAAATCGTTACTGTACATATTATAGTGCACAAAAATTTGAATGTACAAAATGTAAAAAGACTTTTGGGGACCAACTTGTACATGTACAAACGGATCTTGTACAAAAAAACACTGGTCCCACTCCCAGATTTCTCATGTTGTGCATGTATGATAAACTCCCATATTTTTTAGTCAATCCTTCCCTCAAACATCAAAATCACCATCAACAGCCGATTTTTAGAAATTTGAGCGGAAAAGGTTGATAGTCCTCTCTCTCTCATCATACTGTTTCTGTATCGATATTGGTTTGCTACATTATATGCGCACAAAAGCTGCAGGAGCGACAAAAGGAAATATTTGGTAAGTCTTCGTCATTTATAGCATTCGATATTATACATATGTACAATTTAAGGTGAGATAAAAAGCATAACAAAATTTCGAATTTTTCAATATCAGGCAGTTTCACGAGGTCGAAAATTCAGGAGTGTGGTAAAATCCCGGAATTCGAGACCAGTAAATTTCAAGCCTTGCAGGTCAAATATGAAAAATTATTAAAACATTCTACATGAAATGTTTTAAAGTAAAAACTGCATTTTTTACTACTTTTTATCCAATTCTGACTCTTTTTATCACCTTTACCGGTAAAAAATATAAGGATTCACCGGAAATTTTGACTTTTCAGATCGTTTTAACTTCATTCCAGGCATTTTTTGGGTGAACAAAATTTCGACATCTTTGCTACTTCCGTTCCCAAAATCACGCAGAGACAGTGACTCAAGTCTTGTACCCTGAGGCAGGGGTTACACTTTACCTGTTTAAAGTCGTTTGACAGTGACTCAAGTCTTGTACCCTGAGGTAGGGGATCTACTTTACCTCACCTCCCCTATGGGAATATGTAGTATATCAGGCATCGTATTTCGGCATTCCGATTTTATGCTCTTCGACGAAAGATACAACTAAGCATCCATAACGGCTCAAGATTTTGGGTAGTGGAGGTCCCCGGTCATTTTAAGGGGAAGGGTAAATGATCTCTATTTTTGTCCGAAAACGGCCAAAAAATTCAATTTTTTTCAAAAAATAGGGGTAGGTCAGTGATCGGACCGAGGGTACTTTTGGACCCCCGGCCTCGGTAGTATAAAATTCTTACCTCGGCTTAGGCCAAGAGTCGTGCCGAGGGTAATGTATATGAGTATATATGAGGTACTTATCATGTTACTATGTTCACAAGTGGGAATAACGTAAGATTCAATTATTAAAATTTAAAAAAAAACATTCATGAGGCATTTAAATCTTTTGTAACTTTCATTTCTGTAAACATGACTGTGTTGATGCACTGTCAGCTACTTATGTATAGCAGGCGGTGAGGTGAGATTTAGAAATCTGAGATCAGTAGATTGTGAATCGATTTCATACCGTTTAATAAAAAAGAAAATTAAAAGATGCATAATTCAATAACTAAAATGAAATAAATGAGAATGAATTACATTAAGATTAATGCTGTACTGGGGCCTGGCCCCGGGGCCTAAAAATTTTAAATTAGATTAATTTATTTGGACCTTAAAATTAGATCCAAATCAGAAAGTGACCTAGTTCCATCAGTCACACTTTTATTTTGCTGTAAAAGTCAACGAACTTCGATTAATTTATTCTTTTGAGACAAAACTGATGAAATTCGTGTTTAATCCAATCAATCAAGTCAACAAATTTGCACCGAACAACAGTCATCCTTGAATGATGCCGAGTTATAACTTTCAGTACAGTTGCATTTGCATATCGTTTACGGTTTAAGCTTAGCCTACTTTGGGGGTCATAGAGATTTTTTGAGCTAAAATGATATTAAAAATGGATAGAAAGCTTTAAATGCGTATTAATTCTTAGTTTCTGGCCAATTTCATTCATTTTTAGCCTTTACTTTTGTTCGCTCCTAGCCTTAATCTTATTATATTTACCCCAGAACTTTTCCCCAATACAGCCTTGAAATAGATGCGAGAGCAGTTCTCTATATATCTCGCTGCCTAAACTCCTAATTGAAAATTGATTTGTTTTCACACATTGCCTCATTAAATTCTTAATTATGTTGGTTTAATTTCAAGGGAATTCGATTGCTTACCTAAAAAGCTGAAAAACTAAATGTATAAAATTACAGTGCAATCCTAAACAGCATAAAATATCGAATATGAGAAAGAAAAAATTATTCAAGTGAATATGATCTTATCTTGAGTAAAGGTGCTATACGTCATAATTATAATTATTTTTATATATTATTTATTATCATAAGTATTATTATTACTATTTTATTATTTTATTCACTATTATTATGGGACGAATAAGAGCTGGGTAGGTAAGGTACATATATACATATATTCTCTTGGTTTACAACTCTCGCTTAACAAGTTCATTTTTCAAAACTATTACCTAGTGAACAGTCGCTTCTACATATATACTACATTACATAACGAATGTTAGCATGGGGTTATCAAATGACACATGATATAGTATGTTTTCAGGCCCCGGTCCGGTAAAAAAGGCGGCCCCAGTACAGCTCTAATGAAGATTAAACCGTTTTACAGTTTTGGCGTTTTTGCGATAAAAACTATAATGGCCAGAATTTGCTTCACTTTAAGACAAAGGTTCCTGATCATAGATGCACAGCACGGGTAACCTGGGGGTCAGCGGATGTAAAGAGGTTCAAGAATTGAGTTTTTCGGGCCCAAATGACCTCAAAAACTGGTATAAGCACTAAAATAGCGTTAAAACTACATTATTACACAGTTTCTGATTAATTAAAAACACTTTTGAAGAAAATTTTTAATTTCATCTATTTTTCGCCTTCATTTTGCCCATTTTTCCAGAGAAAATTTTAGGTTTAGACCCTAAACCCCGTGCTTATCTGCTGCTGATGTGTCGAATTTAGGATATTTAGGCATGAGGCAGTTTTCAAGATATTTTCAAAACTATCGAGGTTAGTATCAAAAATCCATACTTACGGACAAAATGATATTTTTACTTCCTTCATTGTCTCTAAAATCATTTTTCTTACAGAAATTTACTTTAAAGTTTCGAGATTTCTAGAAATAACTACATGTTTTATCAACATGTCATTAAATAGCGTTTAACGCTAATTTCTGACAGGAAATGTAAAAAAACGATGATCAAACGCGATAAAAGTTGCTGCAGACGTTTTCATGACTTAAGTCAAATCTTGTAGCCTACCCTCAAGATAAAGAATAAATAAATTATAGCTGGCGCAGAACGCCAAAATTTTCGATGTTTCTATCGTTTCAAGCTAATATTAGCAGTTTTCTGAATAAACGCAACGTAGTAATTATGTCTGGTGCGAAGCGCCAGAAGTGTTTGAAATTTGTAGCATCTTAAGCTAAATTTTGCAGCTTTCTGAAGATAAGCATTGCAGTAATTACATGTCCCGCAAAGCGCCGAAAATCTTTGATGTTTTTATTCGTTTTTACGCTCAATGTAGCACATGTCCAAAAACAAGCAAAGTAGGAATTATATATGACGTAGAGCACCAATAACTGTGGTTCAATTCACGTTAGTGCAATCTTGTTACTCGCAAAGCTTTTTACATAAATAGCAAAACGTCTTACAAATAGGGATGTCCCGGGGCAGGCTTTTAAGCCGGGGCCCGGGCCGGGGCATATGCAACGGCACCGGGGCCGGGGCAAGATGTAATGCATACTAATGTATGATGACCCTATAAGTGTACGTTTAAAATTATTTACGGTACTTTTTTACATTAGTACTCAATTATATAACTGTGAAAAGGGAATTAATTCCAGGTTTCTCACCGTATACTGACTTTAAATCAAAAGCTCAAGAAGTTAAAAAACGGTTTATTAGCGATAAATCATAAATGTAATACTGTATTCAGATTTTCAAAACTTCATAACTGATTTCCGGGGGAGGTAAAGAATTGCGAGGTAATTTTAAAGTACGAAATAGAATACCCATATAACTTAGGATCTAAGCTCTCAATTAACGAATGTCAGGTTTTGAAAAAAAAATTTTTTTTTGCGATGTTATGTGCTCGTCATTTTATTTATGGTAAAGATTATTTTTTCCGCTGAAAAGTCAAACAAAGTATAAGCATTTCAGTTCGAAGCATGTATTTTTATGTTTAACACTATCATTTTTGTTCCAATTTCCACCTTAAAAGTTCATTAATTTTCAGTAAAAAACTGCCAATCTATCTATTGATTATATACGTTACAGTTCTTGGATTTAAGACTCCCGATCCTACATTTTCTATTCCGAATTAGTCGTGTCTTCCACCTGCACTAAGCCATAAAAATCATGGATGTACAAATTTTAAGCATCTTTTTTGCCCAGATTGTGGCTAATGCGATAAATATTCCCGACAGCACAAGCTTGATTTTCAAGAAATCCCTCAAAATTGTGATCTAAGAAACAATATTTACATATGATTTTAGGTCAGGGCACCAAGAACTGCGATCATGGCATCGAATTTCGCTTCCTTCTTAAGCTGATCCTTTAATCAATTTTACGCATTCCATCTGTTCAGAGTTAACAGATCATCGAATTTCATTTATAAGATCTGTCAGAATAAAAACAAACTTATTCGTGATCCTATTTAGGCTATTTGTTTCGAGATGAACTATAAAATTAATAAATAAATCATAAATGTATCAATGATATAATAATAATAATCTGAATAATAATTATTAATAGATTTATTAATAACTAATTTAAAAAGTAAAGCGAATATGCTGAATTTAAATTGCTTAAGTTGGGTCCAGATCTACATTTGAGCTGTAGAAACAATTTAACGATCAAATTTTGCCATTTGAATTCGTCAGTATTCTGAAATATACAATTTCTTCGGTTCCTCATAATTTCCAAGATTGATTTTAAAAGAAAATCTTAGAGTTTTGCAATCATGCACAAATGTTTCAGCCTCGGCCCGGGGCCGGGGCATAAGCCCCAGCACCGGGGCTTGGGACATCCCTACTTACAAACAGTGATAAAATAGCACCTTGGATAAAATTTATAGCAGTGAACAATTTATTTTTAGCCTGAATGCTTCAGAGAACTGGTGAACAACAAACAGATTAAGTCGTTAAAATAAATTAAACTCGCCAAATTTTAACCCTCGGCGCTTTCTAGCTTTACTCTCGGCGCCGAGGCTCCAAAAAACGCCGAGTTTTGTCAAGGCCTCGGTCTGATCACTGGGGTAGGTGAATGACCTCGAATTTCTGGCCAAAAATAGCAAAAAACGCATAAAATGGTCTAAAATCCAAGTTTTCGCCAGAAAGCGAGGGAGGAGTCAAAACTTTTCTGACTTTGGGACTTCGGAGGATGGGGGACGCTGGCCTTTGTTTGGGGGATCAACTTTTCCCCGTTACATACTCGTATATGATAACCATATATAGGCACTTAATCTTATGTGCTCACTATGAATGTTTACGTTTTAATATGCTCCATAGGATGATAGAGCTTGTTAAGGCTTATATGTTTAACACGTAGGTCGTGCGTGGGCGGAAATAGGACCGACGTGTTAAAGATATAACCCTGACAAGCTCTAGAAGCGTATTAAAGTGTAAACATTCGTGGCGAGTAGTGTAATTACTCTAAGTAAAGTTCATATTTCAAATTAAATCATGCACATTTTATATGATCTTAAATCACACGTTATTCATATCTTTCACTTTACAGCGAGGCGTATACTTATGAGAGTCGAAATCAAAATACAACTAGAAATTGGAAGAGCAAAAACGACGAAACTCCAGATTTCGGACAAGGTTTACATAACGCCAACAACTTTTAATTTCGAAACTACGTTACGCAAACATTTCACGTTTTAATTTATGTATAAGCAATTATGTTTTTTTCAAAATAAATGATACAACATTAAACATAACCGACAGCCTCATACATACCTTAGTCAATGGAACAAAGATAAAAGATAACTATTTACGTCGATTTTTCGATGCCCGTAATCTTTGTCAGCAGGATGGTACGTGAGCACAATATTCATTTCATCAAAATGAGCTTCTCTGCTTGGCGAAGTTCTGTCATATAAAATAAAATTATGTTTTATTATATAATAAATTTGACGTAATTGCTAACCTTGTTTTATTGTTTATATTATTCATTTAGAAATACTAAATTAGTAAAATTGTTAATTTTAATGTGAAAACAAATAAAACAATAGCTGGAATGCGTGAAATATATTATGTAATCATTTGGTAAAGAAAAAATAGTCTGCAGAAATAAAATTGTATGCGTCGTTGAAAACTAAATTCAGCAACAGAATATTTACATTTTGGTTTTAGCTTTATAAGACCGGATAAATAGTAGGCACAGATTTTAAGACGTTTACGGTTTGCAAATACGCATGTGTAGTAGTATTCGCAGATAATTTATTTATCCGAATAGACTCATATAACGTGACTGTTGCGAAAAAATTAAAAGGGCTATGAAAATTTTATTGAATATTGAATATGCTATACTTTTTAGGCTTTTATAGCTATAATTGGAGACAGGAAGAAACTTGCCTTTTCTGATTAAAAAACAGACATAGCATCATAGATTCATAGATGCACAAGGTCAGAGTGGCCAGGGAGGGGACAAAAAACCACACATGATGTTGGTGATTCCCCCTAAGAAGAGTTTTCTTCCCGCCAGAATCGTGATTTTTCGAGTTTTCGAAAAAACTCGTAGAAAAGGTGCTCTTTTACGCGTTTTTAGTCTATTTGCTTAATATGTCAAATTTTCGGTGCTTCTTACAGGTACTCATTTTTTGACTGTATTTAATTTAATTGGTTCAATTTTTTTCTCTCGAATTTTTCTGTTTTTATATTATAGAAAGATTGAGCATCGTCAAAAGGCCGAAAAACAATGTTTTTGACGCGTTCACTCCATAGAATTCCCATGCTGTGCATGTCTGGTTGAAACCGGGATTTATACTTCAGTAGTTGAACTGATTAGGTGAATTATGTAGGTCGAAATCGCTTGAAGATAACTATTTTGGGCTGAAATTATTCGACAGTAGATACTCAATTTTCAGACGCTTCAGCGGAAAAGAGGTTGACGGACGACACCCCCTCTTACCTCTCCCAATGTGCATGTATGATTCGCATACTGAGTTACCATTTTTCTTCTAATTAAGGAACGTCTGGAAGAACATTTACACATCATTCTTTATAGTCAAAAATAACATTTTAAAGCATGATAACTTTTTAAAACACCTTTAAACGTTAAAAAATATTTCGTGAATGTTTCCGATTGGGATATGAGAAAATACGTTCGTCACTTCTACTCTCCTTTCTATAAAACTTCAGAAAAAACCGAAACTTCACTCTGAAACTTCAGCGCAATTGAAAACCTTTTTACAAAAGGGTTGGTAAATATCAAATAATACAGAGATCGATTCGTTTTGAAGATAAATACTTATATAGAAGTCAAGCGATTTGCTTTGTATTCAAAGCAATAATCGCTGCAACCAAATTATTGCGGCTTGCTTGCTTATTTATGATATTGCACTGAACACTTTATCAATACTTACTCTTTCTTTTCTTTGTCAAAGCTAGATGCGGTCTTCAGAATGCTTTTCTTTGGCTTGCGTGCCAAGAATTCTCGCGGATCTGGTAGTGGTGCATGGTCATCGTCCATACTAAATTTACAACATACGTATGCTACGTCAATTTCACCTATAAAAGCGCTCGATTAGAGGTAATAAATTAATACTCTTATTTAATTGAGCATGTAAGAAGTGTCATTCTCAAAATCAGGAATTCAATTATAAAATATATTTTTCCTTCCAAAAAAAGCACATTTTAAACAATGTATTAAGTGAATATTTCTTTATTATGTGACAGACAATGGACAAAAAGTGTAAAACTATGAAAACATTAATACTTCTGCATTCAGTAGAAGTGCTAATCGCCTTTTACTGAAGAACAAGAAAAAAATGCCAACACCCACAAGACAATACGATAATCAGAATTTAAGCAAAAAGTGGTATAGAAATCCCATCATGTGAAGTTGGATTCATTAAGTAAGGCCAAAACCATTGAAAAGCGGTTTTTGGCCAGTATATTCATCACCTGAGGACAATGCATTTCTTAATACCAGAGCAATGACCCACATTCTTGCGAAGAAATTCGCTCACAAATGTGGCATACAACGTTTCAAAGTCAAATTTAATCTCCCACTTTAAAGTTGAAACCTATGTACCTAACCAGGGGCGTGCGCAGGATTTTTTAGGAGGAGGCGGTCCAGAATTCATGACCCTATATTTCGAGATATATTCGCCGGGGCACAAAATAAAGTGATTCTGACAATTTCCAACATGCTCGATCCATTGGTCCTTATACAGAATAGCAACTGCTTTTGTGCAAAGTATAGTCGCAACATTTATTTATTTTTTTCAAACTCCCATGCTTAGGCTTAGATTTATTAGGGTGGTAGTATTCCCGCTTAGGTCGGTATTGCTCCCACTCAGGTCGGTAATGCTTCAGCTTAGATCGAGGTAAAGGCATTTGTTTGTTTGATGACGTCATGATAGTTACTATTCTGTAGAAGTATCGATCCATTAAGCTCATATGTAAAATTCAAATTTTTTGGAAAAAAATTTTTTCTATCAATAGGCTATGAAAAATGACGTCTTTTTGGCCGCGCTTGAGCAAAACTTATGAATAAATAATGATCACACGGTGCGAAGCGCCTAAAATTTTGAAATTTTACGATGAACAGATGCAAATTTACATTATTTTTCACGCATTATCCTACCTTTCCAAAATTATTTTTGGACTAGGGTGGGGAGCGGCCGCCCCCCCTGCGTACGCCCGTGTACCTTACCTATCTCAAAAGAGTCTCTCTCTAATACTATTTACTTTAGTACCATTACCAGGCCCGTATCTAGGGGGATAGGGGGCGTGTGCCCCCAAAATGAAATATGAGAATGATTTATTCCTTTACTCCCCTTTGCTTATTCAGCCACACAAAAATTTTCGGCACTTTGCGCCGATTTCACAATTATAATTAGGGTCTATTCAGTCCCAAGCGCGCGGTTTAAACACTCCATTTTACTTTTTGTACAACCTAAAGCGTATTTTGCATCTATGTCTACTGTTCTGCATAAGTTTTACGTGGAAAATGAGATTTCTTCAAGAGGCTGTCCATTGAATTCTCACCATATTTAACGCATCTGAATTCTGGGTAGCAAAATTTACAAAGTGTTTAGCTCTAGCGGCTATAAAACGTCTTTTTTAATTCATCCTTTGGTCCCCTTGTTTTAAAAAATTTTGGTTGAGCCCCTCCCGCAAACAAATTCTGGATACGGGCCTAGCCATTACGTTTGTTTTTACCAGAATCACCATGTTGAAAATTCCGAAAATATGATCAAAACCTAAAAAACTTTAAACGTAAAAGTTGGGGTAATCCAGCATGGGAAACCTTGCCTTGCTCTATCCTCTCTTTCTGCCCCCTGCCCCTCCTATTTACGGGTCTACGACGTTTTGGCGCCAGCAACTTACAAATTATTCTAATTAGCATATTGTTCTTTTCGATTCAATGAGTTTTCATTTGTGTATGACTGTAATACTGTAGAAAATCCAGTGCATTTTTAGATGCATTTAATTATCTCACTAAATTCAAAAATATTCTAAAAGTAATTTATAGCATCATCTGAAGCCTCAAACAACACGAAACATCAAATTTTGGGTTAGGAGCAGCAATGCTGGGCACTTATTCTGAGACGTGGACGAAATAAACGATTCCCTAATTACTTCTTTCTAATTCTTAGGACCAGGTGGCTTAGCCAAAGGTTAACATGCTGTGTTGTAAAGCGAGAGGTCGGAGGATCGAAACCTCGCACGTGAAAGTTACTTTCAAATTCTGAAAAAGGTATGCTTATACCCCAATTTGAAAAAACTAAGAATTACTGAACGTACTCTAATGCTGTATGGGACCATACATGATCTTGGGGAGGGGTCTGGGGAAGGGGGCGCAGAATCATTTTTCACCCCCCCCCGCAAATAATTTTTCACCCCCCAGAATTGGCGATTTTTCAAAAGTTTCCTGAACTTACCTGAAAATTGGTAGAAAAAGTTCTTTTCAAGGGTTTTTGGCTATCTATTTGCTCAAAATCGCCAAATTTTCGGCGCTTCGCGCCATATATTCATGTTTTAAGCGATATATTGGTCAATTTATTCGATTTTTTCGGAATTTTTTCATGATTTTATGCTCTAGAAGGATGAAGTATCGTCAGAAACACCAAAAAACGATGTTTTTTAACGCATACCGGCCTTTTTGGGCCCAAAAAAAGCACTTCAGGTTTTCACCCCCCCAGAATTCCCATGCTGTGCATGTATGTATAGGACCCTAGCGATAGAAAAGATAAAAAAATTTGACGGGTGTTAAAGTGCACAAGTGCCTTCAAATAACCTGTTTAAGGCACTTATGCAGTTAAGTGGCCATCGAATTTTTTCCATCTTTTTTAACATTAGGGTATATACAGGGTGAATTTTTTCCATCTTTTTTTACGCCAGGGGCTAAACTTTACTATATGGTGTGAACGGAAAACTTGCAGATGTACGTGAAAAGGAACGATATTGATTGAAATGAGGAGGACATGCATAAAGAAAGTGCGGAAAAAAAATTTTATGAAAAACGGACCAATACTCGTGAAGATAGAGTTACTCAGGATATAGCTATATTAAAGTTAGGTATTTTACAGTTTACTAAAAATGTTCCGAATTTGGGCTGAAAACATATGTATCTGACATTTTCAAGGTCGCTGATTACGAAAAAATAACTCTTATTTTACGGAAAAAAAAATTTCGTTTGAAAATTTTCAAATTTGAAAAAACAATTTTTGCCTGTTCTTTCTGTCTAGATAATGTGAAAATTCAAGTTTCTGCTTAAATGACGCTTAGGCTTAGGCTTAGTTTATATGAGGTGTTTTCGGCTGCTTAGGTCGAGGTCGCTCCCGCTTAGGTCGAGGTATAGATGCTTAGGTCAAAGTATAGATGCTTAGGTCGATGTTTAGACGCTCAGGTCGATGTATAGATGCTTAGATCGACCTCAGTTGGGTACATGTTATTCTGCATTCTACTGTTTGAATCTTCAAATGGTTGGAACTTTGAGATAATCCAAAAATGCTGTTTGAATCGTATTTAAGTAGAAACCTTTAACTGGATGTAAACAATGCTAAAAATAGTAAAATTTAAAAAAATTTCTTGTAAATTTGGGCAAGAAATTACAAAAAAATTTTTCTTCAATCTTGGTTTCCATGCAGTATAACTTAATTTTTGTAATCTGCGACCTTGAAAATGGCAGGGAAATATTAATTAGTAAAAATTGGAAACCTTTGATAAACTGCTAAAATTCCTTAGTGGCTCAAAATGGTGAATGTTGAAGTATGATGTTTGAAGTAACGTAACTCTGTGAGTTTTGTATGGATTTGGTTTATTATTTTTTCCGCGTCTTTTTAGTGACACAAAGTATCGTTTTTGCGCAATTGTATGGCAGTTCTGCCGGAATGGCGCAAAATCGGTTCACACCATATTCTTCAAAAACTCCCACCAGGGTTCTCACACGAGTTTTCCCGAGACAGAAAATAACTTTCAGGTGACAGGTTTTGACCCTCCGACCTATCGCTCTACAGCGCAACGCTACCAATCGGCTAAGCCACCTTCTCGTAAGAAATAAAAACGAAGTAATGAGGGAATGGTACTTAGCATCTATACATCGACCTAAGCATCTATACATCGACCTAAGCGTCTATACATTGACCTAAGCAGGAGCGACCTCGACCTAAGCAGCTTAAAACACCTTTTCAGATATACTAAACCTAAGCCTTAGTATATTGGAAGCAAAAACTTACATTTTCCTATAAAGTAAATTATTGCAAAAATTGATTCTGAATCTGAGAAAAAATGAAGAAAAAAATATTTAAAAAAACCTGATGAAAATCAAGGATTATATCATAATGGTGTAATGCTATCTATACCCTAATGTTAAAAAAGATAGAAAAAATTCGATGGCCACTTAACTGCATAAGTGCCCTGTTTAATGGGTTTTCACATCGTCCTGCACTATTTAATCAAGCGCTAATTTTTTTGACTTTTCCTGCAATAAAACTAAAGAAACTTACAGAATTTAGAAAAATCGGTGCGAAGCGCCGAATTTTTCGATTTTTACTTGGCAGAACAGCATCAGCAACTATATTGCTCAAATCTTAAAAATGCCACAATTTTTTTTCCCAGGGGGAATTCCCCCTTCCCACCTGGCTACGCCAATGAAAGAGTGTGAGTGACGCCAAAAACAGGGATGGAAAAAACCCAGATTTGAAAATTTCGAATTTTGGGTTTTTAGGTTTTTTGGTTTTTTTGTGGGTTTTTTGGGTTTTTTGGGGTTTTTTAAGGGTTTTTTATGGGTTTTTTAATAAAAATTCTAGCTCGAGCTATAGATAGTAGCCGAGAATACTTCAACAGCTTCAAGACACAAAACAAAACAAGTAATTTTTTTGTAGCATTGAGTTCAGTTTACCTGCGTCTGTAGTACCCAACCAAACTTCCCTTGAGTATGACTTTAGAAAAGCGGACTATGCATCTATCGAGATTTTTTAGCCTCTATCGATTGGCACCTCTGTTTTACCCATTGCATTAGCATTAACGATTTTTATGTTGTTTTTCTTGACATAATTAACGAGGCTATATATCGATACGTTCCCTTTAAGCATACTGTGCATAAAAAATCACTGTCAAAGTCGTGTCGTAAATTGCAAGTAATTAAAAAGGAACTTTGGGAAAAGTATAAAAAGAGTCGTTGCCCTGTTATTTTAAGCAAGTATAAGAAGATTACTAAAGAAATTAAATTTGCTTTGAAAGATCTTTTCACGAGGGAGGAACGTAAGCTTTTAAATTCTCGAAATGTAAAAAATTTTTATTCTTTCGTAAATGACCGGTTAAGAAAGACAAAGTCAGCTTCAATATTAATGTGTGATGGTAGGATGATAGATAATGATTTTGAAAAAGCTAATGCTTACAACTCTTTTTTTGCGAGTAATTTTGTTATTGACGATCTTGTTTCTCCCCAATTCGCAAACAGAGTCAAAAGTGATGCTCATCCTCTTTCTGTAAAATTTGATGTTCTGACTATTTCTGAATCCATAAGTAGGCTTAAGCCCACTTTGTCGCTTGGCCCCAATGGCTTGTGTGCATATTTTATTAAAAAGTTGAAAACAGTGTTGCTCTCACCTTTAGAAACCATCTTCAACGTTTCTTATCAAAGTGGAAAGATACCCGATTTTTGGCGAAAAGCTGTTGTGATCCCAGTTCATAAAAAGGGGGATATGTCATCAGTTGATAACTATCGTCCAATCTCCTTATGTTGTGTTTCTTGTAAATTAATGGAATCTATAATGAACATGTCCTTGCTTTCTTATCTAGAGAAGCAAAATCTGATAAGTGAAAAACAGTTTGGTTTTAGAAAAAATAGATCATGTGCGTTACAACTTGTTGAGTGCAAAAATCAGTGGACCAAATTTCTAGATGAGGGAATTCCTGTTGACATTGTCTACATTGACTTTTGTAAGGCTTTTGATACCGTGTCACACAAAAAACTGCTAATTAAGTTGGCATCTTATGGACTGAACAAACTCTCTTTTAATTGGATCGAAAATTTCTTGACTAATAGATCCCAAGTCGTTAAAATTAAAAATTCTTTATCTGATTCCATTCCTGTTACCAGTGGCGTGCCCCAGGGTAGTATACTAGGTCCCACACTTTTTTTAATCTTCATTAACGACTTATGTGAAATGCGCCAAAACAGTAATTTTACTTTGTTTGCTGACGATATCAAACTTTGGAATCTATCATCCAATTTCATGACACTTCAAGCTGACATAAATTATGTGCATGAGTGGGCCAATACATGGCAATTAAAAATATCAGTTAATAAATGTTTAGTTCTATATCTGGGTAGTTCAAACCCTAGGCATTCTTATCACATAAATGATTTCTATCTTTCTACTGACACACTTTGTGTAAAAGATTTGGGTGTTTTTCTGAATTCTAATTTATCGTCCAGATCTCATTGTGAATATATTGTGAAAAAAGGCGTGCAGTTAAGCAATCTTATCTTGCGTAGTTTTATTTCTAAAGATAGATTATTACTTGTTAAGGCCTTCATTACTTACGTCCGACCAGTGCTTGAATATTGCTGTGTTTTGTGGAGTCCTTACCTGCTGTGTGATATCACCTCCGTCGAACGGGTTCAAAGAAGGTTTACGAAACGAATTTTTAGTGATAAAAATTTGACATATGCTGAAAGATTACACGAACTTGGTCTGGACACTCTTGAGCTAAGACGCCTCCATAACGACCTAACATTAGCCTTTTCTATTATCAAATGTAAAGCTCTTCCTTTCAAGGATTTCTTCACAATTAATTTAAATTCTAATCGAGCAGCAAATTCTTGTAAACTTCTCGTCAATCATGTAAATAAAAATTGCAGAAAATTTGATTTTTGTAATCGAATAATTCCTATCTGGAACTCTCTACCTGAACAGATTATAAGTGCTCCAAATAGACACGTTTTTCTGACTAAACTTAAAAGATTAAACCTTTCTAAATTTCTTAAAGGGGCGTAAGTAAGAGCAGTTTTTCCTATTGCCTTTACGTTTACCCTGCTTCGTCATACTTAATTTGTTTTGTCTTTCATGTATTTTCATTTTCGTTCATTCGTCCTATCCATGTATGTTAATATTTTCTTTTGACTTAGCGAATAAATTGTTGTTGTTGTTGTTGTTAAACAACAACTTTATTCAGCTAATACACAAAATTCAACAACAAAATTGGTCATTCACAAGCACAATTTATGCTGTGTGAACAGAATGAAAAATTGGGCAGAGCAATTTTTAAATGCATAATATTGAAATTTCTTCATAAATTCTGCTCTGCTTCAAGAAAAAAACAAAAAAATTTGCCATATTAGTAGAATGCCACATTGCCACATAGCCTTTATCGGGCGGCTTTTCTCATTTGAAAAGTATATACTATAGGAGAAAAACAGCAACAGGAAGAAGGAGAGGATGAGAATGGATGGACACTTAACCTCGTGCATCGCAAGCAATTGTAAAAGGAACAACCATGATACAAAAAACATTGACAATACACAGTATTTAATTCCATTACAAATAAATTCTTAACCTGTGGATAAAAAACCCAAAAAACCCAAAACCCAACGATTTCTTGCACCCAAAAAAACCCAAAAAAGCCAAGTTCAAAAAACCCAGCCTTGCCAACCCTGGCCAACGTCCCATTTCGTTTTTTACAATTGCTTACAGTACTTATTCACTTAGCGTATTGAAGTCAATATATGAAATCGCAAATCATAGCTTATTCGGCTAGTCGAATGATAATAGTGCGATGATAACCTTTAAAGCAAGTACCACCTGCCTATATATGTGGTTTTCTTCTTAGATTTTTTGGGGCTCTGCTTGAATGGTACGATGAATATAGATTAATTAAACGCATTAAAGAAAATTGATGGATTATAGTGGACGAAAATCGTATATGAAAAGCCCTCAAACTTATGTGAAACACGTATCCAGGCTTTCAATCTGGTGGATGGAGTCGGTTGGAAAGGGATAATGAAGTATAGTCTGTCTCACGTAATTTCGTGCATAAATTCTAAGAATTTTTATCGACAGTAAGCCGACGGTCACGGTAATTATATATCCGGTCAATGCTGTCAGCTTATTGTCGGAGATTAGTTTTAAAATTTATGACCGAACCTGTGTGAAACAGACTATAAGTATCTTCAATCAATATAGGTACAGGCATCGTAATTTGGTTATAGTACAGGTATGAATGTAAGTGCGGGGCACATACACACTCAAGCTCAGGCGCTGGTATTCTTCGTATGTAGCTTTCTTGTCAGCTCGTTTTCGCTGTTCAAAGGCTACTCGTTTTCCGACTGAGCATTCGCCTTGCGCTTTGACCCGTCGAGATGTTTCATGTCCAAATCGAATACTGCAATTTCATAGTTAATTGAGCGCCAGTTCGGCTTGCGAACGTGACCGTATACTAGCCAGTGGCGGGTCTTCGGTCCTGCTCAATTTTTGGACTTCTGGATTACATTCTGTCTCACATAACTTCGAGCATGAATTCTGAGAATTTTTATCGAACGATAGTTATAAATCAGATCAATGCTATAATCGCAATCTGTCAGCTTATTGTCGGAGACAGTTCCTAAAATTTATGTACGAAGTTGTGTTTTCAATTTTTGAATTTTTTCTCAATTTTTTGATGCCAATGGATAGTGCTCAACGAGAAACGTTGAAAAATGGTGTTTTTTCGCCATAACACCATTTTTAAGGCCGTTTTTTGACCTTTGGAAAATCTCGCACCCCCAGAATTTTGGTGCTGCCCACGTATGGTCAGGTCTAATCAGTTAAACTTTTTGAGTTTAACTTTGGTGGTTTATAGTAACTTTGGGAAAAACATTTGAGAACTATCACAGATAAAAAATCGACAGATTGCATTAAAAGCATTAATTTAATACGCAACTGTCATAATCTGTGCGCTTACTATCGATAAGAGTTCTTGAAATTTATCTAAACTTATGTGACAGACTTTAACAGTTTCTGATCGATTCAAAAGCTGTGATTTTTGACAGTTTTTGGCTAAATTATGCCTTATTTCCGAGAAAACGTTTCACTTTGCCCTTTTGATCGGCGAGAGCGTACCGCCAAACCCTATACATGAAAAGCAATACATGTAGTCATTTACAAGGTGAAAAGTTTTACAAACTAAACCCGAAACCTGCTGCATTTTTACTGCTACGATTTGATTAAAATTTATATTAATAAAACATTGAAAAACTCCAGCGCAAAGCTCAGGTGCAGGTAATTATGAAAAAGTAAATTTTACTAAGTCAAAGTCGCGACAAGTTACAGGATTAGAAAATCAAATCAAAGTAGCAAAAGAAGCAAAACGTGCCGCTGCAGAAACGCGATGCGACAAATTATTTACACAGATCGCTGTACATATGTACTGACATGAAATACGAACGCAATTTTAAATATGAATCACAGATCCTAACAAAATAAAACGGTGTGAATTATCGGACAGTGCAAGATTCGGCACACGTCAACGAGTAGCTGAGAGAAACAAATTCATTTTACTTAGCAACGAAGCTAGAATTTCAGTACAACAAAACGGAATCGTTAAATAATTGCATACAAAGGAAAAGCCCGATGCTTCTAGGTCGAGTAAGAGCGAAGTTTTAAGTAATATAGATTAGACATGCAAAGCATGGGTATTCTGGGGGAGTTGAAATTTCAAAGTTCGTTTTTGGGTCCAAAAATGATAGGTACGCGTCAAAAGTATTGTTTTCAAGCGTTTCTGACGATGCTCTATCTTTCTAGAGCATAAAAACATAAAAAGTTTCGAAAAATCAAAGAAGTCGAACAAATATAACAAAATAGTCAAAACATGAGCGTATAGAAAATTTGACACTTTTGGCAAATAAATAGTTGAAAACGCTTTAAAAAGCTCTTTTTCAACGAATTTTCAAGAAATTTTTGGAAACTTTCGGAAAATCGCAGGATGGAATGTAACTATCCATCAATGACACACAGGCACAGGGGTGATATGGGGTATCCCTCCTTAAAATTTCGAAACCCGGGTTACTTTCCTACGACTTTAGGACAACACAAGGTGTTTATTGGAAACTTTTCTGAAATTTATGAACTCCAACTCCTTTTTATCCAGTTTACTGGTCAGTCTACTGTTAAAAAAATTATTTTCTAAAAGTTGCAAGTTTACTACAAATAAGCTATCATTAGAGCTTAGCCATCAGAAGAAACTATGGCAAAAAAAGTTATTTCAAAAAGTTGCGAACATTTTAGAGAAAAATTTTTTCACGTTTTTGTCTGCAAGCCCAGGAATCTATGCTGCAAATGTATGATGTAGAGTCCCCAAAAAGCGCAATAAAAGCTTTCTGGGGTAAAAAAGGCAAAGTGCAGGCAAAAAAATGCGAAAACACTTAAAGTTGATTAAAACCCGTAAAACTAGATTGTCGTTTCGAAAATAAAGGTATTTTAAAAATAGTTTAATGCGGTTTAACTGAGTTGTGAGTGTGACATAAAGCGTACTGTACTTAAAAATAGGAGCGTGGACGGAATTTTATTTAGGGCAAAAAATTTTGGCAACTCATCTCCAGAAGCAGTAGCATCGACATCGTACGTAGGTAAAAAATGATGACATTATAAAGCAATTTTATACTTTATATAATTTAAATTTAATTGAAAACCGTTTTTGTAATATCCGTACAGCGGAGAAACTTCAGAAAATTGTTTTATTTCAAGTACGTGTAGGAAAAAGCCATCGTTTATATAGTAGGTATTTGCATGTTCCACTATTTGTCTATTTTACTTAATTTCTGGATTTAACAAAAAAAACAAAAAGCTTCAAAAAAATGAAAGACAGTATGGAAAATCAAATTTGACTTGCTACTACTGGATATGTCAAGGTGTTTATATACAACAATTAATAAAAATTTCGGACACTTTGAATTTACTAGCTGAAAAGTGCTCTCAAGTATTGTTTAACCTTTTCAGAGGACTTTGTGGTTCATAATTTTTCGATATTTTACCTTAGAAAACCCCATTGAAAAGTTTTTTTCATTTTGAGGTAAGAGCCTGACCTACTCCAGCTTTCCTCGATACAACACAGTACAGTTCTCGCCACAAAATGTGAATACCTACTCAATAGTCCTCAAGCTTTTCTATGGATTGCTTTGCTTACGTTATAATTTAGGACGTCGCCGTTTTAAGACAGTAATGAAAAACATACCAACGACACCACTGCTGCTATATAAGATCTCTATATAAAGTCAGCATAAGTAGGCGCTGAAAAAGTGTCACTTTCCCGATAACGCATACCATCATGAGTTTAGAAGGCGTGTCATAGTAAGAAGTATCACGTACAGCAAAAAATGATTAGTACACATTCCCAACCAATCGGATAACCCGAAAACGTCTCGCGAATCACGTCAGTTCATTATTATCTTATCACGATATCAATGATACTAGAGCGCGAAAATCAGCTGGCGGAACCATGATTTTCTATCAGGCAGGCGCAAACCCAAATTTCACAATAGTGTCAAAAATTGTCCAAACAATCCGTTCATTATGCTTAAAGTATCGGGTTTTTCGTCTTTTAATAGACATAATCACTCGTGATTCGAAAAATGTCAGAAATTTTGAAAGTTTCTGCGAAAAACGCGCAAAATGAGTGCGAAAATCGGCACAGAGCACGGAAAATATACTCGAGAAATCATTGTGTGGCCTAAAAAATCCTTGATCTGTACATAAACTACTTTGTTGACATAAAAAGAAGTTTTTATAACGCCAAGAAAGTCAGTAAATGTCAATAATGAATATTACCCGGCACGAAGCGCCGGAAAAATTTTGGAAAATCGTGATCAAAATGGCTCAAATCATAAAAGATACACATTATTCTCTATTGCGCCCAACTATTTCTTGGCGACAGGGGACGGCCGCCCCCTCTAAATCCGCGCCTGGCGAAAACGTCTTTAAAAGTTGGGTGACGGCGTGCCTTCAATAGAATCGGCGAGCGGAGCCGTTTGTTTGCCCAAATACGACGACAGCAAGGTTTTAGAGCGCCGCGCGGCCGGATCGCCGCTGCCATTCGAACAGGACGATTCGTCGTCGACAGCGAGCGACAAGGTCGCCGTCGCCGCAGCGTCGTCAGCGACGCGAAAAATGGCGTCGCGCTGTTTCGCCGCCAACGTCCATCAGAAAGCCACTGAGCGGCATCGCGTCGTCGTTGGACGGCGACGACGCAGTGGCGGCGCAGGCGACCGATGACGTCAGAGTCGAAGTTTCGTGCAAAGGTGATGCGACGATCTGCGAGAAAGAATAATTTCACGCGCAGCTGTTTGTATTCAACGCTAAATGAGCAAGAATGAGAATAAAAGGCGCATATCTGTAAGATGGGGTTTGAGCACCTCCTTCAAACAGAAGTTATCCCCTCCCCTAAAAACTGAGATTTTTATCCCCCATTTATGGCAAAAACTTAGTGTTTTTAGACCATTTTTAGGTTTTTGCGAAAAATAGAGGGTCTAATTTTTAAAGTGCTATATTTCTGATATACGAGAGTGGAAGTAATAATAATTTTAAAAAATATGGCAGAGTGCATTGGACTTACTAACGATTTCCAGATTCCGACTGACTAAATTCTGAATATTCAAAATTTAAACATTCTTGAAAAATCCCATTTCTCTTTTTTGATGACAGCCGTTAAATCTCGATGAGAAACGTCGATAAAATGTATCATCAAGCAAACCATAAAATGTTCGACCTTGTTTGGATTCAATCTACCTTGTGCGTTGTTCGTGCGAGATAATCAACCTTAATAGTAGAAATACGAGAATAAGTTTTCATTCTTATCGCGTAAATTTCCTAAAATTTCCTACTTGAAAATGGTATTACGTATTACTTCGGTCTGTTTCTCACCATCAGTACAGTACGGTATAAGTCAACAGGCAGCATATAAGTAAAAGAGCTTCGGTCTTTCTACGAGTTTATTCATTCTTTGCACCTCTTCGTTTAATTGTCCTTCAAGGAGTAAACCTTCCGACAAACTACGGCTAGCTACAGCCAGACATGCACAGCGCAGGAATTCTCAGGGGCGGGTGAAATTTTAAAGTGCCTCACGCTTCAAAAAATATCATTTTTTGTGTGTTTCTGACAAAGCTCTATTTTTCTAAAGCGTTTAGACATTGAAAGATTTGAAATCAATATCAGAAAAATTCGAATAAATTGAACAAATATTGTAACCACACTCACAAATGAGTACTATATGGCAGAAAACGCCTAAAACATCATAATTTGTACGGATATTTTGGAAAATTGCAAATTCTGGGAGGAGTGAAAAAGTTTCTGGGTGAGGGGGTAAAAACTTTTCTTGGAGAGGGTTAAAAACCATACTTGGGCAGCAAGAAAATTCTGAGGGGAGAGTCGGGATCACACCTGGGCGTGGAGGGTTTGGGGGGTATGCACCCCCCGGGAACCAAAATACCCCCCAGAATTCAATTTTTAAAATTTTTTTTCGTTTTTTCCGCAATTTTTTATGCCAATGGATAGTGCTTGATGAGAAACGTCGAAAAATGGTGTTTTTATCGCCATACCACCATTTTTAAGACCATTTTTTGACCTTCAAAAAATCTTGCACCCCCCCCAGAATTTTTCTTGCTGCCTCACGTATGGTCAGGATGTGTAAAATTGCCAAAAATATTACTAAGAATATAATTCTGGGGGTTCCACAGTAATCTGGGGGGGGTTTTAAGTTCTGGAAGGGGTACATGCCCCCCAAACCCCCTAATCCCACGCTTATGTTAGGTTGAAACCATACCTGGGCAATGGCCGGTCTTCCCGTTGATACCAGGAGCAAAAAATTTTAGTTGCTTATCAGTTTCAAAAGGTTATTTTGTTGTGAAAATTAACCTCACGATTTTCAAATAAATAGTGAATTTCTATGAGCATTATGTCTCGATTTTTATCAGTCAAAGTATGGGAGAGCTTAATTAATCGGTTTTGATAATAGCATTCCCTAAGTAGATGCAGCTATAATTTTTTGAGTGTGTGTGTGTGTGTGTGTTATGCTTATCAAAAATTTTGCAATGCTTGGTTCATTGGTTGGTTGGTTAATTAGTTGACTGATTGGTTGATTGTTTGGTTGGTCAGTTGGTTGGTTGGTTGGCTAACTAGTTGTTTAGTTGGTTGTTTGTTTAGTTAGCTGTTTGGTTTGGCTGGTTGTTTGGTTGATTGGTCGGTTGGCTGATTATTTGGTACGTATTGATTGATATGGACGAGTATTGGTTAGTTAGTTCATTGGTATGCATTATTTAATGACATTTTCTTCCATTTCTTGTGCTTCAATATATTTTGATTGTATTTTGCATCTGTCCTTGATATTTACTTAAAATTCTTATTGATACTTGCAACCTTGACCGTTGATACCGAACGGGGTACTGTTGATACCGGGTCGAACCCATTGCCCAGGTGTGGGTGAAACCATACATGTAACGGCTCAAAATCTAAGGTGGGGGTCCCAGCTATTTTTAGAGGAAGGATCGATTTTTGGCCAATAAAGGCCGAAAAACGCCTAAAAATGGCCAAAAATTCCATTTTTTCCCAAAAATCGGATTTTCTGGCTTGGGGGAGGTGGAGGGGACGACCAACTTTGGGTGGGGGATCCCCAATCCTGGGCAGTATTCAGAATGCGGGGCACGGAAAGATGGAAAAATTGCCTGTATTTGACGTAAAATCTTCAAATTTTGATATGATGTATGCTCCATAATTTTGACTCAAGCGTGACCAAAAAATGACTTATTTTATAGCATTTTAAGTGAGTAAAAGAAATTTGTTCGAAAACTTTGAATTTCATGATCTTAATGGATAAAGCATGTCGAAAAATGCGGTTTTTGCGAGCTATCCCGACAGATTTCCCGAGATATAGACCAATTTATGTTGGGTCCAACCCCGCCCCCCACCTTGGCCGAATCCTGGATACGGACCTGCCATCATCCCGCTTGTTAACATGTATGGGTGAAATTAGACCCGTATCCAGAATCCGGCCATAGGGGGACGGACTGACACATAAGTTATTCTATATCTCGAAAAATTCGTCGGGTTAGCTCGAAAAACCAAATTTTTCGACGTTTCTTCGACATGCTCTATCCATAAGGATGATAAAATTCAAACTTTTTTAAAAAAAGTTTGTTCTGACTTAAAAGGCAATAAAAAGTGTCACTTTTGGTCGCGCTTGGGCCAAAGTTATTGTAAACACTGCACATCCGAAGCAAGCGCCGAAAATTTGAAGATTTTGCGATATGACGTCCGATTTTTCCATCTTTCGAGCATTATCTTACCTTTCAAAAATTTTTCCGGCCAAGGGGGAGACGGCCGCCCCTAAATACGGCCCTGGTGAAACTCACAGATCACATTTGGCTACAGCTACTCTGAATACCCAATAATATATTTGACGTTGAAACCTAAAATACTTAGGAATCTTAAAAACTTCTTTTATCCTCAACTTTAGCGCACAAGTTTTCACTAAAATTAAAATTCAATACTAGAATGATGCATATTGACTGCAAGACTAATGATTGCCGGTGTCGGATGATAAAGTGTCCAGCCGGACACTTTAATATAGATCAAAACGTCCTGGTCGGTCTATGTTAAAGTGTCCAGTCCACATGTCAGCAATAAGTTCAAAGTTGCACTTTAAACTGTTAGGTATATCTGCTCTTAAGAGAAATAAAGAGAATGTTCTTCTCCAATTAGATCTTCCGCCCCTAACGTTTTGTATTTCAGAGCAAAATTTTATTATAATCCTTTTTGCTAAAAACACGTAAAATGATTTTTTACGTATCCTAGCGGATCAGAGCCAAAAAATTGAAATTTATCCCTAAGAATTCTGGACATGAAAAATGCTGGAAAACATAATTTCGTCTCCTTTTTTGCAAACTGCAGAGAAGCAGGAACCAATGCACACATTCAAAACGCATCTATGCCTACTGAGAAGATAGCAATACAAAAATAGAAGCAATGATGAATCAAATACAAATATCAGGCCCGTATGCAGGATCCGGCCAAGGGATGGGGCGGACCCAGCATAAAATGGTCTATATCTTAGAAAATTCGTTGGGACAGCTCGCAAAAGCTGCATTTTTCGACGTTTATCGACATGCTCGATCCATTAAGAAAATTAAATTCGAACATTTAAAAAAACTTTTTGCTAAAACTATGAATAAGTACCATTTTCGGTCGCGCTATGGGCCAAAATGATATAAAATAATCCATATTTGGCGTGAAGCGCCGTAAATTTGAAGATTTTTCGTCAAAGACAGGCGATTTTTCCATCTTTATGTGCATTATCGTACCTTTCAAACACTTTTTCCTGCCAAGGGAGGGGGAACGGCCGCCCCCACCCCTTAAATACGGCCCTGACAAATATGTTTAATTAAGTGTCTCATCTCAATCAATAAACTCATCGAATCTCCTCAAGTGGCTCGATCGTTTTTTAATACGAACCAACTGAATTGTGCTTGACATCGAAGAGGTTGTTTGTTATTTTCCGGATGCTGAAGGTGGATATTTTCCATCATTTATGTCAGCTATGATTTGATCTCTCTTCGTAGAATCCATTTGCACTAGCCTTTCAATTAACAGTCAAAATTCTGAGCGTCCAGCAGATAATCGCAGAAAAATTCGCTTGAAAACATGGAGTGATAACGAAAAATCTGCTAATGTGCTTATTAACCCATTATCTCGTTAATTGGCTCCGAGCAGCACTTCTTTGTTTTATATTGATTTATTGCAGTCATTCTTTTGCCCTCTGTTTGCTCATCAAGCCATAAGTGGGATAAACAACTACGATTTAATGTTAGTAATACAGTAAAACCTGTAGGTTATCTCAGAGTAAACATGATAAGCTGCCTGGAGACATTGACATAGGGCCGGACAATTTAATTTATGAATTCGCATATGTTAAAGTGTCCGGCCGGACATTTTAATATTCGGCCACTTTATCAAGTGACACTGGCAACGAGTCTAAATCTACAACCGAAATACATACCTACCAAGAAATTCACATCTATACGTAATATGAAAAGGTATTTTAGTGTATTTAGCAAACTAAAAAACAAACTAAATAACTGAGCGCATAAAATTTCAGAGCATGTCGAAAGTTCAGGAATCCCAAATTCGGGACCAGCAAATTGAGAGTTCGAGCCTTTTTTTGCAGGTTAAATATAAAAATGATTAAAACAATCCATATGAAACGTTTTAATGGGGAAAACTGCATTTTTTAATATCTTTTCAATTCCTGACTCGTTTCGTCACTTTTATCAATAAAAATACAAGAACTTATCGAAAATTTTGACTTTTCGGATTATTTTAATTTATGTTTGATAGTTCAAAACCGTCTGATAGTGACTCGAGTCTTGGACCGTAAGGTAGGTGTAATATTAATATGCCTCCTTCCGTGGGAATGCGTCCTTCAGAGTACCTACCATCCTTTTCTTGCCGCTTCTCAGCTTCTTTCTTCGCGTTTTGCTGCTGGCTAGTCGTTTTCTGACTCCGTTTCTCGCCGTCCTCATTCGCCTGCTCATCATCCAATCGTCGTCCGACCTTTCGCTACTATTCTGACTGTTGTTGCTGTACGTGCTACTGGCGCCACTATCGGCTTCTTCTAACGCTTCGTTAGCCGCCTCGTCTTCCTTCTCCTCCTTCGCATCGTTTTCTTCATCGACGTAATCATCGCCGAGTCTACCGCTGCGTCGATTCGATCCGTCAACGCCATCCGCTTCAGCGTCAGCGTTAACGTTGCCGTCGTCATCTTCGTCGTCGTCGTCATCGTCGTCGCCAATCCAAACTTTCAGTCGGTGTTGCGAGTTCCAAGTCGATTTGACTTTCTGACCCACAAAATTTGAGCTGGACCCAAATTTGCCGCAATTCGATCTTTGAATTTTGTTCGACGAAGAGCTGCGCGTGGAGCGACAAGGCGACGACTGGAAAGCCGAGCAAACTTGTCGCTGCTGATGGCTCGACGACGCTGCGCCTTTTGAAACGCTGCTCAGCGACGCTGACGAACTGCAAGCCGCCAGGCGACGTCGGGCGACGCGTGAACTGTTTCTGCCCATGCCCATGCATTTTTCAAGATGAGGCGCGAACCTTTAGAATATTGATGCTCCCAGTGGCGTAGTTGTGGGGAATGAGGGGACTAGCCCCCCAATTTTGGAAGTATGAATATTTTTGACAAGGGTCCCCCAATGGAAAAATTTGAGATTCCAAATGTGTATCATAAACAATGTTTAAGCACACTTTCTGAGCTGATAAGTCCAAGATTTTTGGGCTCTTAGTGCCTTATTTATTAATAAACAACATATTTGTTCAATATAATTAAAATAGAATTTGATTTTTTAATTTTTTTCATCTCTAATGTGTAGTTCTCGTTGAGAAAACCTTAAAAACACCATTATTTTTGCCTATCCATAAGTGGTTGTTGAGATACTCCAGCTTCAAAATTCTCGTCCCCTTAAAATCAGAAGGCCGGCTACGCCACTGGATGCTCCTACTAGATATAAAACACAGATGCGCAAGGTCAGAGTGGCCAGGAAGGGATAAAATCTGGGATTTAAACTAGATATGTACCGGAGCCTAGCCTGAAGCCTCGGCGCCGATGCCCGGATCCCAACGCCGGGGCCCAGAGCCCGGCTCCGGTGCCGGGGCTAAGGCCTGTGAAAAACGGAAAAATTAATGTAAATAAGAAAAATATATATTTTTTGTCGGATTATACAACGTAATATTTATTTATTTACAAAAACTTAGCTAAATTAACTTAGAATTAAGCTTAGATCACTGTTGTGTTTCTTTTAGGGCAATCCAAAAACTAAGATTTGAGTGAAATTTGAAAGAGTTTTGTATATATTTTTGGATGCTTTAGTTTATTAGCGATCTTTCTTATATATTTGATTTTTCAAGGGGCTTCGAGCCACAAATTGCAGGGCCAGTATCAGACATGCACAGTATGGAAATTCGGGGGAAGGGATGAAATTTTAGGAGTGCCTTTGTTCGGGCCCAAAAATGAGTGGGTTGAGTACGCATTAAAAACATCGTTTTTCCGCGTTTTTGACAATCCTTTATCTTTCTAGAGCAAAAATCATAAAAAAATTTCGAAAAAGATCAAAAAGTCGAATAAATTGATAGAAAATATAATTAAAACATGAGTACTCGTACATGACGCGAAGCGCCAAAAATTTGATACTTTTGAGCAAATAGATAGCTAAAACATTCAAAAAAAGCACTTTTCCTACAGATTTTCACGAAAATTTTAAAAACTTGAAAAATCGCCAAATCTGGAGGGTGGGGGAGGAGAGAGGGTGGAAAAATTTTTGAGGTGAGTAAAAATTTTTCTGGGGTTAGATCATGTATGGCAGGCCAGTATCTTCACTTTGCAGTGGTTCACTAATGATGTACATATATGGTTCAGCTCACGGTTTTTTCGTATTCGGCAAAGATTTTCCCCAGTGTATTAAGACTTTTCAGAGGCCGTCTTTGTACATGTACAAAGATTTTCGGGAAGACGAAAACTGTAAAAAGGTGCAAAATTCCCAAGAATTTTCGGCGCTGCGCCGAGCGCCGAAATGAGTAATTTTTTCCATATATATCATTAAAATGGCAGAA
The DNA here is from genome assembly GCA_036768485.1 of Mermis nigrescens. Classification (NCBI taxonomy): domain Eukaryota; kingdom Metazoa; phylum Nematoda; class Enoplea; order Mermithida; family Mermithidae; genus Mermis; species Mermis nigrescens. Next base: position 2,299,755 of record JAVLUZ010000341.1, read on the forward strand.
TTTGCATTTAGAATGGAGAAATGTCAAATTTTTCAGCGCTTCGCGCCGTTTTCAGACAATTTTTAGTACTTTTTGGCGTCAGAAACCCAGAAATCAGCTAAAATACACTGCTAAAGGTGGAAAAACCCTGTTTTACCACACTAAAATCGCTACTGTACCATATTATAGTACAAAAAAATTTGCATGTACAAAATGTACAAAGACTTTTGGGAACCATCTTTGTACATGTACAAATGGACTTCGTACAAAAAAGCACTGGTTCAGTTTCATGTATAGCCTTTATACTATTTAAACCTTGATAATCACGTTCCGCGCTCTATGCAAATGACTTTTGATCCGTACCAACGTTTTTTCACCTCTATAATTATTCATTTATATTCTGACGGGATGTATTTTATGCCTGTAGTTCAATTATTCTAATACTAGTGTGCCTTAAAACTTTTTTTTTTCTGAGAGCCCAGGCTACTTATTTTTTTGTACTTGTAACGTTTTGCATTTTTCTGTCTTGCTTCTCTCTTCCTTCCAGTGCATTAGCATAAATTTTCTGAAAAATACGTATTTTTGCATAGTTTGTTTTTGATGCCTTTAGCTTATATTCATTCATTATTTAACGTATTTTGTTTACTTATCTTTTAATTCTGCTTATTTTTATGTCTAAAATATTTTTTGTTTATTTTTTATTTTTATGTCAAACATATCAAAATACGCCATTTTGGGCCGAAATCACCAAACAGTACTTAACATTTGGCGTAACCTTCAGCTGGTTTAACAAGTATCCCTCTCATCCACCCCTATGCGCATGTATGCTACTAACATACGTATATGCACACTGAGAGGGGTTGGGTAGCCCCTACCAGTAACCTTACAAAGCATATCCCTCTCAGGCCATTTCGGACCAAAGCATATTATTTCTATATTGCAGCAGTGCCAAATAATATCTAACACAGTATAACTTATACTTATTGAGTAGTAGACTGATTTCCTAATTCCAATTTTTCGAATTAAGAAAAACGAATGTCCATGTACTGTTTTTAAAACAAACAGTTGTTAGCCATGTTAGACCATGTCCTGCGACAACTTAATGTGCAATGAAACTCGCTACGATAGGAAGTTGTCATCAAATAACGCATCTTTTTCCTCCCAGGGCTCTGACTGAACCATGTGCATGTACGCTACCAAACATACGTACATGATCTGTGGGAAAGGTTTACGAATACGGGTTTCATCTCGACAGAAAAGTTTCCACCATCCCCAGAATTCGCGATTTTCTACTAGTTTTCAAAAATTCGAAGAAAAGGTGCCTTTTAAGCGTTTTTAGCTATTTATTTGCTCAAAAGTGTAAAATTTTCGGCGCCTCGCGTCATATACTCATCTTCTGCACAGATTTTGTTCAACTTATTCGATTTTTTAAACTTTTTTTCGAAGTTTAAAAAAATGTTTTTATGCTTCAAAAAAGAACATCGACAGAAACGCCGAAAAACAATGTTTTTGACGCGTATCCATTGTTCTTGGGCCCAAAAAGGTAATTTAAATTTGCACTATTCAAAACTGGAAAAGTTATCATGCTTATATTAAGGAGATAGGTACTAGGTAAACTATATATGTCAACCTGATTCGTCATAACTTAAAACAGCCTATAAACCCAATAAGTTTTGGAATTACAGTCTATTAACTGGCTCAAAATGTTGTGTGATGCTAAATTTATAGTCAATTTTAAATGAATACTGGAAAAAAGTGACTGTGTCAGAAAGCCAAGCAAAAAAATGCCGATGTTAAAGGCTACTTAATATGAGAATTTTAGCGGTAAACAACAAAAATCTTGCTCCTACAAAAGGACATCGCATGTAGAAACGAGACAAAGAACATGTCTTAAGCGAGCTAACCGACAAGCAGCCGTGGTTTGATTGCATTCCGGACAAACGCAGTCAATCTGGGACGACTTTGATGATTTATTGTTCGCTGACAAAAGAGCAGCTGAGCCGCTTGCCAAATTTTGGCCAAATATATCAGTCAAAGATCGAAGAGGAGAATCCGAGTTTTTATCGACCGTTTCGCGATTGCAGATTTGGTATATATCCCCGTTTTGAGCAGACATTGTGCGCAAGAACATTAGGCCACATTTCGCCGACCGATGAACATCAAAAACCACCTCTATTAAAACAAATTATAAATCAGCAACTTAAACAATGATAATGGCGTCGTAGGGGGGGAACAGGAAAATAGCTTGAATGTAAGACTCGGATGCGCAATAAACATTGTCTGAACGTTACAAAATGTTTATATAATATTACAAAAACGTGTATACTAAAATGAAAACCAATTTTCAAGGGAAACAAAGAGCTGCTTATCAAAATTTATAGTTACTATTTATTCAATCGTAACAAGCTAAAGCATAATGGCAGCAAGCTACACCATATTGGTATTAGTCGCATAATGAAACACTCAGCGCGTTTTTGTCTATTAAGCGTTAGATACAACTACTGATAAATCTCGACCATTAAAACAGGAAAACGTGTGGCTGCCGAAAAATTTCAAATTTTCAACTCTCTATACGTTAATAAAACATGGAATATGAAAATGATAATACAGTCTATAAATACTTAGCTGAAAAATAATTCTCAACGATCACAACAAAAAGTATTAAATGCGTTATTCTCCTATAAATGAGTTCGGATAAGTAAACCAAAAAGAGTATAGGCTTTCGACAGATTCTACAATAATACGTGTAATAAGGGGATGGGGGATCCTCCACCCAAAATTGGTCGTCCCACATGCCCGAAAACCAGAAAATTTAAACCCCCCTCGATTTTTAGAAAAAGTTGAATTTTTCGGCCCCTTTTAGGTGTTTTTTGGCCTTTGTAGCCAGCGATAGTTTATGAGAAGCTATTATACCACTAAAAGCAATTGGATAAATCCGAAAAATCGTTTTTTAGAAACCGTTTCAAAATGCATAGCTGAGTATGCAAAGCGAAAGGCTGAAATGTGCCATGTGCGCAAACGATATACAGTGTCTTGTAATATTTTGTACAGGTACCTATATTAAATTCGATTGAAGTGCATTAAATTGTAATGAATCGTACTAAATTTGATATGTGTTCCAAAATGTATCCTACGGGTTAAATCGCATGTCCAAGCTTCTCCGTTATTCTGCGACCTCTGTCAATAGAACATAAATATTATATACACTGCGCCAAACAAGAAAAAGTCAATGTCTATTTTTTTAACTCAAAATAGGAAATCTACATTACTGGCTTACAATTGAGAATTGCAAATAACCAAGCCATACCCATAATTGCTTCTTCAAATAAATTCAGGTCCACGAATTCCAAAAGTAAGATATCCAATGGATCCTCCAATCCCCCTTCTTGTCCTTTGTTATCCTCTTTAGTGAGCAAGGTTGTCATTGAACTGTGTATTTGCCTGCACGAATAATCCAGTGGAATGCTACATTTTTTACTATTATTATTTTTCGAATCTTGATCGTCTAACACGAGAGTCTGATCATCTAAAATTGGCGGCAAAATGCTCTTAGTGTCCTTTTTATTAAAGTGATCAAAGCTCGTATCATTTTTTGAGCAAAATAAAGCTTGGTTAACCGTATCATCGAAGTAATCATCACACAAACGTTTTTCCAAAGAATTTTTAATGGGTGGCGCAGACCCCGTATCGTAGGAAGCTTTTTGATTGAAATCGCTGAAATCCGAGCGAAAATAATCAGGAAAATCGACGACTTTGCTAGCCGGTGGTAGCATAAAATCGTCCTCAGGGTTGTCTAAAATAGACTGTTGTTGTTGAGCTTCATTCCGCTTGAACAGCGAACTGGCGAAGTCGTCGAATAGACCGACTTTTAATCCAGAAGCCGACGACGAATTACTATGATGATGTCCATTGTTGTTTAAGTTATCCGGATCCTTGGCTAGTATGCTCTCGATTGCCAAGTCAATTTCAGAGCTCATTATAGACAGCTGAGTGGGAATCAATCCAAAAACCATGGAATCCGATCTCAAGATTTTAAATGCAACAAAACGGTCGAATACTGCTGACTTAATCTGAATATCGAATAAGATATGATTACTATTCACAATCATTAATACAGAGCAGCATACCTTGACATTGACAATGGTCAGTGGTTATCCATGTTCAACCTTCAATAGAAAGGTGAGTTGTCCTGATTCAAAAGTGGTTGTACAATCACAATGTCCAGCTTGAAAATGGTTAGGCAGGTCCACATATTGCTTGCCCAGCTTCAAAAAGTGGTTTTCCAGTTCTGTAAGGTTATTGTTTTGGTCGAAAAAGAGGTTGTCCAGCTTAAAAAAGTCTTGATCGGATTTAAAAGGGGTATTTTCAGGTTTTACTGTATTTTCAAGCCCCAGTTACATATACGCTTCCCAGTCTCTGCAAACTATAAATCAAATGTTCAAGTAGGTAGGTATACATTAAAGAAAGATTAGTTGGAGCCAGTGTTTTTTTGTACTCGGCAAAGATTTTTCCCGATGTACAAAGACCTTTCGGGACCGTCTTTGTACAGGTACAAAGATTTTTGGAAGACAAACATTGCAAAAAAGGGTCTGAAATTCGCAAAATTTTTTGGAGCTCCGCGCCGAAATGAGTAATTGTGTGTTTTATATATCTTTATAATGGCATAAATTGCATTTCAAAAGTAAAATGTCAAAATTTTGGCGTTTCGCGCCGTTTTAAGACAATTCTTACTTATTTTTGCCCTTAGAGACCCAGAAATTAGCTAAAATACACTGCCAAAAGTCGAACAACTCTTTTTACCACACTGAAATCGCTACTGTACCATATGATAGTAAGCAAAAATTTGTGTGTACAAAATGTACAAAGATTTTTGGGAAGACAAAAACTGTAAAAAGGTGTCGAATTCCCGAACATTTTCGGCGCTTTGCGCCGAAATGATTAATTGTTTGTCCTATATATCTATAAAATGGCGGAATTTGCATTTAGCATGGAATCAAATTTGCCGTTTTGAGACAATTTTCAGTAATTTCTGGCGTCAGAAACCCAGAAATTAGCTGAAATACACTGCCAAATATCGAAAACACTGTTTTACCGCACTAAAATCGCTACTGTACTATTATAGTACACAAAAATTTGCATGTACAAAATGCACAAAGACTTTTGAGGACCATCTTTGTACATGTACAAACGGACCTTGTACAAAAAAACACTGGCTGGAGCCTGAGAACTTTGGCCATACTTGTAGGTTATTGAACAAATGAAAAAACAATTTAGAATCTAGACCAAGTGTTTTTACACGGGCCTTTTCGCACTGTGCAAAACTCCACTTAAAAGCCTTCTGAACGAGCATCTTACGCATATTGTTTGCGCATTTACTCTTCTTTGTACCTTGCGAAAACTCCCAATTTTTTTTGCTAGAGGCTAAAACAGTATGCAGGTGCAAGAGTTGTCTAGATAGAACATTCGAAAATTTTATTGATTAATCGCGACATTTTCGGTCGAAAAGAACGTAGACAGAATTTTTCGAAAAGGAAATTTAAATGATTTTCTAACTCAGTTACTTATTTGTAGTCAGACGCGAAACAACGAATTTACCGCCACGTAGAAAAAATCACTTGTTGATCATATTATAAGCAGTTTTAGCGTACGTGCATCATAAAGAAGGGTAAGAACGGAGTACATCCGCTGAAGAGTCCAAAATTTAGGTACTGTCAAGCAGTTTAGGGATAAAATAGAACATTTTAAAGCAAATTCGATATAGTAATAACCAAATATAAATTTACTATAATAAAAATTTCGGATTTCACCCCACCCTGTCAGCAGATCTCGGTTTTACACCTCCATGGCCAACCCGACCTTAAGCAGTTATTGCCATTGAATTATTGAAAAGTTTTACTGATTATTTGATTCAATCAAACCTTGTGCGATAGAAAAATTGAGGAACATAATTTTCAGAACTTTTTGAACGAAGTTTTTAAGCATGCTCATCCATTAAGCTCATAAGAATCGAACTTTCCAAGAAAAATGTTCGTTCCTGAATAAGCTGTGAAAGGTGTCATTTTTTAGGCGTGCTTGAGGTAAAATTATGGAAAATTCTTCATATATCCGAAAAGCTATAAGATTTTCGAATAAACAGATGCTATTTTTCTATTTTTCCGTGCATTATCTCACCCGTCAAATTTTCTTCTTGCAAAGGGGCTTCTCGCCCGCCCCCTTAAATATGGCCCTGGACCTGAAAATAATTACCTATTGTTTTAAAACTCTGGGAAAATTACAGCTTGATAATGAAAATTTAACAAAAGGCTATTCGAAGTACGAGGTCGAGAAGAGACTGATATCAGCCCCGCTTTACGCATCATAAAACGTGTAAACACGTAACAGTCTTAATTTTAACACGAGTTTCAGCTTTTAACTAATGGCTGTGTATGAAGCTCACCACGTGAACTTTACCTGTACGATGCGATTTTACACGGCGCGACTTGCTATGCAACTGCGTTTTTTATGCAATCTTGAGCTAAGTTCAACGTGCTCTATATTCACTAGTTTTCAGCGAATTCTGCAATACTAAGCGTTACATGACGGAACAGCTGTTGACTCATAAGTCTTTAAGCATGAAATAAAGGTTTAATGTAATGAACTTTAGAACTTTAAAATTTAATAACTCAATCAGAAAAATTATCGGAAATGAACAAAATAACGGAAATCATCAAAATGTTCTGAGGAAAACGTCGAATCGGAGCTTTAGGCTCATCCTGATTGAATTTGAAGCATTGCATCACCAATCTTATCCTAATTCGTTAGCTAGCACATATATAAATAAAATGTGCATGGCCGCGTTGTGTACGTTTTGCCTCCACTGCACTAATGTGTTTTAGTCAAGCAAAATCGATTCTTTTAGCTTTTTTATTTCGTCTTTATATTGATTTTAGCTTTTTTCTCTTTCCATATAGCCACGCAAACGAAGAGAAAAGTAGCAGTTACTACAGCACAAGAATATTACGCGCAATAAAATGCCGTTAATTTACTCATGCTAGCACGTAGAATGCATAGTTTGAAACGCAGGCTGCCTGGATTTCCGAAACAGGGATTAGTAAAAACATACAGAAAAAAATAAAAATAGGTCCCAGACTTTTTAAAACAAGATAGCGTAAAGGCAGCCTAGCAAAGCACGTGACGAAGGCTAAAATGGAATGAAATCTTCGGTCGGACGCGTTGAATAATTTGTCTGCTAGAATATCGAACGAGGAGAAATCGAATTGTAAACGTAAGCAAGAATGCCGGCGGGTAAACAAGCAAAGTCTTCAGAGAAAATTTTTGAGAGCACTGGTCTGCCTCGGTTTTTAGTACCAGTCAAAAGAGGATTAATAATGCACTAATTAACCGGCAGACAAAGGATAAAGAAACGAACGTTATTAAAAACAATAGTATGACGCATAGTTACATGGACAGCAAAGCGTAGATCTGTGAATTAAATCTGTTAAGTATTATTATTTAGATTGTCGGGACTGCAAGCAACCTCTGTAGCCTACGCAATGCACATCATCTTCCCAGAAAAGAATAAACAATTAATAGAAGAAAGTTATTATCATAATGATATTGTACGATAAAATGTATCCACTTAAGACGAATTATAGGATAACACATCATTTGTGGAAGTGCAGAGTTTAAATGAACGCCGTGAAGATTGAGACATTATTAGGTCGTATAAACACTATAACATGAAAAAGAAAATAAAGAAATACTAATACGTACAAAATAGGTAAGAGAATGATGGAAGTCGGAGACGAGATCGGTAGGGAAATCCAAGTTCCAAGTCCGAAGTCTTTAATAAAATGAGAACTTATTGAATCTTGAACTTGAACTTACATTCAATACTGAACTTGATCTTTTATTAAAATTATTTGTCATAAAGCTGATGAGTTTTTCGTATTTAATCTCAATGTTAGCCGCAGCATTAATAAGTATAAAATGGTCATACCTATCGCTCACTCTAATTTGCATGATTTCTTTCACAAATTTATTGCGATTTAGAACGATCTTCCAGATTTAGTTGTTCCTTCTCCTAACTTATGCATTTTTAAATTTAGATTGGCCATCATTATTTATCATAGAGCGCGCGTGAAATTCGTCATTTCATTGACTCGCGCGTCCCGCTACTTATACATAATAATTCGTATTTATATTATTTTGTACACTATTATTGGTAATGTATTTTATCTATGTTTGCGTATTAGTAATAAATAGTTTGTTGTCGAAAAGCTTAAACTTTTATTAGCTTCAACTTTAATTTATCTTCCAAAATAGTTTATTTAATCCGTCGCTTTCGCAGTCTACAAGTTCCAATTTCAAGTCTTAAAGAATTGACTGTTAATCAAGTTTTTGTTGCTTTGCAGTTATATCTGAACAATCGTCATTGCTTCGCTCGTCCAACCTTCCTATGGAAAAGGTTGATCTTCTTCAGTGCATTATTTAGGGGTAGAGGGCGAGATAGCTCCCTGGCCGTGAAAAATTTTTGGCAGAGAAGTTCATGCATGGGAAGAGGAGAAAATTGCATCTCTTTGCCGAAAAAACATCAAATTTTCGGTGCTTTCCGCCGTATGTGAAGCATTTTCTATAGTTTCGCCTCAAGCGCGACCAAAAATGATACTTTTGCAGTTTGTTTAGAGAAAAGAACATTTTTTCCGAAAAGTTCAAATTTTATAAGCTTAAACGGATATGGCATCGTTGGAAAACATCGGAAGATATGGATTTCTCGAGCTAACCATACGAAATTTGCGCAATATTAACAACGCTGCCCCTCGTACACATAACCCTCCGTTACGTGAGCGAAATTCTACCCACACCGGTTTTCCGGATCTTCCACTATGTATCGCGTGTGTAGTACTCCCGACTACTCCGGCTCTTGCTCACTTTCTGCACAAATATTCAATATTGAGAAACATATAGCATCAACCTCACGGGTTTAACTTCAAAACATCAATTTCAAATTGTGTACAGCACATCTGCTACACATATATAACGGAATTGAAGAAATACAAATTGAATTTAGCACTCAAGCATAAATGACTCTGTTCGTTATGTAAATGGACAACCAGACGAGACATAAAGTTTAGGAAATATACTAGCTGGTGTAGAGGATAGTAATTTTAAGTTTCATATTATATTTTGATACATTTTATCAAACACTGCACTAAGGTGAAAACCTATAACCTGAGAACATACAGAAAGCACACATGTCTATAGCCTATTTCACGAAACTTTGAGCATGGAATCAATTTTCAACGATCTAACGAGCAGCTGCAAAAGTGGTCTCTAGGCAGCTTACCGAATAAGATTTTTGTATAATAGAACTTCGTACGCTTATAAATTGCTACGTGCAATATCGTGATTGCTGCTTTAGTTTAAACCGCTTTTGCAATGATGCACATCGACTCAAGATTTGTGATCCAAGCACAAGGTTTCGTGGAACAAACTATTGTACTTTGAAAGTGCAAGCAAGTTACAAACACAGTAGGAATGATTTTGCTTCAGAAATGAAGAGATAGGGTAACGGTCGAAGACCTTTCAGCGTAGGAAACTACGTAGACGACGAGCCTTGAAATCATGTTCGCCTAACAAGTGCTCTATTCACGAATCCGCATTTGATGCCATTATTCAAACAACGCTTTTCATGAAATTACTTATGCTTATTCCTTCAAAAAAATTGAGACAAATTGTACCTACGATAAAAACTGATTTTAAAAATGCATGAGTGCTAGACTCAATGTAGTAAAAGCCCGAAAAATTATGGCATAATTAGTGTCCAATTCACATACACAGCACTACCACGAATGCACAGCCCGACCGATCTGGGGGGGCAAGCCAGATAGCTAATTTGAATAAAAATGGCCATAAAAACTGGTATAAATGCTAAAATAGCTTCAAAATGACGTCGTCCACTTTTTATATCATTTTCGAGCATTGCAGAAAAAATTTAATTTTCATTAACTTATCGCCTTCATTTTGTCTCTCATTTTCTCAGAAAATTTCCCATTTCTCCATTCTTGGGACTGGGGGTCTAGACCATACATGTACAGCATGGGAATTCTGCGGGGTCAGGCACAAAATTTTTTTAAAAATTGCCTTTTGGGGCTAAAAAACTATGGGTACACGTCAAAAACATTGTTTTTATGACGTTTCAAACAATGTCGCTCTGTTCCTAGAACATAAAAACGTGGAAGAAATCCCGAAAAAAATTTTAAAAAAATTGGGTAAATTGAACAAAATATAGGCAAAAATGTTCATAAGGCGCGAAGCGCCGAAAATTCGAGATTTTTGAGCCAAAAATGAGTTAAAAACGCCTAAAAAGGCACACTTCGTACAACTTCTACAAAAATCGACAATTCTGGGGGTCACCACAGCCATTTGGCGGGGGGAGGGGTTCATTTACCATTCTGAGGGAGGGTCAAACCAAACCTCCCCCAGAACACGTCTGGTCTAGACCCCAAACCCCTATGTGCTTGTCTGAGCACTATTCGATCACTTATACAGCGCAGTTTAAAACGTTAAGAGAGCGTTACACGACCTAAGAACGCGTAGGACGAAAAGGGAGAAATATGTATATGTATGTATGACAAAGATCGTTGTCCAATTAATTTATTCAGAATGACCACGCTAAGAGAAGTTTTATTCTAAAGGCAACAGTCATTTCAAAGGAACAATGCAGCAAAATAAAGAAAATTTATCATTTCGTCTTGAGCTTTTTCTTTTTATGTTCGGTGATTCCGAATGGTTTGAAGCGCTGCTTCAGATTTTCAAAATCAGGCGATTTGTAGGTCGTATCTACGGCCGAAATTGGCTCGAATGTTCCAACAGTTTGAGAAATTTGTAATAAGCCTTGCACTGGAGCAGTAACTAAAGCGCAATAAGAATCTTTTATATGCAAATGCTACTATGCTACCGAAAGCAATCCATTTATTCGAGGTATTTTATACATATATTTCACAATTTGTTTGGGAACCATTAGTCGTTTAAAACTTTAAAAATGTTTATCTGACTGAATTTGGTTTTGACATAACTGCGGAAGAAAAAATATTAGCAAATTTAGGACTTCCTATAGGGAGCAGTACACCAACTTTCCCTCAAACATTGGAACGAAGGTCAAAAAGCTACTATTCACGTCCATTTTTGTCGCTTTCCATTGTCTATATGAAATCGTTTCTTCAATTAATTTTTCAACAGTTAAGCGCGAAGCAGTGCTGTGATGTCTAAATCGCTTTAACGTTAACTGAAAAATATAGATGAAGGAAGGACGGTTAGAGACAAACATTACTAATCTAAGTCCTGTATTTGTGCACTTGGAACGATGAACAACAAACATAGGTGGTCAGCACCAAAATTCTGAGGGAGGAGGGGTACAAGATTTATTGAAGATCAAAAAATTGTCTTAAAAATGGTGGTGTGGCGGAAAAAACACAATTTTTCTACATTCTCCATCAACAAATCGCGACGAAAACGAAAAAAATTTTCAAAAAATTGAATTCTGGGGGAGGTATCTTGTTTTGTTTTTTGGAGGTATTCGGCCTTACCCCCAACTCCCCCCTTGTATGACAACAAGCCCATTAAAGAACTTGGCGCGAATTGCCACAAATTTTCAAAACTTTCAAAACCTTTACTAAAAGAATAAAAATCAAAAAAATCTACTAAAAGAAAACTGAGCTAGAATTATTATTTTTGCCTTCAGCTAATCCATTTTTTAGCACTGCCGGAAGTGTGCCGTCCATAAGTTGGCGTGGGGGTAGGTCAGTTTAGGGGGTCTAGACCACAATAGGCATGAGGGAAATTTTGAAGGGTATACATCCGCAGAAGTTGAAAAAAACACCCGCAGATTACTGAAGACCCAACTTTTAGTAACATTTTGGCTATTTTTGGCGATTTCATCCCCCCAGATTTTCGTGCTGCCCATGTATGGTCTAGACCACAAGTGGGCGTGGGAGATTTGGGGGTATGCAAACCCCAGAAAGCTGAATACCCCTCCCCCAGAAACCAAAATACTCCCAGAATTCAATTTTAGAAATTTTTTCCGTTTTTTACGCAAGTGTTTTGATACATGCAAAATGCTCAATGAGAAACGTTGAAAAATGGTGTTTGTCCTCTGTATACCATTTTTAAGACCATTTTTAGACCTTTGAAAAATCTTGCACCCCCAGAATCTTGGTGATGCCCAACTATAGTCTAGACCATCCAAAATCGATAGACCTCCCAAAATTAATTTTTTGGCAAGTTTTTTTTTATTTTTGCCGGTTTAACACTACCCAGACCCCCAAAATTTGACTGCTGCCCATCATACATGCACATAGGAAGGGGTGAGAGGGGGTATTACCCCTTGAACGGGCCAAAAGTTAGGTACTGTTGAGCGATTTGAGTCAAAATAGTGTATTTTCAAGCGATTTTGACGTAAAAATAGCCAAAAACTCAATTTCCTATGATAAAAATCCCGGATTTTACCCCTCCTTGACCCCAAAATCTCAATTTTACCCCTCTCTGGCCAACCTGACCTTGTGTGTCTATGCTGCCCGTGCATAGTGCAGAATGTCCCCTTTCTGAAGATTGAGATTATTTTATTCTCCTCCAGCATCCCTACATTGGGTAAAAACTTAATCCAAGTCTTTTTAGGCGTTTTCTGCCAATTTTGATCAAAAATGGATCATTTATCCATTTTCCTCAAAAACTGATCGACTAAACCCTTTCCGAGAATGACTGCTTAATGCCCATCCTTACTCAAGTTTCAAGTCGTTTAAAAGTAAATCCTAACCCCACACACCTGTCTGATCCAAATTTTTATCATAACAATTAAAAAATGAAATATTATCAGCAGAAACTTTGTTAAGTATTTACAAGAGGCGTCAAATGAAGAGTAATTATACCAGGCCGAAACTCGTCGCTGTTTGCGTTGTCAGCTTGTAAGACGGAAACATGTGTTCCTAGATCGAGTTTCTGACATTCGAACGAACCGCTAGACTAAAAATATAGCAATCGTATCCAATATCCACGTACACTTTATGCGATGTATAAATTTACCGACTGATGGCTCCAGCAACGCTGATTTGGGATGTTCATATGTCGCAAATGTTTTGAGGACAGACTGTAGCAAATGAGGTCGGATACACTTTCAAAAATATGATAAACAAATATTATATTTAATAAATAATAAATAATGACGTGTAAATTTTATAATAAATTTAAAAAAAGGAGGTCAGCAGCAGGGATTTTTTTTTTAGCGCCACCCCCATTTGCGCAGCCGCTAATGGCCAGGATAGAGCGTTTGCGCGCGGAGCTTCTCATTAGCGCACCAAAAAACCTTTAAATGCTTGGCGATAGGCAAAAATAAGGGCATTTTTGAACTTCTGATGCGCTCCATGTACTGCTGACTGACAATAAATTCTGGCAAGAAATTTAAAAAATTCTTACTACTGGTTCCAACTCGAACAAGAAATCTAATGGTAAAAATATCAATTTGATACCTGATTTCTCATTGCCTTGCCTATACTAGACTGAGCGATTTCTTCAAGCTGTCTTTGCAGTTTGCACTCAATTTTCGTGTATTGCAAAATGCAACCGCTATACAGAAACCAATAATTAGATGCAAAGCGCCCGAAATTTTGGCATCTTCTCAATGTGTATCTCAAGGCTGGGCTATTTCAAAGATAAATTTAAAATGAAAACAATTAATTTGGCACCATGCACCACAAAAACAAGGATTCATTACTGCAAAGATGCTAAAGCAGGGATTCGCTTATGATGAAACAGGAAAGCGGTGGTTGGCAAACACAATTAATTCATTCTTAAGAAGTCGGCGCCAAGCGCCGAAAAATTTTAAAAATTTTAAAATCAAAATGCAATATAAAATGTTTAAATTTCTAATTTTTTGCCCAAAAAAGCCTTTGCGCATGGCGCTAATGAACGAAATGTCCCATTAGCGCAGGGCGGGTTTCCTTTGCGCCGCGCTAAAAAAAAACAGTGGTCAGCAGATACATTTTCAAAAATATAATACACAATAAAAGCTTGTATTGATCGCATAGTAAAGATGTTTCTCCTGATGATTCGGAGGGACAATAAGTCAAAATTTTTGAGTTATTATAAAATTCAGAATACTGAGAAATACGAAACCATTAAAGTATTTTTTCGAAGCAGCTAACATGTCTCAACGAAATTAAGGAAATAAAATCTATGCAATTAGAGTTAGCAACAAACTATACTTTTTCAACTAAATCGTATTTCGTCATTTATCATTTTTTCGGCTAATTTCCTTCGCGAGCCGTATACTTTCGGCCATGAGTTTGGGATAGAAAGCGCCTTGAGTTGGACCCATAGGTGCACAAGGTCAGGGTCGGCATGGGGGGTTGAAATCCCAAAAATCCAAAACAGTAAATTAATGTTCACGATTTTTTTGCTGTTTTAACGATCAAAATGGTCAACATAGCCTATAAAACCTTTTTCGTGGTAATATCGAATTTTAAAAGCATTTATAGTCCATTTTGACTGCATTATATCACTTTTAACATTAAAAAATATAAAAATTCATCAATTTTTGGCGCTTTTTAAGTAAAAAAGTACTTAAAAGTAATAATCTGGCGCGAAGCGCCGGAAAAATTTTGACGTTCTTATTACTTTTGACATCAAAAATGATGCAGAAAACGTTCCATCAGCTCAAAATCGCCGGATAGTACCTGTTCGGCTGACCCTTCAGGGGGTAATACAATACCCCTCCACCCCCTTATGTGCATGTATGATTTAGCCGTCGATACTTTAAAATCTCTTCGCATCAGCTGTATAAGTTATTTATAGTATTATTGTCTTTTATTCTACGACTGGCACATAAATTTAGTTTTCGATCATAGATTTGCTTTATTGAGCTACATTTCTCTCAATCTCTCTGTCTGGCAATGTTTTGAACGCTATAATTGCTTAGTTTTCCCATTGATTCGACAAAAATGTGATCACTTTATTGTTAAAAATTTTTAAATTTGCAAATAGCGAATCACGTGCTTCGAGTATGAAACTAATCGTATTGTCAACATCGATACAAATATTCTTAATACTTATGCGTTCAACAGCAGCACAACAAGGGCGGCCCGATCGTAGTTCAACGAGGATTAAGTTAGAAATTTTTAGTTTCATTGAGATCAAATGGATTAAAAACCAATAAAGACGTTCAAATAGTACATAAGGTGATTTGATTAACGGTTTGCAAGTTAATTCAACTATATTTGGAAAAATAAATTCTTTATCCAATTCTTCATTTAACTTTTAGCTTATTATTAATCATAAAAGTATCAGACTTAAACTAGAGAAATAGGCATTATTTTAATATTCCGATTTTTCATCTGCCCTGTGGTATGATTACCCACGCTGTTCTGATATTTCTCACCTGCGCAAGCGATGAAAAACCTCATTTTTAACGACTGAACTAGGTACGGACGTATAGAACAGTTAAATGGTTGATAGCGGAACTGGTCTCTGAAATATTCTTGACACATGTTATAATTTTTATTTTAAGTAACACTATGGCAATACTCTGACATCGACCAGTCTGACCACTCATTAAAATAACAAAGCTATCTGGTTATGTAGTCTTATTTTTTCTGCTTCTTAGCTGCTGAAGGAATATTTCAATAGTCTGTCTATCGTGCAAAAAGGAAATTTCGGGGACAAACTCTTCACCTGAGCCGAAACATAATCTTCGGTATCTTATTCTGATAGACACTTTAAATGCCTAAGTCACATAAAAATTGATATTTTCACTAGAAGCTGAGTGCGTTTTAATTTTGACCCTCTGATCCGATACAAGCACTGAACCGATCTTAGGGACACAGGGACAGGGGGTGAAAGTCGGTGCACTCTTGTAAAAATGTAAATTACATCAAAATAAAATATAAAAAATTAACGAGTGCAGGCTACACCTTATCCAGGGGAGGGGATGGAAGGCATGGGTGCGCAAGGTCAAACTTTCAGGGGGGGGTGGAAAAGCAAAATTCTGTGCTTCGGAAAAACGGGTCTATATCATACCTGGGTGTGGGGGTTTAGGGGAGTATGTACCCCCCCCCAGAAACCAAAATACCCCACAGAATTCAATTTTTGAATTCTTTTGTTTTTTTCCGCAATTTTTTGATACCAATGGATAGTGCTCGATGAGACACGTTGAAAAATGGTCTTCTTCGCCATACCACCATTTTTAAGGCCATTTTTGACCTTTGAAAAATTTCGCACTCCCCAGAACTTTAGTGGCGCCCACCTATGGTCTTTATCCTTTTTGGGCTCAAAAAATTAGCTTTATAGCCTTTTTGAGACTCAGAAAACTAGCTATATAGCCTTTTTGGGCTCACAAACATTGCTATACAGCCTTTTGGGAGTAAAAATAGCTATTTATCCCTTTTTAGAGTCGAAAAATAGCTAAATGTCCTTTAAACTAAGAAAAACAACTATATAGCATTTCTCAGCTCACGCACTAAGTATCTCGAGTCCCAAACAGGCTATATAGCAATGCTTTTTCGGCCTAATTAGCTGTATAGCAGTTTTTCAAAGCTCAGAATGGGTAATACCCCCTCACACCCTATTCTCTTTGTATAATGAAAGGGCGTCCCTGGTTTCTCACAAGGTACCCGAAGGAAAATGAAATGCACTCAAAAGATCACTAAATAACTTTTTAGCGTATTTCTGGGATGGAAAAACGAAAGTTACCGGCGCTTTACGTCGAATTTTTTGTAGTTTTTGTTTTCTAAATCGCTAAAATTTTAGTAAGATATGGATAATAGAACATGCTTAACTTTTCTGAGTTTCGCACCTAGTTATAAATTTTCTGCGCTGTTATCATTTTGAAAGCTACAAAGACAGGGTACAAAAAAGACTAAAGTTAAGAAATTGTTAATGGACTGAATGATAAGAAATCAGTTGCGTCAAGAAAATTTTTTGATTTTTTTGAAATTTTTCTCCACCGTCGTAAAGTAGCTCGCCGAAAAGCGCGCAAAAATTTATCTACTTTTGCCTACCTCCTAATGAAAACGAACTGAAAAACGGCGGTTTTTCGCCATACCAGTACCACCCTTTTTAAGATCGTGTTTCGACCTCTAAAAAATCTTGCACCCACCCCCAACCC
>JAVLUZ010000341.1:2316967-2434467 GCA_036768485.1 Mermis nigrescens
GGATAGTGCTCAATGAGAAACGTTGAAAAATTGTTTTTTTCGCCATACCACCATTTTTAAGACCATTTTTGACCTTTGAAAAACCTTGCCGCCCGCTCCCCCCCCAATTTTGGTGCTGCCCACCTATGGGTAAGAGCAGAGTTTGCAGAAGTGATGCCCTGATCCCTGAGCAGGCCTGTATCCAGACAAGAACAGCATGGGAATTCTGGGGGAGATATACAATTTCAAAGTGCATTTTTTTAGCCCAAAACTGAGAATATGCGTCAAAAACATCGTTCTTCGGCGTTTCTGATGATGCTCCATCGTTCTAGATTTTAAAAACATAGAAAATTTCGATAATAAATAAAAAAATTCGAACAAATTGAAGAAAATAGTCAAAAACTGAGTATATAGAGCGAAGCGCCAAAATTATACACTTCTGTTTCACCAAGTAAGCAGCTAAAACGCTTAAAACAGCACGTTTTCTACGAATTTTCAGGAAACTTCTGAAACTTTCGGAAATTCGCAGAATTCGGGGAAGGGCGGTGAAAAAACGGATCCAAGATGAAATGGACCAAAGACAAAATGGTTTATATCACGAAAAGCATGTTAGGATAGCTAGTAAACACGCATATTCCGACTTTCGGCATTGAAATGCGGCCCTGGTCTGGGCACCAGGTCGGTGTTGGTCTAGCACCGAAGAAATCATATGGAAATCAATCAAACTAGAAAAACGTACAAGGTATTATTAGCGGCAGTTTCGCATCAATAAAAAAACATCACCCACCTGTTTTAAGTGACTTACCCTACCTCGATCACTTATAATATTCGTTTAATTTTAATAGAGAATAGCTTCGTCTGAAAAGTCTTTTAATCTTCATAAATCGAAACAATGTGCAGGTGAATAATGAGCATACATGATCTTTGGGGGAGGGGTGCTCACCCCCGAGAAAAATTTTCACCCCTCGGCAAAAATTTTTTGACCCCCCTAGAATTGGCGATTTTTTAAAAGTTCACAAAAATTTTCTAAAGATCTGTAGAAAAAATGCTTTTTTATGCGTTTTTAGCTATTTATTTGCTCAAAAGAGCCATGCCGTTATACTCATTTTTTGACTATATTTTGTTCAATTTGTTCCGACTTTTTTGATTTTTTCAGAATTTTTGTTTTTATGCTTCTAAAAACATAGAGCATCGTCAGAAACGCTGAAAAGCGTTGTTTTTCGACACGTACCTACCATTTTTGGACCAAAAAAGGCACTTTATAATTTCAACCCCCTCCCCTAGAATTCTCATGCCTGTGCATGTATGATAACGAGTGCTAGCAGATTAGTGAATTCGAAAAAGTAAAAATCACACATGCTAACTGAGGGTATGAGGTATCCCCCATCACGAATTTTGAGAAGCAAACCCCCTCTCAGGCCGCTTTGGGATCAAACCTATCGCTCGAAGCATGAAAACGCGTCAAACAACGTCTAAACGTATAATTTTAAGTACAAATACTTATTTTTGGAGCAGCAGAATGTTCAATACGTTCATTCAGACACTATTCTTCTATTATTTTGTAAGCATATACGATGGTACAGGCTCATACCATCATCCTTATTTTTATTTATTTTCAAGCAAATTTAACAAGAAAAACTCATGAAGAATAAAATACAACGAATCAAGTATCAAAATTTGACATTAAATAGCTGAATTAGTATTCAAATACCCCCTCCCCAATGAAGCTCGGTTTACCCCCTTCCAGAACTTTTGATCACGTCCATGCGTGGTAAAAACCGTATAATATAGTGTTAAAGTACTAGGCATTTAGCGCTGCTTTTTATTTTTTACTTTCTGTAGCGATCGTATTTCAAAAACGAAAAACAAGTAGCATAATTTGATTTGGGATTTTGTACAAGTCGCCAACAAATTTATCTCAATGTAAACCAGTGGCGGGTCGCGAGGGGAGCAGTGGTATGGTACCTACTCTAACTTCTTTCAAAACATTGAAAAATAGGTCCGAAAACTAGCTATTCAAGTGCAGAATAGCGTTCTTTCACCTTTTTATATTGTCTATTTTTAATTGAAATGATTTCTGTGGCGAAAATTTTCCATTCATATATGTTGTCTCTGTGTGTGCCCAGGCCCGTATCCACAGGAGATAGGGAGGCACGTGCCCCCCCCCCTCGAAATGAAATATGAAAATGATTTTTCCTGACTTACTTTTTTAGCCAAATATCGTTAAAAATTTCGGCGCCTTCGCACCGAATTTGACAATTATAATTAAAGTATATTTAGTCCCAAAGTGCGCGGTTTAAACACTACATTTTTTAGTCTAGCCCTAAAAGTGATGATTTCCATCGGATTCTCACCGTATCTAAGGCATCCGAGTAGCAAAATTTGCAAACATGGTGACAAACGCTTCGTAGCTCTGTGTTGCCACTAAGTTAAGATAAAAGCCAAAACTAAAGAAATCGGCGCGAAGCGCCGAAGTTTTTAGGTTTATTCTCTACAAATTCAACGCATAACAGCGTTACGCAACCACGTAGCTTCATTTCAGAAAATGTAAAATTTTTCTCAGGAGGGAATCCCCCTTCCCCCACTTGCTACGCCACTACTTTCAAAATGAGGGAAACCCCAGCATGGCATGGCATTGGCAAGGCAGCAACCCTGCAGTCCACCACACTCGACAGTAAATGGAAGACAAGCTTACTTACAACCAACTATAAGCTTGCTTATAACACATATTATAACATAATGTCTGAACTTTATTATTAACCCGATGCATCATACTCCCGTGTCTGTCTTAGACGAATTTTTGCCGTTTTTGTTCCCATTAATCACTTGCAAAATGATATTTTTTCGCTGGTTTACAAAGATGCATTTTATTTAAAATCATTTTTGCTGGTATGTACATCTTTGCGAAAAATTTCAAAATTTTTGATAATGGTGTGCCAAAAGTTATTAACCTACTCTTGCTTCAACGAAAATCCAGCGCGAAGAGCCTGAAAATCTGTAAAATTCAAACGATGTCCGGAAATAGAAAATTTTTCATTTTCCTTTTTCCGGATTTTATCCAATTTTCATTTTCCTTATTTTACCTATTCTTCCATTTTCCTTTTTCGGATTTCACTTAATCTTCCTTTACCATTTCCGTTTTCGGATTTCGCTTATGCCTCTGAATGCTAAGTAGTAGTCCGAGCAGCAAGAAAATTCTGGGGTGTTGGGTGACATCGCCAGCAATCGTCAAAAATGTTAACTACTTGAAATAAAATTCTGGGGTCTACAGTAATCTGCGAATCTGCGGGGGACTCAACTTCCGGGGGTGCGCACTCCTTCCTAACAACCCACGCTAACGTGTGGTCCCGCATTTCCACCTTCCCAAATTGTCACTGTGAGTCCTACGCAAGATTGCCACCGTCGAATCCCAACATGCCCCAACATTGCCACCGCAAGTCCCAGCCACTACGAGCCCCAACATTGCCATCGTCCCGACAGTGCCGCCGCCCCAACATTGCCACAGCAAGTCTTGCCACAATGAGTTTTGGCGTGATACAAACCACATAATGGATATAGGGCGAAGGGGTTAAAACTACCTTTAAAAAGAAGCCATAATCCAACAGACCACCAAAAATGTATTTTTGGCGTTTTTCGCGACTTTTGTCCCATCAGATCCCCTCCCAGAATAAGATGCTACCTATGGCATGCATAATTTTATTTCATTATTTATCTCATTTTCATTAAACAATAAGGTTAGGGCCGTGCTTAGGTTTAGCGGCCCTGGGCGAAACTTATTTTGGCGGTCCCCATAATTTTTAAAGCAGGTATTATTTGCATCATAATTATTATTTATGTATCAGTTTTACATATGTACCTACAATGATCGCAGTTAGCGTCCTACTGTAAATTTATCAATAAAATATTGTGCTACATTATTTTAAGTAGGAATCGTATGTTTTTTCTCAAATAATTTACCCATTTCGTGAATGATGACGTGCTTTATTACAAAATAACTTTCCTAGCTTTCTGAGCGGCAAACTGGTCAATCAATTGCGAAAAATTTAACGAAGATGATAAATCATTTTAAGTTGAAATAATCGCTAGTGCACTTAGACGAGAATCAGTCATAGTTGACCGCAAATATGTCTTTACTAGCAAAGAAAAATGCTCCGATGGAACAAAAAAGATGAATATACTTGGAATTGTGGATTATTATGGATGTAAAAGGAGGGGACTAGGAAAAATCTACCTAAAGTCGGAAAATCTGCTAAAAATCACACTTTCTCTAAGCAACGCAAAAAATCGATGTATATTCTGCGGCCAACAGATTAAAATAAATATTCAACCATAACAATGATTGAAACAGCAGCACGTAAGCTATGCAGTAGCTATGGGAAATGACATTAAGTAAACTAACAGTCTTCCAAGCCAATTGAATGAAATAGCAAACATCGAAGACAATTGAAGACATGGTTGGTTAAAAACAGTAGGAAACACGTAAGTTGACTTGAAACAGACTTAATGTAGATACACTAGCATGCCCGAAACGATTGTGTGCACTAATCAATCGGCTCCTGCTTTGCTTGCTATAATGCTCATAAAACAAAACAACTTTAAATACAATACCTCTTAGTTTTCTATCAATCAGGTGCCAGCAATTTAAAAAAGTAACCTTGCTAGATTTCGTTTATACACTCTTATCTGAAACTTCGAACATTATTGAAAAGACACTTTTTTAGAGGCCGCAGAATATACATCGATTTTTTGCGTTGCTTAGAGAAAGTGTGATTTTTAGCAGATTTTCCGACTTTAGGTAGATTTTTCCTAGTCCCCTCCTTTTACATCCATAATAATCCACAATTCCAAGTATATTCATCTTTTTTGTTCCATCGGAGCATTTTTCTTTGCTAGTACACTACTTTTAATTAGCGTGATTTCAGTACATCAGTCAGTAAACACAATCAGTAACATGCCACAATAATGACAACAGTCCAAGAACGCGGAAAACAATATTGTTCTTAACATCAGCATTATCCTTTTTAAACAAGACAACCTTATTGACACCATCCATTTTCAAATTAAAACTGCATTAAGTTATTTCTTCTTAATGTACAGTTCACTTATAATCAAGCACAAAAATTTAACCAACGAATTCACATTGCAAATCCTCACTCAATCAATACACAAGCACAATGTGTTGTGACTTTTGAAATTGAAAACACCCAATTTTCAATTTTCAAATTGAAAATTGGATCAATTTTCAAATTGAAAATTGGGTCAATTTTCAAATTGAAAATTGGGTGTTTGAATTTGCGATGAAGAAAATAATCAAAAGATAGTCACTTGGTTTATTTAAGCCGAGTAATAAAATAACGACCGTCCACCAATTCCAAACTAAACGCAACTAATCTGATCACTATGAAAAAGTTTTGAAAAATGAGCTTGCTAAGCGAGAGTTGTAAACCAAGAGAAACTTAAAGTTAAAACCTACCATTAAATTATGAGAGAATTATAAAAGATTTTAAACTTCAAGAAAATGGAAAAGGCGGGATGTTGGTAAATTAGAAGGCAAAGATTTTCGGCAAAAATTCAAAAACTTCACGCAAATATCAAATGTAAGGAACACTAACGCTTTGATTTGGTAGTAAAATAAATTTGTAGTATAGACTACATATTAACAACAAATGAATAGTGCAAACTTTACACAACTACTAGGTGTAGAGAATACTAACAGTTTACGGCTTATTAATGTACATGATTACAATAAAGCTGTATATCTTTGTCGACTTCTGTGCACAGTAGTGTGATTGCTGGTTCATTTTAAACCACTTTTGCAGGCAATTTACATCAATTAAACGATAGCTCTCCATGTGCAAGATTTTGTGAAACATATTATAAACACGGCTAAGAAAGATTTAACTTTAATGCAACCCATTTAAGACAAAATTACATCTCTTCAATGATCTAAGGACACTTGAACATAATTTTTAAATCACTTTAGATTACTTTTGAGGGTAAACAAACTCACTTAATTGATGTCTCACATATGAATCCTTGAAAATTTCTTGACTTCAGTTACAAAGTCTCTGCAAGTCTATCGAATTAGGGTAACACGTAACGTAAACTTTACACAAACACATAGCGTAAAGAATATTTTAGTCGGATTCGTAATTTTGATATTGCTCCGATATTTCTTTCAACATTTATGGAAAAATGAGTCTCCATAATGTTTTAAAGACAATAAACATTAGGTTTAAACCACTTTGCAATACTGCTGAGTGTAAGCAAGCGCGCCCAATTGACGTATATATTTCATTCCCTGTAAATTTTTATATCTCAGGAAAAAATTTCGATTTTTGCAATGCTCTAGAACAAAGGCTAACATGCAGTGTAAAAAATTACTCGGATATTATGATCAACATTCATGAAAAAATTATGTCTCTACAATGGTCTGAGGACATATAAACAATGAATGTAAACTACTTTACATCACTGTTGGATGTAAACAAACGCGCCTACGTGACGTCTCACATTTGATCCTTTGAAAACTTCTAGGCTCCAAGGAAAAATTAGGTTTCAGGAATGCTCAAAAACGAAGATATATATGTAGTGTAAACTTCATGTAAACACCTAGTGTAAAGAAGATTTTAGTCAGATTCGTAATTTTGATATTGTTCCGATATTACGATTAATATTTATGAAAAAATTAAGTCTACATAATGTTCTATGGGCAAACTAACAATTGGTGTAAACTACTTTACAACACCGTAGAGTGTAAACATATGCGCCAGACTGGCATATCAAATTTGATTCCTGGTCCATTTCTAGACTTGATAAACGTGTCCCTGACTCGTAACCGGAGAAGCAGGCAGAAAAAACAAGACAGAAACGCATTTAAAACTCCAAATTTTTGACTTTACACTCGCTAAATATTAATGTATAGACAATTTGCTTTGACATACACCCGATATAAAGCACTTCATTTTTATTCTATTAGACTTATCCCGACTTCTGGACGGAGAAAGTGGCGAACAAAAAACGCAACAAAAACGTATTTTCCATCATTTAGAACACTGTAAACTTTAAAATTCCGTACCGAACTCCCCATTGAGTTTAAAGAAATTCGGTTTGGTACAATTTGTAGCTTTTAAATCGTAGTACATTCCTGTGTGCCAAAATTCTGTTGCAAAAATTATTTGGCATGATTTATCAATCAAACTTCAGAAAAAACGTGTTTTTTAGCCCATTTTTTACCTCTGATTTCGAACTTTACACCCCCATAAATAACTCAATATTGCGTTTTTTTAAATGCGGTTTGCTGCGATGTTTAGCCCCTGTGAGGCACTTTATTAATGCTGTCTTCGATTTGCGCTGACTCATAAGCGGAAAAATTTGGCAGAGAAATCTTAGTTAAAATCCGTTTTTTTACACCATCCACTAGAGTGTAAACTTTAAACCCCAGGATCTAACTCACCATAGAGCATAGAAGACTTTGCTTATATGCAGAATGTAGCCCTTGATCCGCTCTACATTTCTGTCAGAAAACATTTTAAAAACCTCATAACCGGAGTTAGTATCGGACATAGGAAGGTTGAAAACTCGACCAAAAAGTGCTTTTTCACCCCCAGATTTTCGCACTCTTTACACTGCCGTTCGATAAATAATGCGAATTTCAAAAAACAAAAAAAGTGTCATCTGTAGAATTCATCCCTCTATTATCCTATTCTGTTCAATTCTTCGAGTCATCAATACTCAGTTGTCCACATGCCGCAGTAAAAAGGTCCCAAAATTTGTCCTATGTTATAACGTTACACAAAAACTTTACACCTTCTTTACACAGTCAATTTTGAGTTTCAAGAAAAACAAAAAAACACGGGCAGCGAATTTTTTTATTATCTTTCTTTTAAAAAAAACCGCACCTTCCAGAAGTGTCCCGTTATAGCTGTAGAGGGGGTGCCCAGGTGTTGGGGGTACCCAAGTATATTATAGGTACGCGCTAACGCGCTACCTATGATTGATTCCAGTTTCGAGAAGGGGCGTTCTGCTGAGGCCACACGGTAATAGGTATTGCAAGTAAACTTCTGAATTTAGCAGATTGACATTCTGAAAATAAAGTTTCCGAATTTTTAATTAAATAAATATATTAAATAATTTTAGATCCTTTTTCATGGTTTTCAACAGAAATAAGCAGTATCTATTACAAAACAAAAACATCTTGAGTATATATTGATGTAACGAGAAAATTAAAAACGTCTGAAATATCGCAAATCTGAACTCTTATATCAGTTTTGCAAGGATAAACGCAGATAAAGACAAACAGGGAGAATAAGGAAGTTTATGGAAAATGATTGATATTTCGCAGTGCACAGTTATTATTAATATTAGCATTAAAGAGAATAAGCGAATTAAAGTCAGATTAAGCACAAACAAAAAGGAATTTCATTTCATGGCTTACTATTGCAACTTTTTAATAAACAATTATGAATTTCAAAATAATAAAATATGATTTGAATTTTTGTTTGCATTTCGTAAAGCTTCTACATCAGGGTAACTGAAAACGTTTAATCTTTATACGAATCTAACTTATTATTATCAAAAAAGGTTAGAATAAATAAAACAAATTGAAAATTGTTCATTTAATCTAAGATTTTCGGAATATGTAAGGCTTCACAGAAAATCGGGTGCATATAGAGAAATACTGTAATATCAGAGGAGCTTTAGAAACAGATTAAAACGACATTCATGAAGTAAAACCATAAGCCTGCATCCATATGAGCAACTACATTGCAGTACCGCGCACGACTCAGACACATACGTGGGCAGCAAGAAAATTCTGGGGGTGCAAGATTTTTTGAAGGTCAAAAAATTGCCTTAAAATGGTGGTATGGCGATAAAAACACCATTTTTCGACGTTTCTCATCAAGCAATATCCATTGGCATCGAAAAATTGCGAAAAAAACGAAAAAATTTTCAAAAATTGAATTCTGGGGGGTATTTTGATTTCTGGGGGGTATTTTGGTTTCTGGGGGGCATACCCCACAACCCCCACGCCCAGGTGTGCTCAGACAGCTATAGCTACATATGTACGTGTATGATTGTCACCACACCTTGGCGTGGGGGTTTGGGGGGTATGCATCCCCCCAGAAACCAAAATACCTCTCCCCCAGAAATCAAAATACCCCCCAGAATTCAATTTTTGAAAATTTT
Source organism: Mermis nigrescens (assembly GCA_036768485.1). Classification (NCBI taxonomy): domain Eukaryota; kingdom Metazoa; phylum Nematoda; class Enoplea; order Mermithida; family Mermithidae; genus Mermis; species Mermis nigrescens. The sequence continues at coordinate 2,326,136 of JAVLUZ010000341.1, forward strand.
TTTCGTTTTTTTCGCAATTTTTTGATGCCAACGGATAGTGCTTGATGAGAAACGTCGAAAAAATGGTGTTTTTATCGCCATACCACCATTTTTAAGGCCATTTTTCGACCTTCAAAAAATCTTGCACCCCCCCCCAGAATTTTCTTGCTGCCCACGTATGATTGTCACTTATAAAATGCACCGATGGATTTTCGTCTGTTTCTGGACACGATTGCTAATTTAAATTCAACTTTTGTTCAGGCACGCATATCATTTAAGGCAAAAATCTGCTGCCTTGTTCTCAAAACGCTATTTCTCCATGTTAAGTACCTACCTATTACACTAAACGGAACGTAAATCTTGAGATCAAGTATAGCTTAGTTAGCATTCTCTTAAAAATGCAAGTAAAGATTTTAAACTGCTCTTTGCATAAGAACGGCGAAAAATCGATCCTTCTGAACGTATGTATCGATTTATTGTACGAAGGCCGCCAGAAAATGAATTGTATACGGTATGCACTACAACTTTTTTAGCGGCCCTGTGCGGCCGCACAGTTCGCCTCCCCTAAGCACGGCTATGGGTACATGTTCAGATGGGAGTGATTTTTTTCCAGAGTATTGCTATGTTGCAGTACAGAATTCTGAGAGGGGGTCTGGTTGGGCGACAATAGCGAGGAAAAACGTCAGAAATGCAATTCTTAGCTGTCTGCCGATTTCTGTGACTTTGGATTTTAAGGGAGTCAACCCCACTCCCCCACCCCTACCCCGCCCAACGTCATTTGTGGTTGAACGCCAAGACTCATGTGGTAATGTTGAGACTCGCAGTGGCAATGTTGGGACGATGGCCATGTTGGGGGAACTCATAGTGGCAAGGCAATGTTGCGACTTCGGTGGCAATGTTAGGACTAAGTGGTGATTTGGGAAGGTGGCAATTGTGGAACTCTTGTTGGCAATGTTGGGTTACAACCACACCTGGGCGTGGGAGTTGGGGGGTATGCACCCCCCCGAAAAACCAAAATACACCCCTCCCCCAGAAATCAAAATACCCTCCTCCCCAGAATTCAATTTTTGGATTTTTTTGTTTTTCTCGCAATTTTTTGATGCCAATGGATAGTGCTCGATGAGGAACGTTGAAAAATGGTGTTTTTTTCGCCATACCACCATTTTTAAGGCCATTTTTTACCTTTGAAAAATCTTGCACACCTCCCCCAGAATTTTGATGCTGCCCTGCCCACGTATGGACCGATGCCAAAGTTCAACTTGTAGAACATGCATATAACATCAAAGATATCTCATGTTACACAAAATTGATAAAAATTAATAACAGATTTCAAAACAATGAGAAAACGTTCCTGTAAGACAAAAAATTTGCAACGTTATTCCGATCTTGATTTAGAATTAGACTTCAAACAAATAGACGCTAAAAAATAATTTTTTTGTCAATTTTGAAAAAAATGTATCCAATTAAAAAGGGTCTTAAATTCTTGAAGAGCAACATCAAGTGCTAGCTTGCGAAAAATTGTACATAACTTCAGAATTTGAATTCACGTCATGGTGGCTATTTGTGAATGTTCCACTTGAGGAACGTTGATCGGCCGAATCTTGGTTCTGAATTTAGCCTAAAAACAGATAAAGCTTATCAACTCCTCTAAATACATATAGGCCCGAATACCCGAAGGTGGAGTATCTCTTACTCCGGAGTAAATCGCGGAGTAAATCATGGAGTAAAATTTTTCGGTATACATGAGGCCCGAATACCCGAAGGTGGAGTATCTCTTACTCCGGAGTAAATCGCGGAGTAAATCATGGAGTAAAATTTTTCGGTATACCTGAAGGTGGAGTAGCGCTACTCCGGAGTAGATTTACTCCACGAACCTACTCTTGCTCGGGGGCAGGAGTAAGTCATGGAGTAGCAATCATTTTAATGCAAGCATAAGGTGGTTTTACTGATTGGTTGTATACTTCGAATATATCGATAATGGATTTGGTGGATTTGTTCGAATTTCTTGATGAGCAAGAGAGAACGTATGAGCAAGAGATAGCAGGAATCAACTTACTTATTACTCATTTGGCAAGTGGGCCAAATCCATTTGCTATCTATGATGATAATCATTTTCGACTTCGGTACAGATTTCAAAAACAAACTGTTCGCAGTATTATCGATTTAGTTTATGATGACCTCAGACGATCTACTAATCGATCCAACAGTTTGGTTTGTAGACGCACAGGTAAATACTTCCCTATGCGTTCCATACATGGGCAGCAGCCAAAATCTAGGGTCTGTGTGATGTAAAACAAAAAATCACAAAAAAATGCCAATTCCTATAACTTTCGAAGAAATCAACGATAATGAAATTATTGAAGAAGCAAGAAATGCACGAAGAAATGCGAAGAGGAATCGTCTGATTGAACGCTGTTATTCTCTGTGATAAGTATAAAATTATGTTTGTTCAATCATAAGTGTTTGTAAAATGCTTTTTTAATGCTTTAAAACGATGGCCAGCCGTAGAAAATACAATTTTTCAAAATAATTCTGACGATGCTATTTTTCTATATGAAAGTTTGCGTTGAGCGAATTTGTTTACCCTTTTCAAATCTTTCCATTTTATTTCCAATTTAGCGACGCTTCGATCGTTACAGTCCGAATTTTCCCTGAACATTCGTTCAATCATCTTCCACGATTTTTTCTTGGCTAAAGATGTGGATACATCCGTTTTCTTATTTTCGATGATATCCTTGTATTGCATTATACACTCGACTAAAAATTCGGTCTCCGCTGTTGAAAAGTTTGTGTCACGTTTTTTCTTCTCATCCATGTTGAAATTTTATTGAGTGAAGATGAGTAAATTTATCAAACGAGGTTTGATTCAATAGAAATAATCGACTATTTGAATAATTCTTTTTTGTAAACATGCTCGAAGCATGGCAATGTGAAAAAAATGGAAATGTAAATAAAAAAATATATATAGAATAAAAAAATGCGAATCAGACAGATGCGCGTCATCAACTATGTTAAACATTATACAATTCACTTCGAAGCAACTTTACTCCATGATTTGCTCCGGAGTAAATGCTTTACTCCACGATTTACTCCTGAGTAACTACTCCATGCTTACTCCACTGTCGGGTATACCGAATCTCTGAGTGAGTTACTTCGCGATTCACTGTGGAGTAACTACTCCGGAGTAAGCCTTACTCCGGGTAAATTTACTCCGCTTTCGGGTATTCGGGCCTGAAGGTGGAGTAGCGCTACTCCGGAGTAGATTTACTCCACGAACCTACTCTTGCTCGGGGGCAGGAGTAAGTCATGGAGTAGCAATCATTTTAATGCAAGCATAAGGTGGGTTTGCTGATTGGCTGTATATTTTTTGAAGAAAATAGTGATAACATTCCTATAACTTTCGAGGAAATCAACGATAATGAAATTATTGAAGAAGCAAGGAAAGCACAAGGAAATGCGAAGAGGAATCGTCTGATTGAACGCTGTTATTCTCTGTGATAAGTATAAAACTATGTTGGTTCACTCTATAAGTCTTTGTAAAATGCTTTTTTAATGCTTAAAAACGATGGCCAGCCGTAAAAAATACAATTTTTCAAAATAATTCTGACGATGCTATTTTTCTATATAAAGGTTTGCGTTGAGCGAATTTGTTTACCCTTTTCAAATCTTTCCATTTTATTTCCAATTTAGCGACGCTTCGATCGTTACAGTCCGAATTTTCCCTGAACATTTGTTCAATCATCTTCCACGATTTTTTCTTGGCTTAAGATGTGGATACATCCGTTTTCTTATTTTCGATGATATCCTTGTATTGCATTATACACTCGACTAAAAATTCGGTCTCCGCTGTTGAAAAGTTTGTGTCACGTTTTTCTTATCATCCATGTTGAAATTTTTTGAGTGAAGATGAGTAAATTTATCAAACGAGGTTTGATTAAATGAAAATAATCAACTATTTAAATAATAATTTTTTCTAAACATGCTCGAAGCATGGCAATGTGAACGGATATATCAAATGAGCGAATCAGACAGATGCGCGTCATCAACTATGTAAAACATTATACAATTCACTTCGAAGCAACTTTACTCCATGATTTGCTCCGGAGTAAATTCTTTACTCCACGATTTACTCCGGAGTAACTACTTCATGCTTACTCCACTGTCGGGTATACCGAATCTCGGAGTAAGTTACTTCGCGATTTACTCTGGAGTAACTACTCCGGAGTAAGCCTTACTCCGGAGTAAATTTACTCCGCTTTCGGGTATTCGGGCCATAGTGCACAGAACTCTCAAAGTGCTTGCTTTAAATAAATGCGAAATGTATTACGAGAAATGTGTTTTTCGACCTCTTTGCTGGATCAACAGGTCGTTGTCAATGAGATGTACACACACTTATCAACGTATTTTATTCTTACCGTTTTCGGGTGGAATTGGTATCCGCAAAACGCAAAAAAAGTTTATCATTCTTACCAATTAAAACAGATTTACGCGTCCTTGTAAAGATAGATATATGTAACGAAAAAATGTCAAACTGACAAAAAAATTTTCACTTACACTTTTAGTACGATGTTCAACAAGCATTTCAAGGGACAAATCGCACATCACTAAATTCGTGTGAAGCGATGGCATATTTTGGCTGATTTAAGCTTCTATTCTCAATCCCATTTGAACTCTATAAGGAAAAATAACAATGATTAGGCACAGAATGCCTGAAATTTTGACGTTTTCGTCTCTTTTTGAACTCAGTTTTGGGCACATACGATTATTCACCTATTGCACCAATATTTCTAGAAAGTTTCATGTGCCTCTGTGCCCCTTGGCACGCACTTGATTCACCGGCAACAAGCCAACTGATTGTGCTAAATGCATTAAATTGATCCATAATCACCGTAAGCTGACGGCTTTCTGTCTTTAAAATTCTTGAAATTTATCCTCAAGCTTATGTGAAACAGATAAAAGCTGATTCTCGATATGTCAAGTATTAAAAATACAATAATTTATTCGCGAATGTTCTTGTTTAATGAGATACAAGTGAGAAAGTTACGTGAAGTTAGTTATATTCTGACTGAACTACTAACTTTTGACGCTTTCCTTCGCATTTCCGTACAATAACGTGCATCCAGATCATTAGTGGATTAACGTGGATCAAAACGGAAGATATCATTAAAATTAGTTTGTAAAATCCAGTTTTTGTCAAACACGTTAGTTACTTTTGCATATAATATGTGCTCGGTGCCATCCAATGCAACGTGCGAGCTTATGTCAGAATGACGTCATGCCACGCCGCTTTGTTTTGATTTTTCATCAAGCCAAAAATTTACTACGTGTCTATAAAAATAATAGACTCTGAAGCGAATCTAACGCCGTTTAATTCTCACCGTTGCTAGCGTTGCCTGCGCGGACCGTTTCCTTATCTCATTTGCCTGCGTGTGTTTATCTTTTAAAAACATTAAATTCTACGAGAATAAACTTCATGACATTTTTTCGAAATGAGTATGTCGCCGATGCACGCCAGCGATGGACCGACACGCTTCATCAACTTTGTTTTCAAAAACCGTTAAATTCGGTTCTAGCCCTTATTCGTTGTTTAGCCTCTTTCGGTAATTTTACTTCATGTCAGCACCACAAGAAGTGTGACAAACAACCGTTTGTCAGCATTTTGGTTTAGTTTGTAATCAGTGTAGCTGATCGCACAGGCTTCCTGAATTGTAAGGTCCGTGTAAATTCATTTTATTTTTAACGGCAGATAATACATGCTAATTTTTAGCTGTTTTCGTTTTTAGTTTAGTTTTACTTTTTTCATCTTCTCAACCGCTCTCTATTTGCCGCCTCCTTTCTCAAATAAATAGGAGAATTCATTACCATGGGCATTCTTTTGAAATTTGTAGTTTTATAATGTAGAGAATCAGAGACCTTAACAAGTTTATTCTCTTTAGCTTTTTATTCACTAATTTTACTTTTTTTGCATTTTTGTCTTGAACAAAAGGAGGTTAGCTCGTTGAATACAAGTACAGCTAGTTGACGCCATACCTTCCACATTGAACATGCATGTCTTTAATGCGATAATTGAGTTAGTACCTATGTACGTATAACTTTATCGCGAATTCGAGTTTTAAGGCACTTCTGCCCTTGCTAATCTTCGTTTTTAATTTAATCGATTGGGTTAATAGTCGTCAGAAGAGCATTTCGTATACCTCTGTTTGCAAACGAGTTGGTTATACATGTTCATTGTCTAGTGAATGATTGGCTTAAATTTTCGAAAAGAAGGTAACTTTTGAAAGAATTCCAAATACGACGACTCATTTAAAACGGAAATTACCTAATAACTAGGTATGTATATAAGTAGCTATACGAATAAACATTTAAGCGAATCGTCATGATAAAGCGAAATATTCTGATTTTTTACCAATAGTTCTAATCTTTTCCAATTTTATTTCTGGCTACAAAAAAAGAACTCTTTGCGCGTATTGGAAGAATTTTCGGAATGATTTTTGACAGTTAGGAAAAGTTGAGGCGCCGTCTTCTAACGGGAAATCCTGGATCCGCTAATGTTCATTTGTGCAAAAAACGAAAAATAAAGCAAAAGAATAAAGTGTGTTGTGTTGTGTTGTTTACCCGATGTGCTTTGATTCGTCGTCGATAACTTTGACTAAAATTTGTGAACTTTCGCAAACTATACCGCCACGTGGCTTGATAACGTATATTTGTCTATTCCTGTTTTGTGTGGAAAGATAAAATTTACGTTTTGCAAAACTGGCTGAACCTGGCCACGTGGTTTCATGACGCAGTTTTCCTTGAGGAATTTATACATGGAGGCCGCATTTAAGTTACCCAATCGATTTGTCATTTGATTCTCCATGTGTTACGTCCGTCACATTACAGAATTTTTATCAATATTACGTATTATTTAAGCAAAGAAAAATGCTCCGATGGAACAAAAAAAGACGAATATGCTTGGAATTGTGGATTATTAAGAATGTAAAGGAAGGGGACTAGGAAAAAGCTACCTATGTATATGCCTAAACTAGCTAAATCTGCTAAAAATCAGACTTTATCTAAGCAACGCAAAAAATCGAAGTATATTCTGCAGCCTAACAGATTGAAATAAACTATTGAACCAAAAAAATGATCGGAAAAGCAGCAAGTTAGCTATGCAGTAGCTATGAGAAATTAGATGGAGTGAACTAGGCGAGACCTTGCAAGCCAATTGAATGAAATAGCAAACATCGATGCATTCAGGACAATCAAAGAAATTGTTCGTTTAAAGCAGGAGGAAACCGCGTCAGCTTACGTGAAACAGACTAAAAGTAGTAGGTTTGCTTGCATGCCCGCAACGATTGTGTGAACTAATCAGTTGAGGCTAGGTTTGCTTGCTATAATGCTCATGATAACAAAATAAAACACCTCTAAATTCAATTGCAGTTAATTTTCTAACAATCTCGATACGAAGCAAGTCAGTCTTTTGCAACTTGCAAGCAATTTACAAAAAGTAAACGTTTTACATTATGTTTGTACACTCTTATGTGAAGCATTTATAATTATTTAAAGGTTACCCTTTTTCCTTGTCGCCTCCATTTACATCATTAATAATCCACAATCCCAAGTATATTCGTCTTTTTTGTTCCATCGGAGCATTTTTCTTTGCTAGTACCCTACTTTAATTATCATGATTTGAGTAAATCAGTCAGTAAACATATATGATAACATGCCACAATAATGACAGCAGTTCAAGAATGCGGAGAACAATATTGTTCTGAACATTAGCATTATCTTTGTTAAGCAAGACAACCTTACCTTATTTAAATAGATCAAAGGTTTTCAGCATAAACTATACCCAATTATTGGGTGTAAAGAACACGTACGCTCAGATTCGTAATCCTGACGTTACATGGAATATTTTGAAAACAATTAAGCTTCTGCAGCGCTCTGAGATTAAATTTAATTTTCAGTATAAACTTACATAACTACTGAATGTAAACAAAACATAATGCTGATTCGTAATCCTGACCTCACGGAACATATTTGGGAAAAATTCACGTTTTGCAACGCTTTGGAAGTAAAATAAATTTGTAGTGTTAACTACACATTGACGATAAATGAATAGTGCAAAGTTTACACAACTACTGGGTGTTGAGAAAACTAACAGTTAGATTCGTAATTCTGACGTCACGTAGAAAGTTTTGGAAAAAAATTCAACTTACGCAAGGCTTTAGAACTAATGTTAATTTGCAGTGTAAACTTTACACAAGTACAGAGTGTAAAGAAGATTTTAATCGAATTCATAATTCTGATATTACTCTGATATTAAGATCATCATTTATGAAAAAATTTAGTCTCCACAATGACCTGATGATAAATAAATATTAGATGTTAACATTTTACACCATTATTGAGTGTAAACAAACGCGCCCAACTAGCGTATCACGTTCGATTCCTGGTGCATGTTTAGATTTGAGGTCATGTCCAGACTCATAAGCGGAGAAGTTGGCAGAAAAAAACAACACAGAAACACCTTAAACACACCTAATTTTTGACTTTACACCTCCCGAAAAAGTTCAATATTGATATGAACGCAATTCGCTGTAACGTGTACCCCTTACAAATTACTTTATTTTTATTCTATTCGACTTGTCCCGACTTCTAAACGGGAAATGTGGCGAACAAAATAGTGGCACAAACGTATTATTCCATCATCCACCACATTGTTAACTTTAAAACTCGGAACCTAACTCCCCATAGAGTGTAAAGAAATTCGGTTTTGGCCAGTTTGTAGCCTTTTAATTGTAGTACGCTTTTATGTGCAAAACTTCTCGTACGCAAAATATTTGAGATATTTACCAATCAAAATAGGGAGAAAACGTGTTTTTTGCCCATTTTATACCCCTGATTTCGAACTTTACACCCCATAAATAACTCAATATTGAGTAAATGCGGCTTGCTGTGACGTTCAGACATAAGATCGAGCCTTAGTTTTATTCTTCTCAATTTTTCCCGAATTATAAGCGGAAAAGTTGGCAGAAAATTCTTCGACAAAATCCAGTTTTTACACCATCTACTAGAGTGTAAAGTTTGAACCCCTAGATATAACTCCACTTTGAGTTTAAGAAAGTTTACAGGTAAGCCAAAGGTAGCGCTTGAGCCGCAGTACATTTCTGTAAATAGGTTTTTGGGGGACTCTTTTACAAAGAATTTGGCAACCATAAACAAGTCGAAAGCTCGACTAAAATGTGTTTTTTATCCTCAGATTCTTTACACTCTTTACACTGCCACTCTGGAAATAAGTCTTTTTCAAAAAATGAAAAGTGCTGCCGGGATAACACAATTTCTTGCATTTGAAAAAACCAGATGAAACAGAACGTAATACTGAGTTAGAAAAGTCGTGTGTCAGACCAAAATTTGAAAAATCCATATGTTTTAACGTTACAGTAAAACTTTACACGCTGTTTACACCACGGGTAGAATTATGAATAAAATTGAAAAAGCTAATTCGAATTTTTTTTATTATCTATCTTTTAAAAAAATCGCACAATACAGAAGTGTCCCACTGTTGTTGTAAGCGGGTAGACATATGTTAGGGGTACCCAAGCATTTTATAGGTACGTGCTAACGCGCTACCTCTTATTATGCTACGTCTGTGCTCAATTAGTTTTTAATATATTGACCAATCGAGTCGTGCGCGACCATAGACGTACATCATGGCCGATCTGGGGGGGGGGTTCAGCTGATCTGAAAGAGGGTCTAAAATTGAGCTTTTTCGGGTCAAAATGACCTCGAAAATGCTAAAATAGCGTTATTCCACAGTTTCTGGTCAATTTCAAACACTTTTGGAGAAAAATTTCAATTTTTATCCATTTTTAGCATTCATTTTACCTCATTTTCCCCAGAGAATCTTCCAGATTTCCATTCAGGGGGTCTGTTTTCCGAAACCCCCCTCACGTACATGTCTGCTCGCAAGCGTCCGAAATTCAAAAAATCGCCGCAATCCCGCAGAATTGAATATTCAATATTTGTCGTTGTTCGCGATTTTTTGATGCTGACAGACAGAGCCGTATTCACGGGGGACCTTGGCCGAAAAATAATTTTTAAAGGTAATATAATGCACGGAAAGATGAAAAAATTGCATCTCTGTGTCATGAAACCTTCAAATTTTCTGCGCTTTGCGCTAAACGTGAAGTATTTTCTAACAGTTTTGCCTCAAGCGCGACCAAAAAACGACGCTTTTCACAGCTTACTGAAAGAAAGGAAAAATTTTCCACAAAATTTTGTTTATGATCGGTATGGATAGAACATGTTGAAAAACGTCAAAAAATGTGGTTTTTGCGTGCTATCTTAATTTATGTTAGGTCCGCACCCATGGGCGAATCATGGATATGGGCCTGCCAATATATATGAAACGTCGGAAAAAAGTTTTTGTATCCATAAAATCAATTTCTGGTTTCTTTTTTCACCTCTAAAAATTTGTGGGCCCGCATCATACCCCCGAGAATTTCGGCCCCGTCCATGCGTGTACTACAAATACTTATGACCATATCTTTAGACTGAAGATCATCGCAATATACTTTTGACTTTGTGGCATGCACAAGAAGCAGTCCCATTCGCTTCCGTCCGAATCTGGTTCGTATTTCCGAAACAGGCTTATCGCCGATCAAAAACCTGGCAGAGCAGATTGCTTTTTACACCATCGGAACAAGGAGCATTATCCGAGCCGCATATACAACAGATCGATAAAGCTAAACGATCACAGTCACACCTCATCTTCTACGCACAAGCCGTCAGACCATTCTTCCACAAAGCCTCAAGCAGAGTTTGAAAAATCGAATTCTATTGACCCTTTCGATCATCTTATTTTCAGACTGTGCACAAGCAGTCCGGCTGTGACCGAGACAGGCGAAGACGCCATCCGTCGTTGCGCGTCTAGTCACCACAACTCCTTTTCTCAGGTGAACTCTGGGAACCTTTCCCACAATTTTTACACCACTGCATTTATCCGATAGCGCGTTTTCGGATCAGTGGGCTGTTTATAGTAACATATCTCAAGAGGGATATCAGCATTTGTCTGTCAACAGTTTGAACTTCGTTGATCCAACAAATCCAACAAGACCAGCACTCAATCGAGTCAACGTGTATGGGAAAAATGCGGTGGGGGTAAAAAATTGTGAAAAATGTCCAGGTGGGTTAGCATATTAGCCCATGCAATTTCTTCAATATTTTCTTTCAGGAGTCAGTGATGCAGGAGCGCAGCGTAACCGGTTACTTTACCAGTCTGGTCTCGGTAGTCGGGAAGGGGTCTTGTTGCCAAAAATGACCTCAAAATTTTGTGTAAATATTAAAATAGTACAATAATTATCGTTCATTTACATTTTTAGATACTTTTTGGAAAGAACTTCTAATTTTTATCCATTTCTACCTCTAACATTGCTTTATTAGGAGAGAAGAATAATCGATTTTTTACAGGAAGAGTAGAAAAAGTTGCTATACAAGTACAACCCGCCTGGGGTCGATTCGGTCTGAAGAACCAGGTCGTGTATGAATAACGAAAAATGTCCATCTCTATCAAGCAATTATGGCGTTTGAATGTTAAAGTAAACAACACAAAATATAAATTTATTTACGATTTTTAGCGGTTGCGCTTTCCAATCCGCCCTTCCAATCCGCCCTGTGGCGAATCTAGGATTTTCCTAAGGGGGGCGGCACCCCAACTTTTACAAAAACAGTCAAAAATAGGTCCGAAATTTCGTTCTTCACGCGCGAAATAACGTTTTTTCGGTGTTTTACATTGTATAATTTTACTTAAAATCACTTCTGACGCAATATTTTTTCGAAAAATTTTGTAATTTTTGACAATTTTGTGCGAAAAAATCACTAAATTTCTTAGGTTTTAACGAAAATATGGCGCGAGGCGCCAGAAAATTTGTGAACCTTAGGCGGATGGACGTTTAAAAGCTTGATTTCCTGTTTTGACGCGAAACGTCGGAAATTTTTGATCGAAAATAGAAGAGAACTATGCTAGAATAGCTGTTTCGGCTGTTGAAATTGTTTTGAAACCTATTTTATGAGCAAAAATGGCTTCCGGATCGTCAAGAAAGCAAATAAATGTCATTAATAGGCATAATCCGGCGCGCAGCGCCAAAAAATTTGAGAAATTTTGGTCACTGACGGCCAAAAATCATTGCAAATTACATAACCAGTCTTTATCTCGTCAAGTATTTTTGGCCAATGGAGGGGGCGGCCGCTCTCCCGCCCGTCTTAAATCCGCCCCTGAATCCACAAATTCAAACCCTCTTGTGCTTGTAGATATCTGGTGATGGACGTATGTAATTTCTGCATTTTAGTAAAGGCGAAATTAGACTGTTATAATTAAAGTTGCAACGTGCGCAATATGCCTTAGGCGATGGCTATTATGAATAGAGTCTAAACTTTCTTGATAATTCCAAACGATTTAAACGAATTCTTAAACTGGTTTGTCGTTTTAGTCAAAATGACGTCACAGTCGTGAATGATATCTTATCGTTCATGCTTAATCATGAATGTAGGTAAATATGCCTGCTTAGTTTTTACGCCCACGTGCGCACGTAAAAAACTATATTAGTTTTGTCACCGTTCACTTAATCAAAGCTTTCATAGAAATTCTCGAGCTGCAGATAAATTGAATAACACTGTTGTGTAATGGAATCTTTGTAGGGCTTTTGAATCGAGTATACTACATATAACATTGATGCTAGTGTGTAAATCATTTCAATGTGTGGCCTATGCAGACCAAATATTTTTTTATGAAGTAGACATTGGCTAGGCCGGAACTCAGACGACCTCGACGTCGGGTCAATAACAAAATAAGTTAGTCGAATTGGGGTGAAATTTTATACTTTTATCAAATTAGGCGACGTCATATTTATTTACTCAACAAAATTTTATTAAATTAACTTGAAATATAGCTTAGACAGGTCACATCTTTTTAATTCCTTCGAAAAATTGAGACAAGCAACTGTTATTTAAAAAACAATTCAAACAAAGCGGAAATACAGTCTTGTTAGTGATTTTTCTGAATTTTTCCGTCGTTCCAGATCCGAACTACGTTTCTTTCAACTTTTATGTAACCCTGTGATGCATTTGAGTGAAAATTGACAAATGTCTTGTTTTTCGGATATTTCTCGGCTTAGCGCCTTTCATTGCAAAATAAAGTATGCTTAATCGTGTAGTTGCGGAAATACAGCATTAGAAATGATATTATTAGTAGAGACCGGATTTTAAAGGGCAAAAAAATTACCAAAAAAGGGCGGAAAAAGGGCAGTGAAAATGCGTGAAAAAGGGCAGTGAAAATGCGTGTAAAAGGGCAAAAACGACGTAAAATCACGTTGAAAAACCACACTTTTAAAACTGAAAACAAATTCATTTCATTGCTAGTCGACGGCACAGACAAAAGGACAACGATTATTCTATCTAAAAACTTATTAAACGCGATAACATTGACCATTTGGATATTCTCAAATGTGAAATTTTGACGACGATCGGTAAGGATACATTTATACTGAGAAAAGGAGCGTTCTACGTCCACCGATACTAAAGGAGCGTACAATGTTTTCAATCGAAATTCTGGATTCATATCACTCGTAAAAGATAAAATATCAGGATTTTTCTTCAAACTGGCCGTAAACTTTTCCAGCACAAACCCACTCAACACGTCGCCAGCCTCCTTGAATATCGACCATTGATCTTCTTTCCTAGCGCCGCTTTTTTCAAGTTTAGTAATAGCACCGACCTGGAACAAAAGAATCGTTTAGTTTACAATGCGAATAAAGGATAAATTTCCCAGTATACAACTGAGAAAAAAATAAAGGGCAAAAGCGTCAAAAAAGGGAAAAAGGGCAGAAGCATTAAAAAAGGGCAAAAAAGGGCAAAAAAATATCATCGTAGAACGTCCAAATCACGTTTTTTCGGCGTTTCTTGATGAGCTGAGTTCGAATCTGTTTTCAAAAAAAGGGCGTGCCCTTTTTTATCCGGTCCTCTAATTATAAGGTTACCTGGAAAAACGGCTTCAGCGTTATCCCAATATTTTCCTATTCATCGCTGTGTGTTAGCTAACGTATGTGCATCAGGATATGTGAAGCTTTTTATCTTATAAATAGTTGGAAACCCCATCCATCAAACTTTTTTTTACATGATTTTTGATTAATTTCAAGTGCTTTGTGCTAAAAATACCACCACTATTTTCTATAAGGAAACAGTCTTCTAACTACTTACATAATGGATTGTTTTCTCAGCCTACTGTGACATAGGTTAACACCAAGGGTGAGCTTAAGGGGTCGCTCTTTCACTGTTTGGCCATACCTTAGCAATGATTTGCATATTTTTATTATGACCAGTGACCACGTATTTACAATTTTCTAGAATTTTATTTTAAAAATACTGGAAGCGACTATATGAATTTGAAAGAATGTATCTTTAGTTACAAAGATTCAAAAATAATGAACAAAATTCAAGTGGAAAAGAATTTCGTAGTAAATAAATAAATAAAGTATTATTGTATTTTTCAACGAAACTTATGTGCCTTAATTAATTCATTTTGTTCTGTGTATGAATGCAGACTGATGTTGAGCATATAGGTTTGCATATTTCTTGCCGTCCTTTAGCTTATACTTTTGAAGCTTTTCGCGCCAGTTCAGCTTATAAACAACATTTACTGAAATTTCGATAAACACCATGAAAATTTAAGGCAGCTGCAAAAAAATTTTTTGCGTTGTCTTTCTGGGCTTAAAGGCTACGGTTGCACATCAAAAAGATCGTTTTTCGGCGTTTCTGACGATGCTTAAAAAAACAAATGATTTCCCAAAAAAAATAATTAAATCAAATCAACTAGTCGAAAAACGGTTATTTGGTGCAAATCGCTGAAACTAGTACTTACGCCAAAAAAAGCGCTGTCAAAGTCATAAAATCGCGTATTTTTGTGGTTCTAGAAAAGTGGAAATCCTGCGGGGTGAAAATTCATTCAGGGTGAAATGCTTTCAAACCTGTGTTAAAACGTTCCAGTATGCACTTAGGTCAATGCTCCTTGTGTATTCAACGAATACGTTGTTCACCATTAGAAATCTGTTTATGTCCTTTATTAACATAGTGTACTAGAAAAAAATGCTATTTTTCTGGTTTGTTATGTATACCTATATATGTTGATAATATTTATATCCAGACATGCATATGGGAGTTTGGGAGATCAAGGATCTTCGAAAAGGACAAAATGGAAGATTTTTTGGTCAAAAGAAGACAAAATGAACGCCAGAAACGGACAAAATTCGATTATTTTTTGGAAAACTGCTTTAAGTCAATCAGAAACTGTGTAAAACTTAGCTGTTACGCCATTAGTATTAACTCACATTTTTTTGGGCTATCACAGCTCGAAGAAGCTTTCCGGCTAACTTCTCCGCGGGACCATTTGCTATGCGCCTCTTGCTCTTAGGAGTTTGTCGACCTCATAACTGTTTTAATAGCTATTTTTCAGTTCTGAATCAGCAAGCTTGTCATTCTTTATTCTAATCTTCTGACATTCAACGATTTTTTCAGTTTTCATCTTTACCGGTCAGCAGCCCGGAGTGCACTTCAGTTTCAACATTCGTCAACAGCCCGAGCAACGCGTCAGAAAGAACCACTAACGTTTCAGAGGTGAACTTGAACCATAAAAGCGATTCTTAACAAAATAATCTTATCACCTAGAGGACGGTTGAAATAATTATAAATGACGGACTGATGGGAATAATTTTTGAATTGTCCTACGAATCAGATGCAAAAAAGTTTCGACGATCGCGTCCCGAAGTTTCCAAAATTTCTATCATACCAAAAAATTTCGGAATTTTAAAAATCTACTGTTGATCCGACTAAAACTCTTTAATCGTGTCGTACGGCATTTCGTAATGGATTATAAAAATCAAGCGGCAATTTTTGTTAGCGAGTATCTTTCATTATTTTGGCAGCGGTCGATTCTGCAGACCCTTTAAGCAAACCTTATCATTGATGTATTATGTATTATTATCATTTTTATATATTATTATGATTATTTATTATTATATTATGCAGATTGGATTGGTCTGCATGGAAAAGCTTTGTGGATATCATCTGTAAGCGTTAAGTAATGTTTATGTTTTTCGGTCTGAATTTCTCAAAGATTCGGTGCATCCTTTTACAATTACTGCATTTATCTTATTTATTAGCATTATGATTCTGTTTTCCATAAAATAGAATAGGATAATATTTTCAGTGTCAATAATTTGTAAAAAATTAGGAAGAACAAAATTTTTAAATCTGCTCCAGGAACAAGCTTTAAAGTAATCAAATTCGATAAAAAAAGCATCGTTTCATTGCGTTGAGTGAATGTTGATAATAGCGTTTAAAAGCATTAGGAAATTATTCTTTCCCTGAGATCATTCATCGTTTGTTGTGAGGAGCGACACTAATTGCTAAAGTGTTGAACTTAAAACGCTTTTTTATAAACGCTAGCTGGCTGTATTTATGTTTTAGCTTGAAGACAGCATACTTGACGAAGTTTTATCACTGGAAGAGGAACAACAGATGAGAAGCTTACAATCGCGAGCAGATAATCACTCGAACTGGACTGACTTAGATCGAACCGTTGAAGAGCATAACGAAGTAAGAAGAGTCGAACAAAACGTTATACAGCTTCTTCGTATCCCCGAGATTCCTTTTTCATCTAATAAAAACAAAATAACGAGCCAAGCAGGAAAAGTATTTTTTCTAGAAGTGATTCGAAAAATTTTAAAAATAGAACAGTCGATCTTATATCTTGATTTGTTGTAAATATGCAATTTATTGACTAATTTTTCTCTCTCATTTCTGAAATTTTGTGCTCACAATCATACGTGCACATCATGGCCGATCTTGGGGTCAACCAATCTGGAGGGTCAAGAATTGAACTTTGATGGGCCGAAATAGCCTCAAAAACTGGTATAAGCGCTAAAATAGTGTTAAAATTACGTACATTTTCTGGTAAATTTCAAGTACTTTTGAAGAAAATTTTTTAATTTTCATCCGTTTTTTGTCTTTATTTTGCTTCATTTTTCCGAAAAAATTTCCCATTTTCCCATTGTGGGGTCTACACTTCCCCCAACCCCCCTCCACGTGCATATCTGCTCACAATCATCTTACGCAATGATTTAAGATAGTTTTGACGTTTACGCCGCTTTCTACAGTCACGATAATATAGTACAGCTGAAACTTTCACGTTTTACTTTCGACTAAGTTGCGATCGGGCTGACTCCCGTAAGGGAACGCGACTATTGGATGAAAGACAATTGGGCAAGTATGACAATTGGGTGAATGCGCAGGCCTATAGCTTCGGGAAAATGGGGACTAGTTCCCCAAAATTTAGAAAGACGAGTATTTTTTACATGAGTGTTCCAAAGAAAAAAATTGTAAATTCTCGAAGTGCAATTGAAAGACAACCAGAATAGATTTTAGCACTCTTTTGAGCTAATAATCCTAGAATTTTTAGGGGCTTCGCGCCGAATTCATTGTTTTTTTTTGTATAATTTCTGTCTACCAAACAGCACAAGTTTTAGTAAAATGATAAATATGTCAAAATTCCCTGATGCTCCATGCATAATTATTAATTTTTCGCATTGCTTTTCACCAATCAGAATTGAGCCTAAAACAAGTTAAACAATTTTTCAGCAAGGTCGAGCTTGGATATAATGTTAAGAAATAATTTACTTGGCCATTACGACAGACTCTTTGAATATAATTGAAATCAGCTCAAAATATTTGAATTTAAAAAAAATTTATCCTCCAATACGAAGAGCTCGAGATATCCGATTTCAAAATTTAAGTCTACCCAAATTCAGAAGGCCAGCTACGTGCCTGTGAATGCGACAATTGGGTGAAAACATCCGCAATACTGAAAATTTGGATTCTCAGTTTATCACTTGTGCCAAGTGCACTTTCCCTTAACCTTAAATTTTTTTGACCTTTCCTGAATTTTATCTCCATTGCCCTTTTCTTATAACGCGTTTTCTCGGAAATTTACTCAATTATAGAAGTACGTGAAGATCAATACGTTCTAAACATGCATGCAAGAGACTTTCAATCGGCTATTTGTGGGATCGACAAGAAATTTATAATTTAAATATCAATTATTGCAGGCCTAAGCATAGGCCTAGTTATGTGCATTTAATTTGGTGACAGCACAGATAGACTGAGTAGTGGGATGCAACCATGCAAGGGCAGGCAGCACAGCGACCGCATTCTGTGGGGTCTAGATGAGTCAAAAATCTCGGGGTCTACCACAATTTCCGGGGGTATTTTTGATTCTTCAGGTCTAATCCCCCAAAGCCCCACCCCTACGCCACGTGTGGATACAACAAGCCGAGCACGAGCGTGGTGAATTGCAAATTGCATTCGTAGATGCTCAGCATACCGGTCTGGGAGGTCATTCAGAGGCCTTTTTTCAGCCGAAACGGCCTTAAAAACGAGTATAAATGTTAAAATATCGCAACTAATTTGCTCCTCAGTTTGATCAATTTCAAACACTTTTGGAGCTGCTCATGAACGGTCTGGGGAGTCTAGACCGTTCATGAGCAGCGCCTGGATTTTAAGGGGTTCCCAATTTTCAATGGTTTGAAAAGTGCTGAAAAATTAATCGTAGTAGCAGAAAACACCATTTTTGACGTCTCTAGTCGAGCTCAATCCATTGGCACCAAAGAATTGCGAAAAAACGAAAGAGAAAAAATAAAAATCATTCTGGAAATTTGTTGGATTCTCCAGGGGTCTTTCACGCTCAATATGGTCTTTGCATCCCACTATTTGGGCTTATTTTATGTCTGGATCATGAATCCTCAAGCTTCCTGCTAAACTGTTCTCTTAAGTAACAATTCGTATGTCTGAATTCTCAAAAAAAATGATCTGTTTATGTCCTATGTAGAAAAGTGCGCTCGGTAGCGGTAAAATTTCCTATAAAGGTCCAAATATCTTCATAATAAGTCACATAGACGGCTCAGTCGTTTTAACCCAATTGTCACATTCACTCATTTGTTTTTCACCCAGTTGTTGTTCATCCTATTGTCTTTCAGGGTCACTTAATTACACGTTAACCCTCCACAGACCAAGTATGACGTTGTGGGCCTATTTTACGTATTAATCCATCAAATTTTTCTGCTATCTCACTCTCGACAAACGCGTGAAAACGTAAATATCTGGAGTTGACACTTAAAAATCATCATGATTTTATGATTGCAAAAAATCA
Source organism: Mermis nigrescens (assembly GCA_036768485.1). Taxonomy (NCBI): domain Eukaryota; kingdom Metazoa; phylum Nematoda; class Enoplea; order Mermithida; family Mermithidae; genus Mermis; species Mermis nigrescens. The sequence continues at coordinate 2,345,355 of JAVLUZ010000341.1, forward strand.
CGATATGTACCATAGTTTATTATTTACAGCTGTTTGTGACGTATCGGGAGAATTTCTTTTGTAACAAGAAATAGCGCCATTTTTACCTCTTTGATTAGCACGGTTGTTTTTGTATTCGGCAAAGATTTTGCTTTATGTACAAGATTTTTCGGGACCGTCTTTGAACATGTACCAAGATTTTGGGCAGACTAAAGTGTAAAAAGATCTAGAATTTCAGCCGAAAGCGCTAAAATGAGTAATTGTCTGTACATACGAGTAATGGCCCAATTTGCATTTAAAAAGGCAAAAGTGGCAAATTTTTCGGTACTTCGAACCGCTATGAGAAATTTTTAGTATTCATTACCGTCAGAAATTCAAAAATTGGCCAAGCTACACCACCAAAGGTTGAAAAACCCTGTTTTATCACACAGAAAGCTCTACTTTATCATATTATAGTGCGCTAAAATTTACGTATACAGAATGTACATGAACTTTTGTGGAACATCTTTGTACATGTACAAGTACAAAGGGACTTTGTACCAAAAAAACACTGTTGATTACTTAGGAGCATACTTTGTTTCATTGAATGCTAGAGAATCTAGGATTTATTTTGCGTTTCGAATATTTTAGCACTAGCAAAGAAAAATGCTCCGATGGAACAAAAAAGGTAAATATTCTTGAATTTCTTCATTGTTAAGGATGTAAAAGGAGGGGATTAGGGAAAATTTCCCCATATGCGCAGAAGCCATAGGAATGTGCTAAACACTTAGACTTCCCCTAAACAACGCAAAAATCGAAGTATATTATGCGGCCTATGCGCGCTGCTGCAGATTTTCCGTAGTAATTTCGATTATGATGGCGAGTATTTTGATTACTTTATTTCGGAAAATTTTAAGAAATTTTTTGTGGTTTTTCAAGAAAATTATTGAGTTGGCCATACAGGTGTAAAGTTTACACTATTATCTTTTACTCCAGAGCATTGTGGAAGGTCAAGATTTCATTAAATAAATAATACATTGATTATTTAATAGTCATGTAAACACTTAAATACGCTTTGTGGCTACACCCTCATTTTTCACAGTCCGCAGAATATACTTCGATTTTTGCGTTGTTTAGGGAAGTCTAACTGTTTAGCACATTCCTATGACTTCGGCGCATATAGGGAAATTTTCCCTAGTCCCTCTCTTTACATCCTTAACAATGAAGAAATTCAAGTATTTTTACCTTTTTTGTCCGATCGGAGCATTTTTCATTGCTAGTTGCCTTCTTTTATTTAAAAATTCAGGCCATATATCCATAGGTGAGCAGCGCCAAAATTCTGGGGGGTGCAAGTAGCTGAAAAAATTTCTTTTTTCGTCTCGAACCCTTCACACTAAAATGATCACAGATCAAGAAATATTGCGTTAAAAGAGAAAAAATTTTTACCTCTTGAGATATTGTAGCCCTCTACATTATAAAACCAATTGGTCTGCACAGAAACCAAAATTGAGCTAAGTAAGCATTAGGACACGCTAACAGTAAAAACCTGTATAGTTTACACTTCTGTGCAACAACCATTGAGTGTAAAGAAATTTTGAGGTCAGATTCGTAATCTTCAACTCAGGGGCAACATTTAAGAAAAAATTGCCTCTCCGCACATTGTTTGATACCCAATGCTCTGGGCGGAAAATTGCTTCTCAATGTAAACTTTAAACTTTACACTTGTGCTAATAACGCAATATTGGGTGTATAGAAACAAAATAAACTAGGATCTGTAACGCTAAGGTCAGGGCACATTTTAAGCATAATTAGCATGTTCCGCCTAATTAGCGGAGTAGCTGAATGAATTTCGTTTTTCGTCTCGAACCCTTTACACTAAAACGATCACAGATCAGGAAATATTGCGTTGAAAGAGAAAAAAATCGGTTTTGATATATTGCAACACTCTACATTATAAAACTAATTGGACTGCACAGAAACCGAAATTGAGTTAGATAAGCTGAAGGACACGTGAAGAGTAAAAAACACGTATACTTTGCACTTTTGTTTAACAACTATTGAGTGTAAAGAAATTTTAAGTTCAGATTCGTAATCTACAACTCGGGGGCAACATTTAAAAAAATGGCCCTCCGCAAATTATTCGATTTTTCGGTTTACACCTTACACACTCATTGCTAACTCGTTATTGAGTGTAAACAAAAAAGAAGACGGGCATCGAATTTTTTAATTATCCATCGATTAAAAAAACGCACCTCTCAGGTGTGTGCCGTTGTTGCTGTGAGGGGGGGACACAAATTTCGCAATCGCTGTGATAAACATATAAGAAAAAAGGATGGCCAAGTATATTATAGGTAGCGCTATCGCGCTACCTATGATTTGTTATTTTAATAAGCAACTACGCTCACTCTTTCCGTATGCCCACATATCTACTGTTTCTGTATACTGGCTGCTGCTGTAATCAGCACTAGCACAGTTAGTTGTACGAAGGTTTCAGAGACATAATGATGCACATGGTGAAATTTGGCATTGTCATAGAACTTACGTTTTTACTTGTTGCATCATTAACATTATACCACTTTTTTCGCTGCCTTCGAAAGATTTTAAAACAGAAGCGATTTATCATTGTAAAACTTTTTTCTCTTCTGCATGAAATGAAAAATAAACGATTTAGAATTTGCGGTTTGTCATGCACAGTTTTTGTGTTACTACTCAACATGTACTGCGTAGAAATTCAGGTGGTCAGACCACACATGGGCGTGGGGGTTGGGGGTTTGTACACCACAGAAGTTGAAAACCCCTAGATTACTGTAGACCCCCCTCTATTTTTAGTAACATTTTTGGCGATTTTATTTATCCTGGCCCCCCAGAATTTTCTTGCTGCCCACGTATGGGTCAGACCTGAAAAAATTTTAAGTGTCTTTTGAACAAAAGATGGGGCCAAACCACCATATTTTCAAACTTTTGGATGATGTTCTGTCTAAAAAATGGATAATTTCTCAAAAAATTTAATTAAACGGAAAAAATGTGTTTAAAAAATAGATAAAAATCTGTTCGTTTGAGCCAAGTTGCTGAAAATGATCAAAACAGCATATATATTCTTCTCGGATTTTTTGAAAACTAAGAATTTAGTGTAGTCAGCCAGCAATCGGCAGTTTTTTAACGTTAGCAGCCATTGTCGAGTCAAAACCCCCAAGGACACTTATGATCATTTCACTGCTACATATTCCTATTTGGTAAAAGGTCGGTATGGAACTTATTTTTTCAAACTATCGTTCTACATGAACAAAGTGTGCTGGAGCCTTATTATTCGTTTTTGATATTAGTGTAAAATTACTATCTTGAACATATTGAGATGGGGCTGATCTCATAAACTTCCTGAATGTTTTGAAGTGCAGGGTGGCTGAAAAACGAACTGTATATTGGTCATAATAACTTCTCTGATACTCAACTGATTTCAATGCGGTTTGCTTTATGAAAGAGTCTATGAGCTGTGCAAGAACTTTGTGAAGTTCTAAACATGCTGATTCAGCTGTTGTAAGTTTATACTAGGTTAAACAGAAGTCGTTTTTTATCATTTTGCAGATTAAATGTATAAAACAAGCTGAACTTTGTAACATCATAAATTGTTAACGACAAAAGCAAATTAGGTGCGGTTTCTTTTGATAAAACTCTATTTACCCCGTATGAAGACTGTGCAATTATAATTATAGTTATTGTGAAGTTCGAAAGATATACGCAATCCGATAAAAGTCGTTTTTTAGTCTTGAAACTATCTGGCAGAAATATTATTTGCCTTTTTTGCCCTGTAACTTTACAATTTTGTACGTCACTTAATTAATTCTAACGTCCTTTCATTTGGCTGTCACTCACCTTGTAATTTGCTCCATGAATTTACAGGTTGCTGCAAAATAAGTGAGCTGTAATTAAAGGTTGCACGTTTCGCAAAGGGCTTGCAAATTTAAAATGTTCAATCTACGAACTTGGAACCAGTCGATTTTACCCCCATCCGGATTTTGAGCATTTTCCTTCTCGAATATCTCTTTTTTGCCTAAAGTTTTTTCGAATGACTGTGATTCGAACCTAGAACCTTCTGATCGTGTGTTTGATTCTAGGAAAAAAGCGACATTCGAGGAGGAAAATGCTAATAATCTGGATAGAAGTATAACAGACTCGTACTACGAACTTTAGAACACATGATAAAAGTCCAGCTGTCAACAAAGATTGAAACAATCAATGTAAACATAATCATATTAGTAAAAAATAATTTTGGTCTTATTTAAAATAAATCGCGTATATTAATTTTTTCTGATGAAGAGTTATGTTGCAAATATAGCTTGTGTTATGCACTTAATCTTTAAAATGCTAGAAAAAAGGACTTCTGCATAATTATATTTGTAAACAAACAGCAGCGCAATCGGCATAAATAGAACTTCACCGCATTCTTGCAGAGGTAGCAGAGGTAATTAGGCTCTTAGAAAAAACAAATCGCGTTCAAATTAGTGGTGTATCAGAGAAGTCGTAAGAACAGATACGCGGTTCGTTTTCCTGAGTCACCCTGTATAAGAATTGCAATTATATTGTTTCGGTAAATGCCGCCAAAACGATGAAACGGTATTCGTGCTTGTAGTTAAAAGGTCGAAGTGTTTCACCCAACATTCCTCCTGCAATGCCATGAAGTTTGCTTCAGTAAAGTTTCGTTGTTGTCTAAATCATTTCTGATCCGGACTTAGCGCCATCTATTACTGGTTTAGACGATACTTAGATTATTCAGACACTGAAGTCTGAAATGTTGCCCTGAAACCACTAGGTATGCCGTCTAACCTAATCTTATTTTACCTAAGTCATGCGTATTCTAAGCGGAAAGCAAACGTGTGTTAATTCTAGGGCTTGCAGTAACACTCAAAACAAATTTAAAAATATGCAATGGATTGTCTTTAATGTCGTTGATACGTTTTTAGATTTGCGCCAAGGATCGTTTAGCGGTAAAATCGAAGTAAAAACTAGTTTGGGAATTTTTGTTAGATTATATTGCAAAGTTAGGCCGTTTTTGATCCGTAATCATTTAGTCTGCATTTGGATGCTGGTCGGGCCTTTTGTCATCTAGTGCCATTTGTCAATTTTTTTATCGAATCTGAGCTGAAAACATGAAAATTATAAGGTGTTTACGAGCATGTAGCCTCTTTGGTCCTTATGTATAGGAGCTACATAATGCGCACCGTTTTCTTTTTATTTCACATTGCAAAATTACGTACACTTGGCATGCGGAAATGAAGATTTTTCAGCTTAATATGAATGAAATCATTTTTATTTTTTAATAATACAAAATGCATCATTCCGGGCTAGTCGTATATATTGTCCTGCGCCACGAACTTTTCTCTTACCGTTTGGTTCTCAATGACATTATTTACAAAACATAGTCGCCATTGTACAAGCTACAACATTAACTATTGTAGGTACAAGCGAAACATTTCATTTTGATGAAATAACCATGTACATACATAACATGAGTATAGAACGGACAAAAACCTGTCCGTTTTCGAGTTTATAATTCAGGCATTTATAAACCGGCACAGAAGTTTGTCGATTTTTTTTGCAAAATGAGATGCTTAATCCGATGACTGCAAAAACTTGTACCAGTTCTGCGTGAGCAATCGAGTTTCGTTTTACATGTCGTATGCGTATATTATGTAAAATATGTATATTACACCAGAAGCACATCAAAATTTGCCACTTATTCAACGTCAGGTTATCCATCTGATTAGTATTATCATATGCTATGATGACGTTTACAGAAATACCTACCGTAATTACCCTTTTATGTACATTTAGGTAGAAAATCGCTGTTTTACGTTTGCCTCTACTATTATCTTTTTCAATTTCTATAGAATCATCCTGTTTTCGATTGCGTGGAACTTTGTTCGAAAGTTTATATTTGCCTGCCTTTATTGACTTCCGCTTCTTGTTCAGTCTGAAACGCATCAATGTTTTTCAAACGCCCAACAATTACATTTTGACAATAAACGTTTGGCGATCTACCAGATTCATTCCAGTACTTCAAGTGTCGCAGTTCATGATTATCCAGTGGAATCGGCGAATTCGAGGCGAGAATCTGCGAATACTGCATCACCTGTCTCGGCCACTGAACAAACGTTTTTGCGCCCTGACGAAGATTTACTTATCGAGCCGGGGCCAGGAGGAATGAGGGACCGACATAAAAAAGATGTGCACAACATGATTGAGGACATTTGTTTATTTTGCCTAAATACTCTTTTTGCTAGCTTATTTTGATTTTGGATTTATTTGAATATTAAAAAAATATATTTAAAGAAAAATTTCTGATTATGCTTTTAATGCTCTATGAATATGCTTGTTGAATAATCACGCCCATTCACTGTTTTTTAACAAATTCCTTTGCACATGTACAAAGATAGTTCCCAAAAGTCTTTGTACATTTTGTACATGCAAATTCTTGGGTACTAAAATACGATATAGTAGCGCTTTCATTGCTTTAAAGCCGTATTTTCGACCTTTGGTGGTGTATTTTGGGTAATTTCTGTGTTTTTGACGACAAGAAATACTTTAAAATTTTGCCGAAAAGTCTTTGTACATCGGGAAAATTTTTGCCGAATACAAAAACCGTGCGCGCCCATCAGCGATTACTGCTTTCAAAGCATTTATTCAAAACTGCTGGCCATTTATCCTAAACTTGCAACAGATCATTCTTTGTCTTTCAGTTGAACGTCGGAGACGCTACAATATTAACGATAAAATCAGGGAATTGGGTAGTTTGCTGCCAAAATCACGCACGCAGTAAGTTGAAAGGGATTTTGATAATTTTTCGAATCACAACGCATTTTTAGAAATTTATCGTTCAGGGATTTGAAAATGAACAAGGGATCGATACTCAGAGCTTCAGTAGAATATTTGAGGTACATAAGTCTAAACAAAGAAAAAACGCCTGAAACGATTAGGCGACAGCAACTCCTCGAGCGGGAAAATCATATGATGATACGACGAATAAAGGTAAAATAATGCAATCAGAGCGTACATAATGTCTCTCACTTATAAATATCATGACGATGATGAACATTAAATAACTAAGGGCCTTTTAGGTTTGAGGAGTGAATGCTTCTATCGGTTCAACGCATATCAGAGATGAAGTGTGTGTTCTTTTATTTCTAATTTTTAGCCATATTAATGGCTTTTACTTATTTTTTGGAAATTAGCCTAATACCGCCTTTACATGTGAATAATTGGGTATTCTGTTGAATGTCTGAGCATTCTGCATAATTCCCGACAACTTGGCCATTATGTAGGATGCCTGGTTTTGAGACAAAAATCGGAAACAAATTGGCGAAAGTTTTAAATAATGTGCTTACCTGAAACAATTTAAGATTATCAGCTATGCGTTTTTCGATTACTCACTAGTTTTGGATGGGAATAGGAAATTAATTTCCTTTAGCTATGCTAAATGAAAAAATACAGAGAGGCGCAAAAACATCCGATACAATGTTTAAATTGATAACTTTTGAACTATTGAACTTATGTTTGTGCCCTTACGATTTCCTGTGTGCAACAAAACTATCACTCCAGTAACTTGAAGTTTCATTAGCTAGGCTATTTTAGCTAGCCCAAAGTATCCTTTTCTTTTTAAGTAGTTCCTTAGCCTTTCGAATTAAATTATCTTCATGGCTTTGACCAAATATTTAACTTGCGGCCAAAAGAATCTTCAAAAATAAGGCACAATTAACCCTCTCCGACGTCTCTTACTAGGCTAGGTGGCGGTAGAACATAAAATTTCTGTTGACGCGATATTTTTAGCGCAGAAGTAAGTCTTACGAGTGTAAGAAAAATAATAAATGGCACAAAATATTACCAATTTTTCATCTCGTCAATTGAGCTTTGCGAATTGCGGGGCGGGGAGTAGTCGCTCCCCGCCTCCCTTGAATCCGCCCTCGAAGATAAGTGAGTTTGCAAGCACAAAAATGGACCTGGGACATGAACAGCATACTTGAGAAGTAATTTGTGTATAAATAATGAGAAGACATTCAAATTGCGTACCTATATATATGAAAATTTCAGATGCGCTTTTCAGCTACTGACTGCAACAAAGGATAAAAGCCAGACTGATGCAATCAGCCTGTAATTGATACTTTTAGTGCGAAGATCAATTCTTTCTATATCATTAGTACTGAATAAGAAAAGTTTGGGCGTTTCAGTACAAGAAATAATTAGAGACATTTGTGAATGCAGTTGATTTTTATACATAGAGCTTTATAATCAAGCGTGATAAACATCTGCAAATAAATATTTGTAAGGCAGAGGTGCAAATGCATATTCAAACGACCAGTTCATTTCACGTTAAAATTTCTTTGGGTCAAGCGAAAAAATATCAACTGAATGAATGTTTCCGGAATTAGACGTAAAAATTATTAAAATGGTTGTACCCATAAGTTCTCGCAGATAAAATTTCTGTAATAATTACATAATAAATCACAAACTTGATCGATACTGCGCTAGCACACAAACAATAATTTTTCATTTTTATACGTGCTAACTAATGGGAGGAAATTTTAAAAGAGGCACATCCTATATTATGTTTTTACGAAGGAGATGTGCAAGACGAATTTTGTTCTTTTTGTCTTTATATTCATGCTGTTATGCTTTAATTATAGACTTAATATTTCAAGCTAATTTTCTTGTCGCTATTATTCTGACCAGTGATTACAAACTCACTCGAAAAACATATTTGCAGATATAAAACAATTGACTTCGTTGACTGATGGACAATATTTAAGAAAACAATATAGTGAAGCGAATGGCTGAAAAAATATTGAAAATCTCATTTCAGTCTGATTAAAAAGTCTTCCATAAAAACTCGAATAGAAAACTTTAGAGCAACAGAAATATAGACATATGTACGTCTCCACGGTCCACAAAAAGGACAAATTGTTCTTTGTTAGTAAACTCATTCCCAAAAAAAATTTTGATCTGTCAGGTTTTAGTTGCAGTTGCAGTTTTCATCATCAAATTAAAGCTTAGCGAAATGGTCGACTTCTGCTTTTCAATAAATAGCCGAATTTGTAGGTAAGACTTCAGCTACATATGAATCTTGTTGAGTAATGTACTCTATCTCTAGCACTGTTGCTTGCCAGAATTCTTTGTCACAAGTGCGTTGGATTTTTTATTTGAAATCTTTTACGTTTGTCTGTGCATTTCAGTCTACCATACGTGGTCAGCAAGAAAATTCTGGGGGTCAGGATGAGTAAAGTTGCCAAAAATGTTACTAAAAATAGAATTGTGGAGTCTACAGTAAGTTGGGGTTCCAACTTCTGGGGTACAAACCCCCCAACCTCCCACGCCCATGTGTGATGCCTACCATAGTTGCACTGCACAGCATGGCCGATTTGGATAGGGGGCGGGTTAGCCGGTCTTGGGGGGTCAAGCATTGAGCTTTTTTGGGCCAAAATTACCTCAATAATTGGTATAAGCGCTAAAAAGCGGTAAAACTATGTTACTAAACAGTTTCTGATCAATGTTAATCACTTTTTAAGAAAATTTTCAATTTTCATCCGTATTTTGCCTTTATTTTGCCTTATTTTCCCTAGAAAATTTCCCATTTTTTCATTCAGGGTGGTCTAGACCCCAAATTCTCCACTTGTATGTTTGGTGCCTACTTGTGTAAATTATACTATGCGGTTGAACGTCAAAATAGTAAAAAGTATAGACAGAATAAAAAATATATAAATAAACAACGTAACTAAGCAAACATATGAACGATAAAACTGCGTAATGCCGCTATATTAATGTATACTCGATTGATGAAATGATACGCGCTGTTTATTGCTAATGTACCATTTCTTTTCATTTTTAGCGATTATTTCGGTAAAATTAATTTTATTTTATGAAATCTGGTTTAAGCCTTAAAGCTTTTCTATATTTTACTGTTTGATTCAATGCTAAATAATATAAATAGATAAAAATATAATATAAAAATAATGCCGCTGCGTAAGCCACTCAGTTAGTCAGAGCTGTTTTTGTATCACATTGAAATTTTTAGTCTCTTAACTGTCTCGCTTTGCATTCAAAATCGTAGAAAATAATGCTAAAGAGATCAATGTACTCCAGGATGACAAAAAATAATGACGTTGAAACTGATCTGCCTACTCGATTCTGTTTCTATCATGGCGGATCCAGGATTTTCTGACAAGGGGTTAGAACCCTGAATTCTCCTAATAGTGTCGAAAATTGTCCTAAAAATCAGTGCATTTGCTTAAAGTTGGTGTTTTTTGTCGCCTTCTGATAAACAGAATCATTTTTCATCCGAAAAAAATTAAAATTTTTTAGAGTTTTTCACGAAAAACGCGCAAAATTAGTGCGAAATCCTGTAAAAGCGATGAAAATATACTTGAAAAATCGTTGAACTAGACAATTCTTGTTCTGTATATAAACTTCTTTTCTAATGTGAAAATAAGGTTATTGGAGCGCCAAGAAAGTCAGTAGATGCCATTAATGAGTGCTTGATCATTAATAACTACTTACGATAAATCTAAGAAATCATCATAATAACCAAAATCATTAAAAAATACACACCTATTCTTTATTGCGCCCAAATATTATATAAATATTATTTACTTCCCGCCCGCCCACCTCTAAATCCATGCTTGTTCCCTATCCTTGCATAACGTTTATGAAATTTCTTCACAAACACGAATTTGTTAAGGACTTAGAGAATGAGCTCCGTGCGCACGGTTTCGAGCCACCGCCCTTCAAAACGTCAAGTCCGTCGTCGTCGCCTACTTATCCACCCTATCAACGTCAATCGTCATCGACTTGCGTCAAGGTCGAACCGATAGCGGACGAAAACTCGTTGGATCTTGATTATAATCAGGACAGTTCAGAGGATGGGTCGAGCACAGTCGATTGCCCCTGGCCTCGCCGTCAGAGTTCTTCCGCTTCATATCCGTTGGCCGACGACCGATTTTCGTCGCCATTGACCGAAAAATCGTCGACTTTTTCCGTACAAACGTCGTCTACATCGCCCGTATCGTCGATGCTCGACGGTCCATCGAACGGGATGTACGCCAGTAACGATTCGCCCTTGACGCCGATCGCAACGGCGATACCGGACCGCCGCCTTCGATACTCGACCGGCGGCGGCGCGCCGACGTCGAGTCCGGCGTTAAACGCTCTGAAACGCAAGGATTTGTCGGTTTATCATTTGTTGACGAGCAAAGAACATCAGTCGAAAGCGACGTTAGCCGATAGTAGCCGACGCCAGCCGTCGGTGGTTTACGCTAGTAAAACGATACCGCGTTGCCGTGAAGATCCCCTCATAGCGTCCGTGGCGTACGCGTCGTCGTTTTGCGCCGAAAACGACGTCGACGACGATGTCGTTGACGACAGCCGTTTTCCAATGAGTGAATCGGCGGCGGAACGCATGGACGATGTTGGCGGCGAATGCGACAACGTGATCGACGCCGCCGTTGACCAGTGCGCTTCGTTAGCGCCGCCGTCACTGCATCCGCTCGCCTATTCGCCGTCGAGCGATCTATGCGACAGCCCTTGCTGCTGGAATGACACTTTTTTCGCCAATTCAATTGGCCATCACTTTCTGACGCTCGATTGCAGGCGAGCTGCTGATTCGTCCGATTTCGTCACTGCTTAAAAAGTTAGCGGGCGCATTCCTCGCACGCGTCAAAGGCTGATTATAAAGGCTGTTAAAAAACGGTACCGTACTAAATAAGGTATACTGTAGTGTATAAGTAAAATCGACATTGGAAATTCGAAAGACTGTAGTTTAATGTTCGCTTGCTCGCTGGGTAAAATTTTATAAAATGACAAAGAAATCTCCTAAATCCAAGGCTTTCCTGCACCTATGGTTCGACTTTCAAGTGTGCAAAAAATTTTCGAATATTTTTTTTGCAAAAATGGTAATATCCAACAACTCGGATAAAAATGTGGACACAAATTTGTATAAAAATGCAAATCCGAATATTGAACACTGGAAAGACAATTTTTGGGCCTGGAAGCGCCTGTCAGCAAAAAGTCAATGACTTCGTCGATCAATTCGGCTACCACTTAAAACTGACAGTCTACTCTAATAAAGGCCATTGTGAATACCACTTACTGTAACATTACAGCAGAGCTTTTCGATGTATTAGATAAGAATTTTCACGTTTAATGTTTGCATCTCCAACCGCTGAAAATTTCAGCAGTCTAAGTGCATTGGCTACTTACATTATCAGCAGCCGTCATTATTTGACAAAAATTTAAAAAAACGTTTTTACGTCAAAAGTTGAAGTATGAAGCTTTAGGAAAAAGGCCCTAAATTTAAGATAACTCTTCTACGTTGCAAAATCTTACTGTACCAACAAGCAAACATTGGACTATGCTCTTGCAATGTTCTAGCTGCTAATTTTGAGCGTCGCTACAGTATACCCTTTTTAGTGCGGTACCGTTTGTTTTGAAATACTCTGTGACAAGACGAAATTTGGAGAAAGAATTGAATTTTTATATATGTATTATGCTAAAAGCTTGTTTTAGTGATTTAAAAGTACATTTTTCAATTTCTCTGCAAAGCTTTTGCGCCATATTTTATACGAGCTAGCCGCTTCGCATTATTTATTGATCAAAGTGAATAATATTTTGCGATCAACAGGCGCAGATAATTATTTTTTGATCAACCATCGAATATGTACAGATACCGATAAGAAATTCGATCAAATAATATCGTCAGTATATGCATTCGGCAGATGTATTCTATACAGAGAGCTAGACTAATGCCTCTATTGACTTTTAATCAAATGTAGCAGTTTTTCCATTGCATTTATTATGATTGGACACTTCCAAAATCTGGAATTCTAAACGTCAGAACTTAAAAAAATTGATGTACGAGCAAAAACTTCTTTTGTAACGCATCTCATCAATTGATTGCATTGGATGCGCAAAAAAATGAAAATATCTTTTTCTAAAAGGAATATTTGTCCATTCTGATCTGAGTAAAGTTTAATCCCACGAAAAAATTAAAATACAGACTTAGGAATCTAACTAAACGAATAACAAATTACTAAAGACGCAGGCATCATTTTTGATGGCTTTCTTCAAACAGAGTCGTTCGTTGTGACGGATCCAGGATTTCCTGACAGGGGTCGGTATCATAAGTAGGCGGCACCAAAATTCTGGGGAAGATTTTTCAAAGATCAAAAAATGGCCTCAAAAATGGTGGTATGGCGAACAAATACCATTTTTCAACGTTTCTCATCGAGCACTATCCATTGGCATCAAAAAATTGCGAAAAAACGAAAAAATTTCAAAAATTAAATTCTAGGGGGGTATTTTGGTTTCTCGGAGGGTGCATACCCCCAAGCCCCCACGCCCAAGTGTGGTCGGTTTCCCAACTTTTTCCAAAACTATCAAAAGTAGTATCAGTAATTCGTTTATTACGCACAAAATAATGGCTTTTTCTTTTATTTTCTTGCGGGAAATCATTTATGGTACAGAAAAAATAGAACTTTATTTGCAATTTCTAATGAAAAACGTGCATCCCGTCAAAGAAAAACATGAGCGCCGATAAATTTGAAAATTTAGGATAGCCCGCCTAACTAAAACTGCTGTTTTCTTTCCGTTTATATTACGCATGGGATAAATACAATGCTGTAATCAAGAACAAAACTGTTTAAATTACCACTCTTTTACTCATGAATTCTTTGTAAGAAGGCACAAAATGTTTGCTGCGCCCAAAAACTACATTTCTGGCGCAAACAAAACAGGCTTTCAGACTCTTAAGATAGTTACCAATACTATCCGGCTCGGAGCGCCGAAGAATTTTGAAAAATCCGACAATGGCCGAAATTCTTGAGAAAATACGTACTTATTCCTTCTTTGATTCGCTAACTATCTTGAGCTGTCAGGGGCGTCGCCTTCTCCCTTAAAGCTGCCATTGGTTCCGACCTCTTTTTGGCTAGCTGCCATAAACCCACTTTTCTTCACTCTCATTACTTATCTTCTTCCAGGTCGATCTTGAAATTTAGCTACTGACTTGTAGAAGAAAAATCAGCTTTTGATGTTCCATCGATTCAATTGGTTGGTCATTGAACAGTAATTGATATGTTCACACATGCGTCAAGCAATTAGAAGCGACAAACAAAATTTTCGTTACGATCGCGCGTCTGAATCGCCTTAGATACGTACATTCTTGGAAATTCGTACGGGTGCGAAATTTAACGCGATCATTCTTACCTCAGGTGTTGATCAACAATGTGCATAAAGTTGTGTAGCTACCGATAGTGCTCAAATTTTATTTTTTCTATGTAGCCGCATATTTGTGAAATTTTCTATTGTGCGAACATTTTTGTGTCTTAACGTGTACATGCATAAATATATCTCAATACTAGCAAAGAAAAATGATCCGATGGAACAGAGAAGGCAAATATACTTGAATTTCTTCATTGTTAAGGATGTGAAAGGAGGGGACTGGGGAAAATTTTCCTGTATGCGCAGAAGCCATAGGAATGTGCTAAACAGTTAGACTTCCCCTAAACAACGCAAAAATCGAGTTATATTCTACGGCCTATGCGCGTTTCTGCAGATTTTCCGTAGTAATTTCGATTATGATGGTGAGTATTTTGATTACTTTATTTTGGACAATTTGAAGAGATTTTTTGCGTTTTTTAAGAAAACTATTGAGTTATCCATGTAGCTGTAAAGTTCACACTATTATCTTTTACTCCAGAGCATTGTGGAAGGTCAAGATTTCATTAAATAAATAATTCGTTGATTATTTGATAGTAATGAAAGTGTCTTCAATGCTCTTTTGCGAAACACTTAAATACGCTTTGTGACTACACCCTCATTTTTCACAGACCGCAGAATATACTTCGATTTTTGCGCTGTTTAGGGAAGTCTGACTGTTTAGCACATTCCTACGTCTTCTGCGCATATAGGGAAATTTTCCCAGTCCCCCCTTTTACATCCTCAACAATGAAGAAATTCAAGTATATATACCTTTTTTTCCATCGGAGCATTTTTCTTTGCTAGTTCCCTTCTTTTATTTAATAATTCAGGCCATATATCCATAGGTGGGCAGCGCCAATATTCTGGGGGTGCAAGTAGCTGAAGAAATTTCTTTTTCGTCTCGAATCCTTTACACTAAAATGATCACAGATCAAGAAATATTGCGTTAAAAGAGAAAAAATTTACCTCTCGAGATATTGTAGCCCTCTACATTATAAAACCAATTGGTCTGCACAAAAACCAATATTGAGCTAGATAAGCTTTAGGACACGCTAACAGTAAAGAAACCCGTATACTTTACACTTTTGTGCAACAACCATTGAGTGTAAAGAAATTTTAAGGTCAGATTCGTAATCTACAACTCAGGGGCAACATTAAAAAAATTGGCCCTCCGCAAATTGTTTGATACCCAATGCTTTGGGCGGAAAAATGCGTCTCAGTGTAAACTTTACACTTGTGCGAATAATGCAATGTTGGGTGTATAGAAACAAAATAAACTAGGATCTGTAACGCTAAGGTCAGGGCACATTTTAAGCATAATTAGCATGTCCCGCCCACTTAGCGGAGTAGCTGAAGAAATTTCGTTTTTCGTCTCGAACCTTTTACACTAAGACAATCACAGATCGAGAAATAATGCGTTAAAAGAGAAAAAGAGAAAAAAATTTATGTTTCGAGATGTTGTAACCCTCTACATTATAAAACTAATTGAACTGCACAGAAATCAAAATTGAGTTATATAAGCTGAAGGACACGCAAAGAGTAAAAAACACTTGTACTTTACACTTTTGTGTTACAACGATTGAGTGTAAAGAAATATTAAGTTTAGATTCGCAATCTACAACTCGGGGGCAACATTTCGAAAGAAATCGGCCCCCGCAAATGATTTGATTTTTCGATTTACACTTTACACATTGCTTACTCGGTATTGAGTGTAAACAAAAAAAGACGGGCATCGAATTTTGTTAATTATCCGTCGATGAAAAAAACCGCACCTTTTAGGTGTGTGCCGTTTTTGTTCTGAGGGGGACACAAATTTCGCACTCGCTGTGATAAACATAAGAAAAAGGATGGCCAAGTATATTATAGGTAGCGCTATCGCGCTACCTATGATTGTACATATCCGTAGATCGTTTATAATATGCAAATGTGCAAATTTTGTTGTACAGTGCCGTAAATAAAGTACTGGGTTTATGTCGTTCGTTATTCGATTTAGGAGAAGAATTGAAAAATCTTTTTCGAAGACATATGGTGTCTGATGTAATTTAAGCTAGTATAATGTGATTATGTTTTTTTCTTGAAGTAAAAAAATAATTCCGCAGCGCTTCGTGTCATTTTATGTGCCCAATTTCATTACGCTAAAAAATCTTCACAATTACCTTTTTTGTTTTTTTACAATAGTTTGGTGGGACGGTAGTTTGTCGTCGAAAAAATACTTGAATGTAATGTTATAATGAATGAAACATGAAAAAATGACCGAAACTACCAAATATTTATCACTGACTAGTCAGGAACAAGCTGATAGCATCTCCCAAGAAATCTAGATAAGTTTTCGTAAAATGAAATGGGTACCTACCTAATCAAAAACGCCGTATATAATTTGAAACGACAAAATTTTTATAAGCAATGTTTTATCATTCTAATGATAATACGTTGCAATGCAAGGGTCGATTTGTGGTAGTCGGACGTATTGTTACAAGTACGAGTTGTTAACATACCTAGGCGTGGGGGTATGCACCCCCAGGAACCAAAATACCCCCAGAATTCAATTTTTGAAATTTTTTTTGTTTTTTTTTCCGCAATTTTTTGATGTCAATGGATAGTGCTCGATGAGAAACGTTGAAAAATGGTGTTTTTCGCCATACCACCATTTTTAAGGCCATTTTTTGACCTTTGAAAAATCTTGCACCCCGCAGAATTTTGGTGCCGTCCACCTATGGTTGTGAGCTAAGATGAAGGTTGGCTTTTGACTCCCCAAAAATCGATGGAACACCATTGAATTTTTGGCGTGTTTTTTAGGATTTTTACCACGTTTACACAACAGAGACCCTCCCAAGAATTTGGCTGCTTCCTATGTTTTGTTGTGGTGATGAACTTTCCGATCACCGTTGATGTTACGTTAATTTCTTATATACACAGTGACTTGATAGTGGGAGTATTGAAGTTTGTGTTCGAAATAGACATGAACAGGGGTGGGAGGCTCAAGATTCTCAGAAAAATAAAAATAGAAATTTTCTGGCTAAATAAATGTCAAAAATGGAGAATTCTCGTAACTTTCTTGAAAAGGTGGTACCTAAAGTCGATTACAAACTGAAAATCAATGTTATTTTAACGTTTATATCAATTTTTAAGGCTATTTCAAATCAGGAATGCTTCCTGAGTCCTGACTGAAACCCAGGCCCACGTAACCCCCCAAACCCGTCATTTTATGCATCTGTCATTGAGACCATTGGGATGTTACCAGTTTTTCGACGGCTACGATAGTTTCTGACCATGAAAAGTGCAGAAATTTATTATCCAATGCCAAGGAAGGTTGACATTTTAGACGCTTTTGAAGTGTTTGTCTTTCTACAATCAAGTAAAATACAAATTAGCGAATCGCTAAATCGCGTAATTCTACGGTCCGTAGGATAAGAACTTAAATTTCTAAATAGAAGAGGCTGTCGTGTCGCAGCAGGTTCAACGTTTTGTTTGCTATCTGGTACATTAGCTAATCAAATCTAGCACAGTGTTGAAATTCTGAATATTCATCTATTTAGAGATTTCATTAAGTTCTTCTTCGAAAACTTATTTCTGCATTTCGCTCAAATCTAATGGAAGGCAATTACAAAAATATGGATTCCAGGCTATTAAGAAAGTGAATAAATGTAATTAATAGATATTATCCGAGAAATTCGAGAAATTACGATGGTCGATGGCCAAGAGTCATTGCAAAGCGTGTGTAAATATCCATTCTTTATCTAGCCAAATATTTTTTGGGCCAATGAGGGCGGTTGCCCTCCCCGTCCCCTTAAATCTAAGAAAAAACTAAGACAAACCCTTTAAGGACTATTATATCAAGAAACATAATTTCGACTTTTTTTTGCATTTTTGCGGTAAGTCAAACGCGAAGACAATTGTTTTTCATTGCCTAAAATTTTTTTAGATTTATGAGTGCGAAGAAAAATCGCGAATCAGTGCACAAATGAGCTTTCTCGTGAGCTTTATATGATACTCGTAATGTCCTGCTGCATGTTAAAAATATTGATCCAGTCCGCTGGCTTATTTTGCTATATGGATCGATTCGCTCTCGGCTTTTATTCTCGACGCTCATGGAGGAAAAGATTTAGTTAGAAACCTGTACGATATTTTCAGTATAAGCTGTCTTACTAATGCACGTGCAAAACTTGTCTTTACGACAGATTGTAGTTCTTTTTCCATATTTTAGAAATTGAGCGAAATTTTTAAATGTTTCACAAACGTTTTTTTCTGTTCTTAGAATTCCGATATACCTTTTTAATTTAGTTAGAGTCTCGTAGTATTTCTTAATGGGAAAAGTAAACTATTTCGACATACAATTTGACGCTCCGCATAATTTATACTATGCAGGCCAAAGATTGACCGGCGCTGCGATAGCAAGTACCCAGCAACCTCTGAAAGTAAATTGTATCGAAATTCGACTTTTCGGTGAAGCTCACACGTCTTGGGTACGCAATATACGAGTACTATTATTAATTCAATACTGGTACTTTCTAACGCTATAAAAATATAAGACTGATTTTGGGACTTTATGTGCATGTGTAAAATATGGTCAGTGGGGTCGTCTTGGTCTGGGGAAGGTCAGCAAGAGAGTTTATTGAGTTAAAATCATAGGTGGGCAGCACCGAAATTCTGGGGGGTGAAAAAATTTTCAAAGGTCAAAAAAATGGTCTTAAAAGTGGTCGTATGGCGAAAAAACACCATTTTTCGACGTTTCTCATTGAGCACTATCCAATGGCATCAAAAAATCGTTAGAAAAGCAAAAAAATTTCAAAATTTGAATTATGGGGGGTATTTTGATTTCTGGGGGTATTTCAACTTCTGGGGGTGCAACCCCCCAAAACCCCCACGACCATGTGTGGTTAAAATGGCATCGATTAAAATGTTAAACAGCATTAAAACTGCCTTAGCGACAGTTTCTGGCCGATTTCAGGCACTTTTGTAGGAAAGTTCTGATTTTTGTCAATTTGATCTTGATTTGCCTTATTTTTCATTGAATATTTTTCCTTCTATTCTTCTCTGAAAGTCTAAACACCAAACCCTCCTAAGAGCACGTCTGATTAGTTTTTATTCTTTATATATTTTTTTACTTAGTTTTTAGTTTCAAAACCTCCATTATTTTTATTTATTATGAAAGTTGCATTCATGCTTATACAGCGAAAAAATTACTAAATACATTTAACCCTATTTTTACCAAGCTCTAGATCTGTGATTATAGTTGCCTGTTTTTTGCAGTTTTTTATAAGACATTAAATTCTAATGTGGCACGCTTCTCAGTGCCCTCTTTTTTTACTGGAAGAACACATGTTTTATTAAGCAAAAAACATATTGACCTACATTTTGTTAGACAAGCTTGATTTCATGATTTTTTAACATGTGTTAGGCGTGTCACAAATCACATTTCTTTGAATCTTCAAATACGTTTTTTTAAATTGGTTCTCAGTTTCATGCAAAATTAATGAAATTTTTGAAATTCTCATGTTCTCGGCTACCATAAACATGTATTTTTATTCATTTTTTATCTCCCTGGTGACTAGATTTTTGATCTAGTCCTTGGTGAGTGCATGACCTCTTGGTAACAGGGGGGTTGCGGTCACGTGCTTATAATTAAAATCCTCAATAAGTAGAAACTTTCACACCGTTAAGCTTTATGCTCAGTTTACCCCTATTGTAGAAAAATCGCATTTGTCACGTTTAGAAAATTGGTACCTACGTACCTACTGTCGGTCTTTCATTCCTATGTACTCGTTCCTATTCCGCATTGGTCATCTCCACATTTTACAACCTTCAATGTCGACAAAAAAATGAATGATTAATCATATTGATACCTAACAACTCTTGAAGATATTTTTCTTTAAAAAATCAAGTCCACTATTGAGAATCGGGAGATTGACATTGCTATCATGTTGATAAATTTTTTGAAAGGCTAATAGAGAAAACAGCCAGCGAAATTTGCCTAGCAATTGTCATAGAAGAAGATGCAAATAAAACACCCTTAGACATGAATGTAGCTTGAATTTAAGATAAATGTAGATTGTTAAAAAGTTGTCTTTTTTCTGCATGCAACAATGGAGCGAATTGCAGGAAAACGTGATCAATTAACTTTTATCTGTTTTAACTCAATTTTAAAAATAGTTCCGCAGCTTGAAACCTAAGAATATCCCTTGGTAATATTAAACTTATTTTTGCAGAAATTCTAAAATATCATATTGATACACATACAATTATAGCATGCATACCGCCGTTACATGCAATCAGAAGTCTATGAACATATACCTACTATATGTTTGTAGCACTTTCAGTAACCTGGACTCTACACGTATTATCTCATTTCTCTCATGAAGGGTAAAAAGTTTCGAAATCTATGAAAGTTCAAATTAGAGAGCTAGGGAATAATATCTGGAGCATAAATAAATAAGTTTGTACACAATTTTCTAATGCAATGGGAGAACTGCGCCAAAAGTCATTTACGAAAATTGGAGAATTCAAGCTGCGCTCAAATGTAAAAGTGAATATTACAGTCTAACCATCCATAAAAATTTTAAATTTAAAATCGAAATTTTGACGAACTGTGCGACTATTTTTATACTATCTTTTCTAATTGACGACATATCAATTTCCTTTCTTAAAACTATCTTTATGAATGTGACCTATCATGGGATCCGTAATTTTGTGTTATTTGTGTATACATCGTGCATGGACTCGAAGGGTTTGGCGGAGCATTGGACTCCATAAACTTGAGAAGCCCTACAGACCCCAAAATCCTATTTATGGGAATTTTCCTTTTTATCGTGGTGTTTCGATGTTAATAGAAAGAGCTTGACGAGAGAGACGAGGAATCGTTTATTCACCCCTAATCATTTGTTGGGTTGTTAAACGTTGACCGCTGAAATTTTTTTTGAAATCCCGAAATCTAGGTCATGCCTATGATGATTGAGTCATAAGCATAAATATTCATGATAAAAAACAATCAAGTGATATATTAATAAATAAACAGCAATTTATACCTTCATAACCTCGTACTTTAGGTGAACAAAACGTCAGACAAAATTTTTGAAAGTTCCGATACTTATATCAATAACGTGATTTCATCATCATATTTGCACGAAATAAGTGATGGTGAACTAATGCCCGTTGGGGTGCACACTTTGCCCTTCGCTTTTGATCTGCCCTATGGAATACCCAGCTCTTATGAAGACGATTATGGTTATGTAAGGTAAATCCTAAACTTTCTTATTGTCGTTTGCCGCGTCTTGCTAACAAAATAAAACATATTAGAAATTTATTTAAATTTACGATTATGATTTCTAAGCTATTCACAAATTAACCCTGATTTCACATTCTGCGTTTATGATTTCATACTGCAGAAAACAACAATTGGAAATGTAATACGCTCAGTATTCATGACATTGATGAAACGTACTGGAAAATTACAGCCCTTCTATCACTGGACGTCACACAGAAGTTTGAGTCTATTTCTGATTCTAAAATGAAGTAGAAGGCGATAGGTTCTGATTTATTTTACAATAATTTTATGTGTGGGACTTTTTTATTTAGATATCAAAAAATAATACTGATCAGAAGTTTGTCGTCAGCGAAGCTTTAAATCGATTGATTATTAGACTGTTATCGGCCTTTTTGATAAACTTAAGTAACAGATTATCATACGGGTGTTGAAATTTCGTGTAATATTATTTTAAAAATTCATCTTATAGCCACGCATTTACTTATGGGCGTGCTCAATAAGTCCTAATGTTCTACGCAATCGCTAAATATTACAATATAATGACTAAGATTATTTAGATTATTATATTATTTTATAATTAACTACTTATATTAATAATTATATAACAATTAATTACTTAGACGCTATTTTAACTTTATTATTGATTATTCATATAAAAAATTAATTTAAATAAATAATAAAAATGAAAAATAAAAACGTAAATAAGCAATAAAAATCAAATAATAGCAAATCGCGAATAATTGATCAAATATGAGCTTACAATATGGATGAAATAGTAGTAAAGTGATATGAATTAGGCTACAGATAAAAAACAATATTTTGGCCATATGTGATTTAGCCTGAAAATGGAGAACCTATTCTTTTTGCTTCCTAGAAGAAGCACGCTTTTTACACAATTTATTTGATCAGGCAAGTATCTGGATCCTAAATGCAATGCACATATAGTAATTTAGACTGTTATTGAGAATATAAAAAATTAATTGCATAGCTTTTTAGGTACAAGATCATTATAACTGTAAATCTGAGCCCTGACAATACTTGTGTATTACCTGCACTGCAGTCAACCTCTGAACTAAGTTGCGAACGAACGTTCACGCTTTTATCGTTAGTGGACGTAAAACATGTTGCCAAATTTCCTGAAACTGGAACGTACCGCGAAGAAACATTTGAGCTCATTGGATGTTTACCTTGCTGGTCCCGCGGATTTGTTGAAGCTTCCATGAATCTTAACAAGTAAAATTAATAAATATCAGTATATCAACCATGGAGCTTGGATGCGGACCTGGCCCTCGACATAGCTAAAGTCAACAAGTTAGCAGGAATGCAAGGCTAAATTGAAATCAGAACTGTAGTTACAACTTACAATTATTAGAACAATTACATTTTTCTTTAAGAATCATATGCATTCTTGTACCAGGCCACTTAAACATTGATTTGAGACAGCTATTTCTGCTGACCACAGTGGCACAACATAGCCAGTCTGCTGGAGGAGGCGGCCCGTCGGAGGTCAGCAGAGGGCGAGCTAAAATGATCCAAAAACTAATAAAACTGGTATTTCAAGCACATTTTGCAGAAACATTTGATTTCCATCCGTTTCGGACCTTTATTTTGCCCTATTTCCCTAAGGGAATTTCTCATTCTTTATTTTGTGGAGCCTTAACCCCCTCTGGTCATGCAGACATGAATGTAGATGTAAGGAGTTTGGGGGTCTGGCTAGATATCAGAATAGAAAAGTTGGAAATTTTTTTGTGGAAAATAAAGCAAAATAAAGGCTAAAAATCAATGGAAATAAAAAATTTTCTACAAATTGCTTGAACTTGACTAGAAACTGTCTAATGATCCCCATTTGATAAAAATCGTATTCTTCAAAACGGCTAAGCGTGGATCAAGATAATTTTTGTTATCTTATGCTTTACAACTCTTCTTTCAAAAAATCCACTTTAGCTCGACAAAGCCAGAAAATTGTGCGATTGTTATCGTATTTAGCCTATTATGAGACAGTTAACCAAAAAGGCTGTTTTGTGTTAGCAGCGCTTTCAAATTGAGGCCTGTGCAGCCACTTGTTCTTAGCTAGACTTACACAGTATAAATGCTAGCTACCTGCCGGATACCTTTTTACTTCTCAATGCTAATCGCTGTTAATTACAAGCAGTTTAGGCATAATTTGTAAGACTTCTTATTTTAAGATGTGCTTATGTTGTGGGGCAGTCAATAGAAGTGGACGTCAAATTAAATAACAAGTCATCAACCAAGAGAGGAGGATTGCTGCAATTAGTGCAGCAAGCATACTTACAATCGGTAAGCCGCTATGAATCAGTTTGTGATTCAAAGTCAATGTCAAGAGTAGTTGAACAAGTTCAAGTGGATCCGGTCAATCCGAATCATAACAGTCAGCCAGTCCTGTCGAAATACATGTTAGTTATTCCACGTGACTTGACGCCCACAAGCATCGGACCAGATCTACTGATAAATATAACGTATAAATTGCGATTAGATTTGGGTCATATGCTAGAAATTAATATTCCAATTTTTATAGCTACCGTGGATAGCAGTAGCAAATAAATTTATATATCAGTGAATATATCGAATTGAATTTAGCGGGCATTCATATTCATCTCCAGAATAAGAAGCTACTAACTGACCTTTGTTGAAAATATGAACAAAGGACCGTTGATTTTCGAAACTGTATGTGAGCGCTCAAATTGAAGAATTGGAACAAAAATTCACATAAGCGCTACGTTCTCGCTTTATCCCTTACGAAACGTAGTCGACTACTTTTTTACCGAATGCAGTATGCTTAGCTTTCATGTGAAAGACCTACAAATCTTAGAGATAATTTTTTAGAAGCTCATGTTTTTAGAAATATCGCTCTGTTGTCCATCAGATTAAGCGTTATTTACAGTCTCGAAAAAGGTCAGGACGCTCAATTTCACACAAGCGGACTGAAATGTTAGGCTGAACATGGAAATTGGATTGAATTTTCATATGTAAAACTTATCATGCAGGTCCAGATCTGCCAAATCAATCTAAGTGAGCCTATAAAGCATGCTATTTTTCTAAATAGTGATTTGTTGCACACTGATCGTTAGTAAATAGCCGGGGATCGCAGAAATGCAACATCCTCACATGCATGTCCGATCCCATCCACTCTGAAATAATGCCACCTTTGTTATTATTTGTGAGTAGGTGATTCATTTTGTTTTTTATTTATTTTTAAGATTTATTTCGCATGCTCTCGTGTTGTCGAGGACTTAGCAAATATTACTCGACTAAGTTTAAAAAGCATGCACAATATATAATACTGTAGCGATTTCCACACACCTTTCAAACTCTATTTTTCTTCATAGAAAAGTATATTTTATTGTTATCTACTGTATTTTTAAGAGCCGGTATAAGGCGTGGTACATTACTTATAGTCTGTTTCACACAACTTCGCGCATAAATTCTGAGAAAATTCGTCGACAGTAGGCCGAGGGTTACGATACGATATTTATACAATATCAGATCAATGCAATAATCGCAATCTGTCAGCTTATTGCCGTAGATAGTTCTAAAATTTATGACAGAAGTTGTTTGAAACAGACTATAGCTATTATGGCTTTTCCTATAATATTTTATCATGGTTTCATGTTAAGCGTAAAACCAAAAATCTAGTGATTAATTTTTTGAATTTTTTTAGTGGAAAATGATTAGAATTACTGATAACTGCCAATTTTTAGCCACGAATCCATTGTTTGAGCGTACAGTAAACTAACATAACGAGCCTGAAAATGACTACTGAGACTGGAAAGCACACTTTTAGTACAAACTAAACAGCGCTTACATTTTCATGAACCTCGTACATATACAAAATAAGAAAACGAATAATTTTAAGACAAAAACGATACCAACTTTTAGCGTTCAGTAGGTAATATAATCGCCTTGTATTCGTCTAAAAAAAACCAGTTTTTGAAATAATTCCTTTCTTATTTTGAGCTGACTGCTGTTGATAAGCATTGATTCAAATTCATTCTATCAAAAATTCGTTTTTTTCACAGGCTAATTCAGTCCCATTTAAATTCGGTTTAATCACCCCGTATTTCCACATGAGGAAACGCGAGTGGCAAACTTAAACTTATTTATTTCGACTTTAAGTAAGTCGAGCTTTAGGTACTGAAATAGGATTTAAATGTTAAAATGACACAATCAGATCCTCCCAAAGTCCCTAACGCATATTTGTTTATTTACTACCCAATCTCATTTATCTGAAATTGAGCGTCTGAAACATTATCATTTCCTGATCGCAGAGTTTGTAATTCTCGATTTTCGCGGGTATTAAATCGCACTTTCATCAAATCTAACTCTTAGTACTGCCTTATTCAAAGTTGGGCTAAGCAGCGGTGTCTTTACTTTTCTGTTTTCTTTTGCCGAGCATCGGATTTGCTTTGTAGAGCCGAAGCTAGATGAA
Source organism: Mermis nigrescens (assembly GCA_036768485.1). Classification (NCBI taxonomy): domain Eukaryota; kingdom Metazoa; phylum Nematoda; class Enoplea; order Mermithida; family Mermithidae; genus Mermis; species Mermis nigrescens. The sequence continues at coordinate 2,371,256 of JAVLUZ010000341.1, forward strand.
TTGTCTTTATCGGAGATGCTTGAATTAATATTATTTCTGTTCAACGATCTGAAAAACAAATGCATCGTATAATTTATGTTCTTACATAACTATTAATAAAAAATAGCTACTAATTTTTTGCAGATATTTTTTACACATATATTTTTATTTTCGTCTTTGCTTGCTTTGTGAACTCGATTTTCAGTGATTAAGCCTATAAAAATTCTTGTTTTAATTTTATAATGATCATGCACTTATATGCGCTGCTTTTTTGATTAACATTGAGCGGGTATCGAAAAGTACATACATAATGATACTTTAGACAACATAGTCGAATTTGTTGCATTTCAGAGGGACAAAGCTGCAAATTTTGCAAAAAAATAATAATAATGGAAAAAGGCAAAATAAGAAAAAGTAAGCTTTTAAAAAAGAAGCGATTGAAATTACAACAGGTTCAAGTACGAGACTCTTCTCTATTCTATTTCTGCACAAGAACTAGGAATCAAACACGAGGATTATAATGGCTTTATGCGATTTTCCCTTTAGATCACTTTAAGACTAACAAAAGAAAGCTTTCTGAATAACTTTCCTACATGCCATGCCTACTATGCTTAATATTTGTATTATAAAATTCTCATCTTATCTATCATTCATGCTGTTATTGCTCGACAATGTACAGGCACGTAGGATGTCTCCTGAATTTAAGTTTAAAATTTTGAAGTCAGATATCTCAAAAGATACTCTTAGCCAGACAAAAATAATGGTGTTTCTTTAGCATTTCTCACCGAATTCTACACATTACAGAAGAAAAAACTTTCAATTAATTCAAAAAATTTAAAGTCATTTTATTCATGTACAAAAGATATGTTGTATAAAATGGCCACACAAATGATTTTTAAACATTCGACCCTGTTGAAAAATTGTTTAACTTGTTGTGTAATCAATTCTAGTACATTGCAAAGAAAAGCAATACGTAGGTACAAAAAATAAATAATTATGCGTAGAGCGCGATAAAATTTTGATTTATTCATCTTGTCTTACTCAATCTTGGGCTAATCGGAAGGCAAAAGTTATACAAAAACAATAAATCCGGCGCGGAATGCCCGAAAATTTTGGACATATCCATTTAAAAGTGTGCTAGAATCTATTCTGGCAGTCTTAGACATGCGCTTCAAGAATTTTCAATTTTTTCCTCTGAATGATTTTATTAATGATTTTAAATTTTAGTAAAAAATATTCGTATTTCCAAAATTTGAGAAGAATCTATTGCTAGTCCCTCCCCCTATCCCCCACAGCTATGTGCCCGACAATATATTTTATCCTGCTTGCGTTTTTTCAACTTTATGCTATTTTAAAATCACTTTGAGTTGATCCTTTTAGTTTAGTATTGGTGAAACTTCTTAATGAAAACCGTAACATCATGTGAAATAGGCTTAATTCTCAATTTTCACAATATCGGGCAAATAGTTAGTCACTACACTATTATTTATATTATCCTTGCGGCGAAGTAGGTAGCTCATCTAATTTGACAGCATAAAAATTGCATTTTGGGAACAAGCGGCTTGAAAACATCAAATAATTCTTAAAATAAGAATTATTTTCTTCCTTTGAGAGAGAGATTTGGGCATACTTTTGCTTAAGATTTTAAGCAGTGTGCAAAAATATATTTTGAGTAAAAAAACGCATTTCGAGCAGGTTTTGAAGTGCTGCTGTACCTGAATATCATTAGTTTGGCAATTTTAAGATGCGATCTGCAAATCTCAGTTTCTAAATTTGTTTTCCACTTTGATTTTCTTTTCGATCTTTCAGACATCTTATGTGCAAAATAAATCTATTCAGATTAAATAAGCGATCGGAAAATTTGAGAAGGATGACATGGTGGGTAACGATTCTATGAAAGAATGGACTAATTAAACTTGTTCTTCACTTTGCTAGATGAAAAGCTGTGCGAGTGGTAAACGGCATCATGTAATAATTTCAGATGCAGTTCTGCTATTAGAATAGTAAAATAATCTGTTTCCTCGGGCGCTTACTCGGATCTTCTGGGGCAAATCTTTTGCAACGATGTTTGTCCGTAACTTGCTGGAGACAATTTCATGAACGAGTTTTCGTCCTCATTCATTTTTATACAAGGCAGCCATCTAAGAGCATATTTGAAGCCGACTCTGAATCTGAAAACAAAATCAAGTATAATGCATAAAATCATACTTTGCAGAAATTGAAAAAAATTTATAACAAGATTAAATATTTTTCGATTTACCACCGTACTTCAGTAAGACTAATAAATATGTAAGTAATTAAGGTAATCGTTTCTAGGCAAAGTCAAATGAGCTAATGAAAAGATGAAATTTTCATTTTTTATTTTATATAGAAAAACCAATAATAAGTATCACAAGCAGAAAATTTGAAGACTAAGGCTGTAAATGCAACTTCATCAGAAGTTGACTCAAAATAAAGCGCAAGAATTAACGAAAATCTAAAAATTTTTTTCAAACGTGCTTGAAATTGAGCACAAACTATGGATTAACGTAGTTTTAACATTATTTTAGCATTAATGCCAGTTTTTGAGGTCATTTTGGGTTAAAAAAGCTAACTAACAGATCCCCACATCGGCTGATCCCCCAGTTCGGTCGTGCTGTGTATCTATGATAGTATATACACTTTCTCAGAACTGAGACATGTTTTTACAAATAATTTGTAGGAAAATTTTTGAAAGAATGCTCGCTCGACTTGATGCGAATAGCAAGGAAAATAACTTATAAATATAAAAAATGGCGAAAACAACTTACACTATTCATTTTAGGGAGAAGCAGACCTTGACGCAAAGATGTGAAACCTACCTTTGTTCGATTCGCACCTTAGTTACCTAACATTGAATATAGTAGATTGTATATTCACTAGCTAGCTAGAATTATAAAAGCCAATGTAGACAAGATAATAAATTTCTGTCATTGTTTCGAAGAGTAATCGTCTCAAGCTGGTATTTAGGTAAGTGAACTGGTCTAATGTAATACAAAGTAGAAAAGTTGACTTTATAAGAATGCCATGCAAATTCATTAAGTAAATTAGAAGTCACAACAATTATTGAATTCATGGAATAATTAAAAATGAAAATACGCATATAAGTACTTTCAATATTGCGAACATATTTCTCACTAAAACGCGTTTAAAGGTATGGACTATGAAGCTCAACGCACATACGTACAGTAACTAAATATGAATCGGAGAAATACCACAATAACAACTGGTCTCTTGTGGTAAAATCAGACACGTAGCTGCAGGGGTATAGCTGTGCGGGGACTGAAGGACTAGTCCCCCATAAATTGTAAGTACTAGAATACACTGTAAAAAAAATCGTTGTACATGCACAATAAACTTGTGTCCAATCTACAAATCTGTTCCATGGACACAAAAATATTGTGTAGGTACTCGACAATCCGGATGTCTATTTATCCAACACAACTTTTTTGTGTTCTGCCTACAAGCTATGATGCATATTGATTAGGCTCAGATTGACGTGCATATGACCGCTTATAGCTGAAAACATGATTCATTGTAACCAGTACTAAGATAGATGGAAGGACGAAGGGTAGGTAAATACCTACCTTCATACTCTCAGTTGTGATGGAACGAAAGGTGGTGAATGCAGTTGGAGCACACTTTGTCAGTTCGTGTGTTATGCGTTTTCCAATTCTTGATTATATATATATTTTCAGAGATTGATAATACTGGCAGTGTAATATATTTATATTGCCTATATATTTACTCAACTTCAATATGAGTGTGGCTGTATTCAGCTCAAATTGATCGGATCTTGTTATGTATGCTTTTATTGCCTTATTCTGTTTTACTATTCAAGTGATTTTATATGCACTGCTTGATTTGTTCTTAAGGCAAGCTTATTTTAATGACCTTTTTTTACAACTGCGAATGTTCTTACTCATGATTCCTCTTCACTAGCAGCTGTCGGGCTTTGATAAAATTTTTTCAACGCTGCATGCTGAATAAGATTCTGGCATATTGACTTTCTTTATCCTGAACCGACTGGAAGACATATTTGTATGTCAAAAGTGACTCTTAAAAATGGAAGATATCCTTCAATCTATGCTACGCACTAATCGCTTTTCATTCCCAATTGATGTTTAGTGAAATTCTGATAGCATAAGCAATTTTTCAGGCAAAATTTCATAAATTTTGGGAATTTTTGGAAAAATGATGTAAAATTATTACGCTTAAAGTAGACATTGAAAAGTTGACAAAAATCATTATTTCAAATGTTGATATTGGATTTTTGCGACTATTTTCAGAGCATGAGAAAAACTTAGACTGCGGTTCTCTAAAAAAATCTTGAAACATTTACGACTTTATTTTTTCTTACAATCTGCTGCTCTTTATTTTGAATTATATTACATTACTTAAATTTGGTGTCGTAAAGTAAGTTTTTAATTTGGTGTCGTAAAGTAAGTTTTTGTGCATTTCTCTTGATCGTTATTGTTTTGTGTGAATACCTAGTGAATTTTTGCTCAATATTTGTTATTTCGAATGTGGCATTATATGCCCGATGTCAAAATTCATTAGTCAGTTCTTTTAGCCAAGAAGATACGAATTTGGTTCAGAAAACTGACTAGTGCATTTTTTCATTCCTCTTGCTTGCGTTATACCTATCATCAAATGTGTGTTATTTAGAGTCTAAATAAAGCTTTCAGATTGGGGCCCAAAAATCGATATTCTGGAGGCTTGAAAGTTGTGTTGGATCTACAGAACAAATTACGTTGGCTCGACACAATAATATTTTGTTGTATAGATTGCTTTCTTATGTAGCACCTACAGAATATTGTTGTGTAACCAAGACATATAAAAGTTGTGGCAGCCAATTACTCACAACTTTTTTGTGTAATTACAACATTTTTTTTAACAGTGTAGATTATAGCACACTTTTGAGCTAATAAGCCCAAAATGTTTGGGCGTTTGCGCCTTATTTATTTAAATACAACGTATTTGCTTAGTACTCGTACTGTTGAAATCAAATTGAATTTTTTAAAATTTTTTCTCTTCAATGTTTATATCTCGCTAAGAAAAGCTCAAATACACTATTATTTGTGCCTATCTGCAAACAGCTCTTAAGATATCCGACTTCAAAATTTCCGTCCCCCTAGCTGACCTTTTGAATCCAGGGGAAACAAAAATTTTAAAGTCAGGCATCTTGACAAATACTACGGGATTTGCAGGAATAATAATTCTGGGCGTTTAGCGAGCTCTCTACAATGGAGAAGACTATGTTTAAAAAATGTCTTTTCATTTTATTTGTTTACGAAAACATGTCAGTCAAAATAGTCACACAAATGATTTTACAAGCTTGCAATACATAAACTCAATAATTCTGCGCGAAGCGGCAGAAAATTGTGACTTATTTAGGTTGTCTCAATCAGTGGACTTTTTGAAAAATTGTGTCCCGGGTGACCGACAGTTCCGAGTGACCGACAGTCCCGGGTGACCGACAGTCCCGGGTGACCGACAAATGGTTTTAAAAATAGATCTGTCAATCAAAAAATTCCCGTCTGGCCGACAGTCCCGGGTGGCCGGCTGTACTGGGTGGCCGACAGTCCCGAGTGGCCGACTGTACCGGGTGACTGACAGTCCCGGGTGGCCGACAAGTGATATTATAATAGGTTTGTCATAAAAATTCCTAACTGACTAATGATTTCGGAATTAAGGCTTTTAAAGAAGGTACCTATATATGCATATAAATAGTTTCACCAATGCAATAAAATTGCTCATTTGAATTCATAGCAAATTTAAAACATGCAGGATTTTGTAAAAAAGGTCTATTATTTGCAATGCGTAATATTTTAGTGTTATCCTACTGAAACTTATTGTGGCTGCAAATAGTTTTGAAGGTGCCTAAACGCGATTCATTGCTTATGCATTCCATTGCGCATGTGAAACTACGCTGTAGGCCGAATTTAACGCGCACAGGAATATAAGTAATTCAAGATCTTAACGACGACTGGAGAAAAATGAATCTTTGATACAAAATTTTTAGTTTTGATAGTTTATATTACATATGTACATTTATTAAGTTTATATACAATATGTACATACATGTAATGAGTTTAAATTCACATTTATGCCAGTGAAAACTTTATTGCTATTTTAAGGGAATGAAAAAATTACGTATTCCGATTTTGAAAAAATGTACGTGCATACATACATACGTAAGTACATATATTCATAGTAATAGTACAACCGGGTCATTTGGGAATTTTTATGCCATCTATCGATCACCCGGTACAGTGTCGGCCACTCGGGACTTTCGGCCACCTAGTACAGTCGGCCAGTCGGGACAGTCGGCCACCCAGTACAGTCGGCCACCCGGGACTGTCGGCCACTCGGAACAGTCGGCCAGTAGGTACTGTCGGTCACTCGGGAATTTTTTTATTGACAGATATATTTTTATAGTATTTGTCGGTGACCCGGGACTGTCGGTCACCCGGGACTGTCGGTCATCCGGGACGTTACCGTTTGAAAGGCAATATAATACGAAAACTATAAATTCGGTACGAAAGGCCAAGAAAATTTTGAACTTATTAGCTCAAAAGTAAGAAATCTATTTTAGAAGGGTCTTTCGAATGTGCTTTAAAATTTTTATCCTTCTCCTTTGGGGCCTTTATAGAAATACTAGTACTCACAAAATTACTAATAAAGTTGCATTTACTTTTTGTTCATGTAGCAATAAATAATCGGATTGTAAGTGGTTGACGACATTGCCAACCAGTACATGTTGATGTACAAATGAATCGACCGATAAAGATCGTAATGTGCAAGAATTTTTATTAGAATCGTGAAGTACAATTGATAAGGCAACCAGCAGATAAAAAACGCGACCACTACTACGATCATCATCTTGATGACCTACAAATCGTAAACGAAATGTCATGACACATTCTGATCTAAACATGAAATGTAATAAAGATGGGATGAACTTCGTTTGCTTAACTTTGAAAAGTAAATATTTAAATCTGATAATTGTCAATCAAAATGCGAAACGAATTATGAAAAAAATACTTTGATTCATTCAACATTACAACGCATGCAAAAATTTTTTTCAAAATGATTTTATGCAGATTTGGAATTTAGTATAAACGTCAACAGAAAATAGCCTTATACTGAGGCCTACTGATGTACAAAAGGGGACTAAAAGTTCATTTTTCAACACTAAAACTCGGTTTTTTTGCATGAAAACACTTTAGACTATCGACCTCATGATTTTAAGATTAAATATACACATTTTCCTTCAGACCGCATTAATAGCAAGTAGGGACAAAAAACGATGTTACTTGCAGGATTGAAATGTCAGTAAACGCTGCCAATTTTTCATGTTAGCCTAATAAATGCATAGGAATATTGGTAAGCATTAGCTTAAATTGAGCTAATAAATCATCGTGGATATTGAGTAAAAATTCTTTTAGCGTTAACGTCGATGTTATATCAACATTAATGCGGTATTAGCGCTAGTATCCCTTCTTGAATAAGTGTGTGAGAAGATTAAAATCAGTTTTTGTTATGTCATGGTTTATGCTATGATTTCCTCTTGATCTCATTTTTCTCTTCATTTTCTTCACTAAATTTTATTTGCTTAATATTTACAGCGGAACAAAATCAATGTTAGAAACGCATCATGCGTCACAAGCAAATATATGCAATACCAAAGTTGATAGTCATAATATTAATATTAATATTGTTATTATTATTATCGTAATAATAATAATAATGATGTTTGTTATTATGATTACGTGCACTATTACTAATAATGTCATCATCTTTGTATCCTGTTTGATCATTATATCGTTATTCCTAATAATATAATTATGTATTATGATTATAATGACAATCAGGGCCGTATTTAAGGGGGCAGGGGGCGGCCGCCTCCTCCTTGGCCGGAAAATAATTCCGAGAGGTAAGATAATGCACGGAAAGATAAAAAAATCATATGTTTTTGACGTGAAATCTTCAAATTTTCGGCGCTTCGCGCCGGATATGATGTATTTTCCATCATTTAGCCCAAGCGCGACCAATAAAATGACGTTTTTTATAGCCTTTTGAGTAAAAAAATTTTTTTCCGAAAAAAGTTCGAATTGTATGATTTTAATGGATAGAGCATGTCGAGAAACGTGGAAAAATGCGGTTTTAGCAAGCCATCCCGACAAATTTTCCGGGATATAGACCAATTTATTTTGGGTCCGCGCCCCCCCCCTCCTGGCCGAATCCTGGATACGGGCCTAATGACAATATTTATTATTTATATCGAAAATAATATTGTTATTAATTAGAGTACTTTATACTAAAAATTTGTCTGTGACTTTAGTAAATTTCCTTTAGCACGATTGCAGTTTTCTAAACATAATTGACATAATCATTAATTTTTTTGATTAAAGTTCTTTCACTAACATATAGCAGAATGTCTGGAAAAATAAGCCATATTTTTCTCTTTTATTCTCGCTGATATCAATGATTGAAAGATAAATGTCATTCAGATTGACGCAAAGGATCTCTCGCTTATAATAAATTTGATGAAATGAAGGACTACATGTTATCCTTGTTGCTGCATACAAATACAAGCAAACTCGAAAAAAACTTTATACGTTGATTAATAATTAATGTCAAATATGTCGACCATTGTTAATTTTATTTTCCTACAACTATCAATAGATTGGACTTATCAATTTTTAAATAATTAAGTTACTATTATATCGCAAAACACGGAGAGGACAAGCACCCTTCATAATTGTAGGTTGACTTGAAAGAAAAATGTGCTATACATGTAAAATCATTCACAGACGTTGTGCGATATTTTGTACATACTACGTAATTACTTTTAATCCCGAGAATTATTCGTGCAGGAAAAGGGAATTTTACATATTGCACATTAAAAATATTTTTTTCTTACTTTTCGTTTATTTTTTATGTTCTCGGCGTGCACATTCTCGCCTATTCGTTGGCTACCCCACAGCACAAAACCGATTTTCGTATATGCTATCGACAGAACAGTCAGTGGCAGCAAATAGGTGACGAAAGACAGGAAGTAATTGTAGCTTAAAAAAGTTTTTTAATGAATGATACTGAAAGGTACATAGTTGGCTAGTTTTTGATCATCTACAAAAATAAAATAAATCACAAATTGATCTCGATCAGTCTATATATCGATCTATTTTACTAACTAATTTGGTGACTGGCATCGTTTTTTAGAAAGGCGCGGCCTTCACGTGACTATTCCATATTTTGATTTCCTATAGGTATGTAGCTTAATCAATTTTTAGTCAAAGAACATAAAACTTTGCCAAAATATGAAGAAAACTTGAAAGTTATACTCTAAAAAAGTTCTACATTGTTGAATTTCACGATTCACGAGTTATATACGTGCAACGTGATTACACCGTTTTTTAAAACTTCAAACAAAGTTTGCAATATTTGAGCGCAACTTTTCGGCGTATTTTGACTTAGACATCATTTAAAGCGTGAATAATGAAAATTGTCATTTCCTGAATTTTTGAGGGGCGTTTTAGTCACACTTTGTATTCAATAAATCCAAGAAAAAATTGCAAGTCTATAAGTCAGAAAAACGAGGAGGCCAATGCAGCTAAGTATGATTCATGAATCGCTTTTCATGTCGTATCCTCTCTATTCATCCGACTTAATGCAGAGCGATTTTTTCTTAAGAGGCTTATTAAGTCCAAAGCATACGAAATGCGACCCTTGAACATTCATAAATTAAAAAACCTTTCAATCACGTTTTCAATAAAGTTACAGTCAAAACAAGCCGAAAAGTTTCACTCAAATATAGCGAACGTTGTTTAAAGTTTCAAAAAATGATTTGACCACGTGCAAGAACATGACTCGTTAACCGAGAAATTTTACAACATTGAATATGTAGAATAAAACTTTTATGTTTTCTTCATATTATGGCAAAGCTCCACGTTCTTTGATTAAAAATTGATTTAGATATACAAAACAAAATACGGAATATATGCGTGGCCCATCCTGTAATCTTAGCACAAAAAGTTTAAAATTTCTTATTTTAACTTTCAAATGGAATCCATTGTTTCTTTAAAATCTGAAGAAACTTTAAAAATATGACGAACGTTCCTGGAGCAAAATGCAAACGGCAGATTAATTTCATTCATCGTGCGATATCATCAGGGCGAGCAGCATCAGTGAAATTGAAAAGTTAAAAGAACAGAATTCCGTTTCGAAGAAGCTTGCGGTTTTCTCTATTGAACTTTCACCGAGAATAGTTTTCCTGATAACCTTACGCAAGGATCGACTCGATGTAATTACAGAAAAATGGTGGTTTGCGGGGTAGCTGAAATTTTTAACAAAAAAGTGAACGCATATATTATTTTTATCATCTCAATATCACTTTACATAAAATTTTCACGGGATTTTCTGAGACAAATTCAATGACTTTTACGCGTCTGTAATCAACGTTTTTATTGTCTGCTCTTCATCTAGACAGATCTAAGATACTATTTTTTTCGTAAATATAAATAAAAAAGCCTGAAAAATCAGCTTATTCTGAGTATTTTCTAGTAGCACCGCAGTAAAGCTTAACTTCGAAACAAAACACGTAAGAATGCCTGTCAAGAAAAGTTGCATCGGAAGTCAAAAATCTTAAATTCGGTCGAAGTTTTTGTCAATTTCTCAAACTTTTGATTCTGAAACATCAATTTGATGGGAATGTTAACACTTGATAAATTCATAACAGAGTTAAGCAATCAGATTTACATTTTCTGGGCAAAAAAGAAAATATACAGAATTAGGCATACATATGAGGGCTGTGGTTCTAGACCCAGAGAATATAAAAATGGGAAATTTGCTAGGGGAAATGGTACAAAATGAAGGTCAAAGATTGACGAAATCAAGAAATTTACGCAAAAGTGCTTGAAAATGACCAGAAACTGCGAATTAGCATAATTTTACGCTATTTTAGTATTTCCTCGTATGCGAGTTTTTGAAGTCATTTTGACTCAAAAAACCCTAGCTGACTCCTCCTCCCTCAGACCAGCTGATCGTTTAGACCGACCACGCTTAGCATCTATGGTCAGGACTCTAAGAGCACTGTTCTTATGAAAATATACGTAAATAAGTTGCGAATTAATTGGAATGTTTAAAATTAATTCACAAATATAATACCAAAGGTACAACACGCTCGAATGCGTATCTCCGTCCGGATAGTGGTCGGTTAAACACAGAACACTGATTTCGCCCGTTTGATAATACACGTTTTTTGTGTAAGAGCACAAAAGCATGGGCAAACCGCAGAAAAAAGCTGCTGTCCAAATCACACAAATCACTGCTATTGTTTTTGTTCTAGACATATGCCGCTTCAGTGGATAAACCAATGCAACATATCTAAAACAGAGATATCCTAAAGTATTAGGAAGCGAATAAAATTTTTGGTTGAAATATATTTTTTTCGACTTATTGTTATTGCCCTTTTCAAACGGTTTAGGTTATCCATGAAGTCCGTTTCGGATAAGTTAGGACATGACTTAAGAATTTTCACTGACAGTAAACTGACAGCTTACTAGCGTTTAATTGATCCAGGATTACTGTCAGAAAAAGATAATATAATATTGTCCTCACTTCATGTGAGGCAGACTATAATTTCAACCTTTTTATTGTAACTAACTTCATGAAAATATGCTTAATATTAGCAACAGAAAAATCTTTTCATTACAACTTTGGTTTAGCAGTAGAAGAATTAATTGATAAAAAAATAAAGATTTTTAGCTTTTTGGCCTGTAACGGAATAAATATGCAATCACAAAAAAAGAGCGTACCTACTTTTTATAAGTTGGTTACCATCATTTTTTACTTTAGTTTATGGTGCATTTTTCTATTCAAATCTTGTTCCTGATGATAAGGACCAGTAAGCTTTCTCTGTTACTGACTATATAATTTCCATCAGAGGAGAATCAGTCGGCATTGAATAAATCAAAAGTGCTCTTTTCAACAGAGTTTCGAAACCCATCGTGCGTGTATGATCGAGACAATACCTCCAAACGTTCGCGTAATCGCACGCTTGGTCATGACTTATGACCAGACATGCATTTTGTGTGGATTAGGGTCTCCCAGAATGATAAAACGGAAAATTTTCTGCGAAAAGACAATAAGGCCGAAAACGGTCTTATTGCCTATCATAAGAAATTATTTAACGCAAGTACTTTATTCATTCTTCATTCTTTATTATTTAATATGTATTTAATATTATGTTGACCGACCTTCCCCGGGCTGAGCGGAGCGGACCCAACTTGAGAGATCGTCTATGTTGAGCATCTACGCTCATTGCATGGTATTGCCTGCGTTGCACGTAACTTAAGAAAGGACTCGTTAACAAAATTTTCAATTAAATTACTATTCGTCTTTAGGCATGTATAAGTCAGATTTTTACGAAGCTTTTGTCGATTGAATGCAAAATCTAAAAGTACATTCTCTAATTTCGTTTTTTTAAAATTAAAACTCGAAATTGCTGAGTAATAGTGGCTATTTAAATTTGATATGCTAGCAAGATCCTATATCCTTTTTGAATAACTTTTGTGGTGTCTTTATTTCCTTTTTAATTACGCCCCTCAATGTTACATCACATTATTCAACAATTCCTTATAGTATAAACATCAAGAGAAATTTGTGGATTTATAAAGTGCGGAGGAGTTCTGAAATATTGTCTACAGTCTTGCTTTCCACGCAAATAATGTTTTTCTCACATTTTAAGCAATTTTAAGCAGTTATACCATTCCGGATACGGCTTGCGTATGTTTACCACAAGCTGTTTCTCGTTTTTTCCTCTACTGAATTAGCGTTTTCTCTTTTCTATCTTAATGTCAAAACATAGAGTAGCTTCTCTCTTGGGGATGTGGCTATTTCCTTCTAAACTGTACCTTCTATTACTCCGCAAGCATTAATCCAAATAATTAGGATCCAATTAAGGGCTGTGGCATTTTCGAATGACACAACAAGTCAAAAAAACGACAGTCGTAAATTTTGTTTATTGCTTTTCTTACAAATTATAAACATAGAAACAGCGAGCAGCTTCGTGAGCGAAAATTATAAAGGCTTTTGCTCCCACCTTGTCCGTGTATTAAGCATCCATGTCATACAATACAGCAGTGTACGTTTGCGAAAATAAGCATCAAGACCATTATAAGATAGAAAAAACAAAATAGAGGAAGAAGCCGAAAAATGGAAGATTCTATTCCTTCTTAAGCTAACTTTCTAACCTCCCAATCTTCGAGGCCAGGTCAGGGATACATAAAAAATCATCAAGCAAAAATAAAAATCATATTTTTTGTCACTTCCGCAACATAAGTTTCGTTTGGCCTGTGCAAACATTCGATATCAAATACGAATATAACATGAAGAACTAATAATGTTAGAATTTTAAAAATCGAAATTTCTCTGAATGCGTCAATTAGAATAATTTAGAAATGTCATTTTAACTAACAAACCTGTCCAAACAAATGGCAACTAAAGTGAAAACGCTAGCGCAAGTCGGCACCACGGTCATGAAATTATTAAAGATGCAGTAATTCGAGTCGAACATCCAGTCGTAAAACAAATTATAAGTGAATGTAAAACAAACATTGAAAAGAGATATGCTAGCATCGGCGATAGCCAAATTGATCAAAAAATAATTGGTCACTGTCCGCATTTTCCGATTGAACAGAATGACCCAAATTACCAACGAATTTCCACCAATCGAGAGAATGATAATCGTCAAGAACATTACAAAATATAAGGATTGCACCCACCACGAATGTTCGACCATCGGTGGGGCCATGCACATTAAATTCGCAATTTTATTTATATTTCTGAATACAGTGCAATTGCAATTCATCTGCGCCAAGAATTCGCTGAACCAAGTCGCATTAAATTCCGTTAAATGAAAATTTTGTAAAGAGTCCATTTTTGTGGACAAATTGGGGCTGTAGCATGGTTTTTCGAGACGAACCGATGACCGTATGAGATCTTTAGATTTTTCCATATCCTCTATCTAAAATCATATGAAGTCGATTAAGTACGATGGACAGTAACTTCTTTTCGCACTTGCTGGAAAATAATGACTATGGGGCAAAGGTAATATAATTAACAAAGTTAGCGGGATTAAAAGTGTTGGTAAATTAACCATGAGCATACGGTTATTTTCAATACCCAAGACGCCGGCTTAGCATTATTTTGTCAATTCCATTAGCTGGGAATTAAGACTAAAAATAATACTCGGAATGGAAAAGTCCGAAGTTGAAGATAAAAAATGCATGTTAAACTCAATAATCTGGAATCAAAAAGTTATTCTTTACAAAAATTATCCATAAAGTTCCAGAATTGAGGATTATGAAACGTTACTTTGTGCACAAATAATGCATTCTTGGAATAAGATAAGTTTTAGAAAATTCTGGACTACAGTCTTGTAGGTACACGTCACTGTAATACGTGGACGCTATCTAATTTGATCTAACTAATTTATAACCATATTATTTTATACTTTTTATGATTTTTCTCTATAAAAAGGGAAGAAAGTAGGATAGGAATGTCTGGAGTTTCATGGCGCAACGTAATGACATACGACTACAGTTAAGTATATATTATGCCTGCTCGAGCAGTCATAGCAAATAAATGTGAAATAGAGCAGTAAATCTAAATAACTGAAAGATACATTTGTTATTTCACTTTCTATGGGATACTTTTTTCTCTCATTCTTTCTATTCCATATTTTTTGCATCAATGATAATAAAAGTTCAAAAACTAATGTACAAAAACCTATGTCAAACAGAAGTGTACCGAGTTGCCGCTTCGGAACCAGCTGACTGTACTAGATTTGTCGTCGCTGATGTTTCCTACACTATTATTAAAATTTTTGATTTAGATTGTTTTGATGAGATATTTTTTATTATTCTTTCAACAGTTTTATCTTTTGCCTTATAAATTTATGTGTCCTAAGAAATTTGAGGGATTCGCTTTGACAAAGTCAGAATTTACATCTTAAATCAGAAAAAAACATTACTTACGCATGACATATAATTTTTAACTTCTCAGGGTAAATGGAAATAGTGAACAAACGGGCACATGAAGGTTGGAGTTTTGACTTTCAAGTGAAGGAAGTAGAAAAATTACACGCGAAATGAGGCAGAATTTAATATGAATAAAAAATCAACTTCACAAATAAAAAGAACTCCGAATGATTCACTGACAGACACGTGTTAGTTTGACATAGAAAGCGATTCCTGAAAAAAATCATGTTCAATAAAATTGCAAATATTAATTTGTTCTTCCCGACTTCATTTCCCAAAACTCGATGACCGACGTGACCATAATCAGGAATGCACACGGGGATTGAGGAGTCTAGTCCTTGGAAAAATTTTAGCGGAAAGATAAGGTAAAATGATAGCCAAAACGCACAAAAATTGTAACTGCTCTTCAAACAGCTTCAAATCGACTAGAAAGTGAGAATAACTGTGATTTTTTGTTACGCAGGCGTTTATACCGCTTTTTGAGGCTATTTCATTGAACGAAGCTTTCCGAAAAGCTTCTCAGACCGCATATGATATTCACCTTAGTATTGGTATTAACTAACATAGATGCACAGGACTTTGGTCTGGGGGTCAGCCCAGTCCGAAGGATCGAGCAGTGATTTGTGCAAAAATGGCCTTTGAAATGGGTAAATGAATAAATTGGCGTAAAAACTATCGTAATTAGCAAATTCTAGTCGATTTTAAGCACTTTTTGCAAGCAAGTTTGGATTTCAATTCATTTTGGCCTTAATTTTGTCTTATTACTGGCACAGGTGGGCAATGCCGCGCCACCCGCGCCACCGGGTGGCGCCAGGAGGCACTTCGGTACCTTCAGAACCCCAGCTGGGTGGCGCCAGAAAAAACAGTTTTCGATTGGGGGGGTAGAGTTTTTTGACCCAAAAATATAAAAGTGAGAAAATGATACAACCAACCAACTAGCCAACAAACCAACTAACCGGCCAACCAACCAGCCAACTAGCCAACCAAACAAGCAACCAACCGGCCAAACAACCAACCAAGTAGCCAACCAACCAACCAACTAACCGGCCAACTAACCAGCCAACTAGCCAACCAAACAACCAACCAACCACCTACCCAACTAAACAACTAACCAACTGGCCAAACAAACAACCAACCAATCAACCAACTAGCCAACCGCTCAACCAACCAAATAGCCAACCAACCAACTGGCCAAACCAAGCCAACCAACTAGCCAACCAACCAACCAACTAACCGGCCAACCAACCAACCAACTAGCCAACCAAACAACAAAGCAACCGGCCGAACAACCAATCAACTAGCCAATCAACCAAGTAGCTGGCCAACCAGTCAACCAACTAGCCAACCAAACAACCACTTAGCCAACCAACCAACCAACTAACGGCCAATCAAGCGACCAACCGGCCAAACAACCAACCAACTAGCCAACCAACCAACCAACCAACCAACCAACCTCAACAAAAGGGACCCCGGTACCTTCAGAACCAAAATCCATTGCCCAGGTATGTGATTACTGGGAATAAAAAGAGAACATTTTTGTGTAGAAATGGCTCTAAAAGTAGGAGGCAAAAACGTTTAAATTGCGTAAAACTTACCATAATTGACTGATTATAATTAATTTCAAGCATTTTTTCAGAGAAGTACGGATTTTTGTCTCTTCTTGGCCTTAATTTGCCTTTTTCCTAGAAAATTAATCTTTCGCCCTTCAAAGTGTAGTTCTAGACCAGACGTGCACGCGAGTAAACATTTGGGGTCTAGATCGACCAGAACTTATGGGAAATATATAAAAGCCTGAAGATTCAAACGGCATGAAGATCAAATTTCTTTCGCAAAACTTCGTGCATCAACCAAAAACTTTCTTTGCATGTTTACTATTTTGAAGGCCATTTAGCTTGAAACAGCTGTCCGACTAATCGTTTTCAGATCTGGCTGACTCTAGAACCCGTCCCACAGCACAATTGTTTTCTGGACGGCCCCCCGACGGACAAATCTGACGAAGGAAACTTAAAGCCTTAAGTCACTTTAATAAGTATTGTATTTCCTGAAGAAAAAACAATCCTGTTCTCAGAAGAAGAAACAACAACTGCAAAAAAGAAATGGCGAAAAAATTAAAGAACGACAGAAGTACGAGTATGAATGTAATTGAGTTGATAACACGCTGAGTAATGAACATATGTTAATTCTTACGACAAGATAAGCTTAGAATAAGTTTAGGGACAAATTTTCCAATTTATTAATCATTTTGAATAAAAAGCAACTCAAAAAAGAATTAATTACCGGAGTTTTATTTTTCCCGTGATTTACATTAAATAAGGAGAGGGGCAAGGTTGCTGATATTCTGCGGGCAGAAAACTATAAATTGATTTTTCTTTAACTCCCATAAGTGGCTTTAAATGCGATAATTCGCAACAGGCTTAGAAATAAGATAATCGCATGACGGACTTGGAAGAAAAATACAAGAAATACATCTTCGCAAATAAGCGAGAACGTTAATTTGAAATATGATTGGTAAACGGAAAACATGGAAAATGAATGCTTCTCGATTGCGATGTTTCTTTCTGTAAACTACTACTTGAAAGAGTACCTACTCCTGCAGACCGTTATAACAGCCATCTTTTTAATAAAGATTTCGCAAAATAAGCTAGATTTTGTCAGTAAGAAAGTTATAGCACACCACGCAATTTGCCTACATATAATAGGTACATACTCGTATGTTTGAGCTATTTAAAAACAGGAAGTGCATAAAAATAGGAAGTGCAGACAAAAGCATGCGTGTAATAGTGATGAAGATTAAGGTTGAGTAAATCATGAAAATAAATTCATAAATGAACTTTTTAATGCTTCATAAGCAAAGCTGAAATGCTCTGCATTCATGATAAGATGAATTGAGTCATAAGTATATTAAGTTGTACAAGTATTGAAAATCAAGATGACGTCAAAAATATGCAAATTATTGAGAATTTAAAGATTTATGTGTAGCTTATTATTATTTTCGGCTGACGACTTTCGAATAATGTTGAGTGTGGTCACGAAGAAGCCAATCCATAAAGCTCATTTGCGCATTCTATTGCTGACTTATTAATCAATCTTACTTGTCGGAAAAAAATCGCAGATGATTAGTTGACAAATAATTACATGCTCTCAGTAGTGCAAGTAGATGTATCTTGGCATTTCTGCATTCGCGTAATTTGAAAATTAGAATTTTGGAAGAGGAGGCGTCGGGCTATAACACATATTCACCCATTTCACGCCGATAAAAAAGTAGACAAGGATAAATTACAAAAACAGATGCAGTCATCAAAAAAAGAAATGAATAAAAAAAATTTCAAATTTGATTAAAATACGCGATGCACTTCCTTAATAAAATCAATTTTTTATCGTGAAAAATTTAAAGCTGTGATTCTCTAATAGCAGCTCAATTCACCGCAGGTTATCTCACATACTCGCATTTCACATATTGATAACAAATGTATGCTTACCATTAAAAGTAGAACAAATTTTTGAATTAGCGGATCAAGAAAGTCAGTAGAGGAAAAATTAAGTTTCTATTTTTCTGAACGAATTGCTCGATAAGATTAATCCATGATTTACAACAGACATGAAAAACGCATTGATGACACATAAATGTTAAGATTGCTCGTTTTGCTGTTAGTTTTTTCTCGAAATCGCTGAGGTTAGGGGTGAAAATACTGGGCGAAGGGTTTCTTTTCTCTCTGCCGTGTCACATTCGAGCAAGCTTATAGACTTTTATTCCTAAAAACCCAAAATCGAAAGATTCACAGAATCCTGATTTTTTCACAAATCGGATTAGCATTTTATTTTTCGCTTATATTCTGGGAGAAGACTAGATTTACCAGTTATTGTCATTCGAACCATATTGTCCGTACCTACGTACTATTGAAGAGATATTCAAGAACGGATTGACTCTAAAATACATGCGCGTAATTCGTGATGTGAACCTGAGTCCGGTTTCTATAAAGAGTCGCTTAAGCCAGGCTTAAACTTGTACATGATAAACATAGAAAGTGTTCAATTTCTATGTTTTATGTGCCAACATTTTAGTTGGTTTAAAACTGGCTTTAGGCTGCTAATTATGGAAACCGGCTTATGCCAGACTAAAACCTGACCGCGTATCTTTTAACAATGAAGTGTGGCTTAAACGCACGTCCGTCCTATTTTGGGGGGACCAACACCAATTCTGGGGGACTAAGCACAAAAAAGCCAAAAATAGCACAAAATAACGTTTAAAAAGTCTTATTTTTCCGATTTTTCTGAATTTTTGGGGATTCCGAACTCCCCCATTACCCCCAGAGATACGTGTCATGGTGGCTTAAGCCACAACAGGCCACAATGTGTAAGCAGATGTAGATACCACAATGCAGAAAAGGTTTATAAAAGGAGGAATAACTTTTGCAAGCTTAACGAGTGCAATCATTTTAGGAAGATCATTGCAACTAGCGGCTTGCGACAAATATCTAGAACGACTTTTATTGAGAGCAATGTGATTAGCCTTCTTGTACTATGCTTATTTATTTAAATGGCTTTGCAAAGACCTATTTTG
This sequence comes from Mermis nigrescens, assembly GCA_036768485.1. NCBI lineage: Eukaryota > Metazoa > Nematoda > Enoplea > Mermithida > Mermithidae > Mermis > Mermis nigrescens. The sequence continues at coordinate 2,390,861 of JAVLUZ010000341.1, forward strand.
ACGAATATAAACAGATCTCTTTAATATATAATTTTCGCCGTTGCTTAGAATAGTGGTGAAATTGCCTCAAACACGGATATCAGAACGATTCTATAATCACAATAACATGTCTTAGCACGCGATGCACTTAATTAGCTTGCGTCGTGTCGTAATATCTCACGCAAATCCTGTCGGTCGGCGTTCGTTTTTTATACGCAGAGACATGCACGATTGTATAAAACATATCCTTTGCTCTCAAACCATAAAAGTTTCAGAAAATTGGTAATCCGATTCGCTTTAGCATTTAAAATTCATTTTTATAGTATATTTCACGAAATTTGTGCGTGAAAATCAATTTTCAGCGAACTGACGAGCAGTTGTAAACTATAGTCTGTACCATACCTGGGCGTGGGGGTTTGAGGGGTATGCACCCCCCAAGAAACCAAAATACCCCCCAGAAATCAAAATACCCCCCAGGTTTCAATGAATTTTTAGTATAATAATTATTATTTTAAATAATACATCTTTTTTTAAAAATGTTCATGGCGTTTTTTCGCCATACCACCACTTTTAAGGCCATTTTTTGACCTTTGAAAAAATCTTGCACCCCCAGGACTTTGGTGCCGCCCACCTATGGTCTGTACCATTCCACACGGCCCATTTTTCACTAATATTATAGATTTTCATTGCACAAACGGCAATTTCAATTATACTTTCGTATTAGCTGGTTGCTTTAAAGTTTCCTTATTTATGTTTAATGTACTTTGCACGTGCGACGCATCTAACAGTCTACCGCAACAACCTAATCCGTAAAATATTCTGCAAGAGTAATGAGCCGTTAAGTGAAAATAGGCCGTTGGGAATGGAACAGGCTTTAGTTTATAGGCAGCTTACTGTAGTACGATTTCGCATATCAAACGCTTCAGTTTAAAGTGCTTTAGTAATCGATTTATAATCTGTTTCACATAACTTCGTGCATAAATTCTAAGAATTTTCAACAACAGTGAGCCGAGGGTTACGATAACTATATATCAGATCAATGCTATAATCGCAATCTGTCAGCTTATTGTCGGAGATAGCTTTAAAATTTATGGCCAGCTACGTGCCTGTTTAGATCTATTCAGGATTGTGATCCATGCACAAGGTTCCGTGAAACAGACTATAGATGGTGAGGATGACGCTCAGTTTAATGCAGTGATTTTTTGTTTGTTGAGTAGTAGTAGATCAAAAATAAGGATGGTTGCAAAGATCATCTGAAATCGCTTAGGATCCGTAAAAGCACTGATTACTTATAGTCTGTGTCACAGAAGTTCTTCGTGCATAAATTCTAACAATTTTCATCGTCAATAAGCCGAGGGTTACGATAATTATATATCAGATCAATGCTATGATCGCAATCTGTCAGCTTATTGTCGGACATAGCCAGGGGGTGCAAGGGGGCACGTGCCCCTCCGAAACCAGATCAAGAAATTTCTTTATAGAATAGAACACGAAAAAGCGACGACGCTTTGCGCAGATCGGTGTGCCTTAAAATGCTTTTCTTTTGTTTCCACCAGCATTCCTGATTGACATCTTAGATATTCTTATGATATGCTTTTGTTCGCTTGTTTTACTTTTGAAACAACTCCGAATCTGTAATTCTTATGCATTTTTAATGTCAAAATCAACATTTTAAACTAAAATTACAATTTAATCAATTTAAGCATTTGAGGCGACAAGGTCTCCGATTTCTGTGCTACACACAATTAAAATTCTGTACGCATTTTTAGGTGTTAAAAGCTAAAGTCTGGCGCCTTGCGATAATTCAATCATTTAGTGTATATCTCTTGATTTCAAAACTTCGAAAATTCTTGCGAACGTAATTATTTTAATGCATTTTCTACTGTCGCAATCATCAAAAATTTGACCAGAAATGATTGGCCGTTTTATAACTGATCCGATCATTTCTTAAACAATTCTACCATCAATATCTCCAAACATTTACGTATTTTATTCTCTGACATTAGATCTAAATTTTTGCAATTCAAACAAATTTAATCAATTTTTGCCAGTATGCTGCATTTCAAACCTAAAAAAATGTGCGCTTAATGCAAATAAAAGCGTTTGAATGCATTATCTAGTTTTATGATTTCAAAATTTTCGCGCTTCCTACGAATCAAACCTAAAGATATTGGGTGTCTGGCAGCTATGATCATCTTAATGCATTCTCTCAAAAATCAAAAACTCAGTAATGCGGATTTAATCATTTTAATTGTTTTATGGTACCTGCCCAGACTCTATACATCTTTTGTGTTCATCCGTAGCTTAACAATTTTTACACAGCCTTGCGGCAAAATTTCAAAAACAAATTTAATTTTTTGATAGTGTGAGGTGCGCGATGGTGTTAAAAGCGACAGACGGCTTGATAATGTGCAATGTATTAACTATCCATAACCTTCTTCAACTACATCTTCGTCAATAATGGTACAAACTCAATGAAAACAGGCAAGTTGATCAAATACTACATCACTTCTACGGGATCACCATCCAACTCAATCCAGCGCTGAAATCCTTCGTGATGCACGTCATTATTTTTGTTCTCATCGATTAATGCGACTTTTAAGGCCAGGGATACCAGTAAGGCAATAGGTGTAAAGTTTACACTTAAGAGTCCACAGATCCCTTAAAAAATCGCACGGAGTCAAATCAGATGAGCTCACTCATTTAAATTGACTCCTGGTGATTGCTTACGTGATTTGACTTCATTTAATTTCTTCTTTTGGGGCTTTTAAAGTTTAGAATTTCCACCAAAAGCCCTGTCAGCAGCCAGACCTTTGAAATTACACAGAAATTGGCTGCCAGGGAAGTCACTCCCGTGATGAGAATGAAAACAATGCAGTATGCAAGGAATGGCTTCAGCATTTGATTGAGTTGGATGGCGATCCTGTAGAAGTAATGTAATGTTTGGACAATTCGTCCGTTTCCAATAAAACTTTAAGTCTTGTTTTGCTACTGAATAGTTCACCTCTGGCTGAATTTTCATTGAGTTTGAACCATTATTATCGAAGCAATACTTGAAAAACCTTATGGTTAGTTACGTGACTCACCCTGCATATAGCAAAAATTAATGTGGAATACTCAAAAAACGTTAAACAGATTTTATAAGTGATTCACTCCGAACTAAAATCCTGGCTAAACCTCTGACTAGTCTGTTTCACATAACCTTGGGCATAAATTTCCATAATTTTTTCGACAGTAGACCGACAAATTACGATATTAAATATAAGATCAATGCAATTATCGCAATCTGACGGCTAATTAGTCAGTGATAGTTCTCAAAGGTTATGCCCAAACTTGTGTGAAACAGACAGTAAGTCACATTTCGCATGAGTTCTACATATGTGAGTTTGTTGTAGTGACGTGATGTGCATATGTAAGTGCAGCTAAAGTTGCGGGATTTCAAGATTGAACATTCACTTACTTTCCTATATAACAAGAAAGAGGAAAATTATCGAGAATAGGGGTGAATCAGGACCGAAAATAAATAAAAATTGAATATTTTTAACGAAAGTTGGATAAACACATCCGAAAACCATGCCTAATGGTAGTCTACTATTTCAGTCATTACACAATTGTTTTTATGAGAGCATTTAGTCTGAAAAAATCAGAAAATTTTAGCTTTCTCACTGGATGACTCAAACCTAAGACCGCTCAGCAGAATAGCTGTGTGATCAAATTTTGATCTTTGCGAGTTAATGTTTTTTGTGTAGATTGTAAAGTGCAGTGTGAAAAACCGAGTACTCTTAGAACTGACCGGCAGCATCTTGCTTATAAACATTGATTATAAAAAATAACAAAAAAGCAATGGTGGTGTAGTGGATTATTATAAGCATAAGCTATGACCGAAAAGTAGGCAAATTCAACCGTTAAAATTCAGAATTTTAAAACTGAAAAATTGAAGGAAAGGTCTGATTATAAAACAACACGTGAGAAATTGCAGTATTTCAATGAGTCAATGTTTAATACGACTATTCAGAAAAAGGAAATACATACTCGTAATTACTTGGATTAAAGTGGTACCTATGAACCTCATTGCATCATCCGCAGCAAAAATGCATTTGAACGTTGAATAAGTAGGTAGGTACATCGGTACTTACGTACCTACCCACTTTTTCATCGATTACAAACAGACAACAGTGTGGCGAGTTCGAGACTTCACTCTAAACTTCCCAAAAGGACAAAAGGCAAATTTTTCTGTAGAAAACAAGGCAAATTGACCATAAATGGTCCATTACGATAGTTTTTACGTTATTTTAATGGTTATACCAATTTTAAGGCCATTTTAGCTCAAAAATCTCTGCTTGACTCCCAGAGCAGGCTGACCACATCAATTTACATTATCCATCTATGATTACAACCGAAGACATTTCCGCAAGACCAATAATTTTAATCTTCAAAAGGAGCTTATTACTAGCTACGGACAACTGTCGGACTATGTCTACAATTATACGGGGACCTACTGATTGCCCTTAATGACCGTAGAAAATAAGTAGTGGGATAGCTGGGAAGTAAGTAAGTCAGAAGATGTGTTTGTGTAAATAAAAAGAAAATTCGGAACGACTGGAAGAAGAAAACAAACAATCTTATTTGGAGGCGTTGAGGGCGGATGATCTCTAGCCTACTTAATGTCTAAAAACGCGAGCGACAAAGCAGATCGCTATTACATTGTCCAAAAAATGAACTATACACAAGAAAATGTGGTTCGCCTCTTATTCGCCCCTCGGGTGTACTGTACATGTATGTACATGCACATATGTGCATACATATATCATGCTCAAAAGTGCACAAAATAGATTTAAAAAATACACGACGCCTTACTATTGACTATCACCGAAAACGACATGAAAATGTAGTAAAGTGGACTTACAGCTAGCTGTGATCGATTTAAAGTAATTTTCTGCGCAGCTATTACCGGTCTCTGTTTTTTATGTGCCTAATTCCCTTCAATTTTCTTGCGGCCACATGACGATGACAGGTCCAAAGCGCGGGTGGATCGAAAGATTTATCAATTTGATTTTATATTGTCATAAAAGCCACGCACTTAAGCGAGCTAATAGCGCAAGTTAATCAACAGCTGCACGAAAATTCGATACGAGTTTACATACAATGGGAGTTCGATCGGTGATAGTCCGATCATCTGTGAATAAAAATGCAATATACGGAATCTTCGCTTATGATCGCCAAATCAAAGATCTACACAGAGTGAGCCAACCACATTTGTCGGTTGTAGCTTCATAAATAACGTTTCAAAGTTAATGGAAATCAGGTCCGACGTGGAGTTCTCGAAACCTAAAAAATTTAAAGGTTTCATTGGAAATGAGCAAGCTCGTTAGAAACTAAACGACTTTTGCCGGACCACCATTCAACGTAAACAAGCGATGAAGCCATCTCCTATAATCAAGCATTGTTTTTATTCTCATCTTTAAAGTGACTTTCCAAGCTAATCTGATGTGGGTACATAATTTTCAAAGCATTTAAGACTTAGCCCCTACAAGATAATAATCACACGGAGTTAAATCAGATGAACGATTGAATATATATTAATCGCCGACTTTCCCGATTTTCCGACTTTCCCTTTTTCCTGACGCATATTAGAATGTGACAGGTGGCTCCAGCCAGAGTCAATCATAGTCTGTCGATTTGCTTTAAAGTGAACCTAGGCATAAAGGAGAAATAAGGTAAAGATCAGAGCTAACGCTAATAAGCATAATTTTTCAGAATCTATCGTTTTTGTAGAATTTACAAGTATGTGTTTTCCGCCCAAGATTGAACAGGACACGTCAAAATTTCTAAAATTATCAATTTTCTGTAATTGTCGATCTTATCGATTTGCACCGGAATAGAATATAAAGCAATTATAGAAAAATTTTAAGAGTCGGATGGAAAGTTGAAAAATTCTTAGTGTATCTTCAAAGATTTTCTACATGTGATTGCTATGAAGCAATTTTTCGATTTTTTTATTGAGATTTTTCCTCTGGATTGAACAGTGCTTGTCAAGAAGCGCTCGAAAATGCCATTGTCTCCCAATTTTTACCGAAATCATATTTAAAAAAATTTCGCCACCTTAAGAGAATAAAATTCTGAAGGCCAGAGCTATGTATGAGCATGGTCGACAGAATTGGAATTATGGTTGGTGTGGACCACGGGCATGTAGGAATTCGAGGTCTTCGGATAAAAAATGATATTTTTGGAGAAAAAGGCAGAATTAGGTTCGCGAATAGCAATAACGTCGCACAATTACTTCAAACCGTCCCTAGACTCTAAATTACATCGTACCTAAGCGTCCCTAGACTCTAAATTACTTTGTACCTAAATTATTTAGCTGTTTTTTGCTTTTTGAAACGATATATAAATATTATGCTAAGGAAAAAATATAGAGTTGATATTATAAATAACTTACTGAAATTTATTATTAAAATAAAACATCATATTATAGTCTGACTACAGCTTTATTCTATTGAGCTAAATGCCATTTTATAAGCGTTCAGCGTTTTCCAGTCTGAAGACCATACATGGGTAGCGACCACACGCGGGCGTGGGGGGTTTGGGGGTTATGCACCCCCAGAGACTGAAATACCCCCCAGAATTCAATTTTTGTATATTTTTTTGTTTTTTCGCAATTTCTTGATGCCAATGGCTTGTGCTCGATGAGAAACGTTAAAAAATGTTGTTTTTTGCCATACCACCATTTTTAAGACCATTTTTTGACCGTTGAAAAATCTTGCGCCTCCAGAATTATGGTGCCGCGTACCTATGGTAGCGACCAGATCTGGAGGCACGATGGGGCAAAACCGCCAAAAATAGCACCGAAAATTCAATTCTAAGGGTTCACCGATTTTTGGGATCCACCGGATTCTCGGGGATGATAAATCTTGACTTGACCCCTATACCCATGTGTGCTACAGACCATTTTAGAGCTTTGATCGAATCACTAAAGATTTTTACTATACTCTACGAAAGTTGGACGATATTTTTTGCACATGGTTACTTTAACAATAAATAAGAAAAATCGACGTTATGCTTGCGAAATAAGCGCGAGAGCATATTCACAGAGATTTTGACTTTGTAAAAAATTGCAGGTTTTTGTCATACGCGCCTATTTTGTGTTTGACTCATTATGTGATGTTTTACGAGTTGAAACAACTCGGTATATTTAAATTGAATTTCAATAGGCGATTTCTGAATGTTGAGATTGGGCGAAATATATCGTTACGATGAAGTATAAGACTTAGATCTATTAGTCCCAACCAATCCCACCGAAAATTACAACAGTCCTACTTAGTCCCAACAGTCTCAACAGTCCCACTGTCCCACTAAGAATCCTAATAGTTTCATCCCACCAGTCCCACCGTTCCAACGGTCCCCCCACCGTCCAACAGACCCACCCAGTCCCAATAGTTCCTCCATTACGTACAAAATAACAATTACAAATTTTGGAACAAATTAACTCAGATAGAATCAAGCTGATCGCACTATTCGTATGTATCACACTTGTTAAATGCATGTAATCACTACCGTATTGGTTCATTCTATAACACATGTTCGATTACGCTTTCTGTTTCTTCTTAAGCTAATGATTTGTAATTGATTTGCGTTTAAAATAACAGTACCAATAATTTCTTAACATCCATCTGAGCTCGGCCAGAAAACTTTTTTAATCGCTCAATTCTATTATATTGCAAAGGAAAGATAAACATAGGTACAGAAAATGAGTAATTGGTTGCCAAGCGCAGGAAAATTTTGACATATTCCAAACGCATTATTCAAATTTGCGCTATTTAGCAGAAAATTTTTTCATTTTTTTCGCAATTTTTTGATGTTAATGGATAGTGCTCGATGAGAAACGTTGAAAAATGGTGTTTTTTTGCCATACCACAATTTTTGAGGCTATTTTTTGACCTTTGAAAAATCTTGCACCCCCTCCCAGAATTTTGGTGCTGCCCACGTATGGTCAGAATCCATTTTTGTGGTCTTTCAGATGCGCTCCAAGAAGATTTATTTTTCTTTAAGCCTTGCAATGAATGAACGCCTATCAATCGGAAACCATTTTAATGCGCTTACGAAGAAATTGAAAAACATAACATGATCAAGAAGAATTATCCTTTAGAATGGAGAACAACAATACGAAAGTGATAAAATGTATGGACAACAAGAGAAATATAAACATAGTTCAGTGATCAGCCTGATTTCAACTTGACGCTGCGTAAATTTGTTGCACTCAGAGTAACATGATGGTGCGCTGTTGGTACAGTGGGAATGGTGGAGCTGTTGGGATGGTCGAACTGTTGGGATCGCGGGACTGTTGAGGTGTAACCGACTAAAACGCACCTTAATCATTAAGCAACTCATGTACAGCGACAAGGCAAGCTATCTGATATTATTTTTTATTCAGTAAAATTGATATTCATAGCAAAAAGATAAATGCCAATTTTTTCTTGCTTAGGCTCGACCATAATTCAGCATCGTAAAAACTATTTTGTAGGATCATTGTGCGCCGTATAAGTTCCGGGTGAATTTCTGAATACGTTGAATAATACAGCATGCTTGATTGCATTTGAAGACGAATCATAGCAAAATCAAATCCTCGATAGGATTTAATTTTGCTGTGAATCCACTCACACAAATGACAGCAAAGAAAAATCATAAAATGTTCGCGGAGACTAGACTCAATTCTTTAACACCCAAATATCAGCTATTTTTAGAAGTAGCACACTTATCACCTGTTGATAATTAGATCTTCATTGCTTTCGTTAGAATGGATAATGTTTCACGTCGCCTTTTTCAATGTATGTAAGCAAATTAGGAATCGTTAAGCCGTAAATTGAACAATTGCGCGCTGACAAGGATCGCAGTTGAGTGCTGAAATCGTACATATCTGCTCATTCTAAGTTCTTTTTAACTTTTGCGATGTAGTAACTAGAAACCGAGAAACAAAATAGGTTTGCATCGGCCCATGAAATTTTTATTACTATAATTTGCACGGTGATTGCGCAGTTCTCATTTTTTTAAATCGCACGGAGAAATTTGACATTTTAACACGATATAACAACTGCAAAAACGTTTTGTTTATAGCAACTCTCGACGTTTATCTGCTAATGTAACTTAACCTGAAAGGAAAGTTGACATTATTCGAAGAAAATTATTTCAAAAATAAAACGAAGTCAGCACGGTGACGAGAGGGGCAAATTTGTACCACCCACAAACATGTTTTCTATCGCGGCAGATACTCAGACGCGGAATGACTAGTCCCCCAAAATTGTGGAAGTATGAATATTTCTCACAAGGAAAAAGGGAAAAAAATTCAAGATTTTTGAAGCGCATCCGAAAGACCGCCTGAACTGATTTTGGCACACTTTTGAGCGAAAAAACCCAAAATTTCCGGGCATCCTTATGATTTTTGTGTAATTTTTGTCTTTCAAACAGTCCAAGAGTAAGAAACGGTGAATGAATCGACAATTTCTGGCGCTTAGCGCATAATGATATATTTTCCGTAAGCATTTATTTTTTCTTTGCAGTTTGTATGTACTATAGTCTGTTCCATTCCAAGCGGCCCATTTTATCTTAATTATTAATACTGTATTAGTTTTTCACCGCACAGACAACTTCTTCACTTACGCTCTCGTAGCAGCTGGCTGCTTTAAACTCTTCTTATTCATGTTTAACGTAATTTGCTCAAAATGAGGCACACATAACCAATCAACCTAACCCATTAAACATTCCGCTACAGTGATAACCCTGAAGTTCAAATGGGCCGTTTGGAATGGAACAGAACATAGAATTTAGTATAAAACAAAACCAATTTTTCAGTAAGGTCGAGCTTGCATATATTACTGAGAAATCATTTGTGTGGCCATTTTACAACACAATAATATATTTTTAAATATAATTGAAATCAAGTTTTAATTTTTGAAATTTAATAAAAAAATTTTCTCTTATGTGTAGAGCTTGCTGAGAAATGCTCAAGAATACCATCATTGTTGCCTCAGGTGTTGTTGGGATATCTGACTTTAAAATTTCCGTCCCCTCGAATTCAAGAAGCCAGCTATGTATGTATGTACCCAGTAGCGGATCTAGGATTTTCCTAATGGGGGTCGGTATCCCAACTTTTCCAAAAACAATCAAAAATAGGTCCAAAAATTTGCCCTTAACGTGCGAAATAGCGTTTTTTCAGTGTTTTACATTGTATACTTTTACATAAAATCATTTTTGACGCAATATTTTTTCTTAAATTTTAAAATTTTCGACAATTTTGTGCGAAAAAATCATTAAATTTCTTTGACTTTAACAAAAATCCTGGCGCAAAGCGCCGGAAATTCTGTGAAATTAAGGCGGAAAGACGTCAAGAAGCATGATTTACTGCATGATTTCCTGTATTTATGGCATTTGATGCGAAACATCGAAATTTTCAATTGAAAATAGTAGAAAACTATGCAAAAATAGCTGTTTCTGCTGTTAAATTGTGTTGAAACCTATAGTCTGTTTCACATAAGTTTGTGCTTTTATGTTCACGATTCTTTGATGTTGTAAACCAGAATTTCTGCAATTGCGTTGAATTGATCTATACTTATCGTAGGCTATCGGTTTACATATAGAAAAATTACATGAACAGAAAATGGTTTTCAGGTCGTCAATGAAGTGAATGAATGCCATTAATAGGTATCATCCGGCGCGTAGCACTGGAAAAATTTGAGAAATTATGGTCACTGACGGCCAAAAATCATTGCAAATTGCATATCCATTCTTTTAACTCGCCAAATATTTTTGGCCGATGGGGGCGGCCGCCCCTCGCTCCCTTAAATCCGCCCTGTATGTACACTTACACACGTGCCTGCAAATACTTATTCGTACAAGGGCGTAGGGTTTTGGAGTCAGAAGTTTTGCCAACTTCACCGGAAATCGCCGAAAATGCACCGGTTTTGGCCAGTATGAAAAATTTGGCGTTTTTTTCTGCTATGAAAACGTGGGTGCGCTGGTTTTTGCCAAAATTGGCCTATACTTTGTGCAGGTATTCGCCGGTTTGCCGGTTTTAAATTTTCGGGTTGGCAACGCTGTTCGGGGTTCATATTCCGAAACCGACAGAATGTACGTTCCGGGACGCCAAATTCACATAAAAATTTTTTCAATGCCCTATAGTGAAATGTATCGGGAGATACCAAGTTCGATTCCACCCAGTTCGCTTTTTTTCCTGGCATCCGTACGCTCACATTGCTTGCCTAAAATCAAAACTAGCCCAGTTTGCTAAATAACAGATACTCAATAACGTGTATCGACTGATGGCGAGAGAGATGGATACAAAAACAGGCCTTAACCCTCGCGTTCCCGCGTAGGACGGCGTCCTAGTCGATCACATTTTTTGTGATTTTTTTCGTTGTATGTTTTGTATGACTACAAAACTTTGTGTAGCCTCATTTTAGCCCTAGTTACATCATTTGAAATGTTCAAGCTAGTAAATAAAATTATACATCCTAAAAAATTATCATGTTTTCATGATTATCACGTAAACACTTAAATTACAAAAAAAGTTTTGGTCAATGATTAGTACAAGATTGGTGGGCTTCTACGTTTTAATCAGGTACTACAGTCCTAAAATGATATTTAAGTCAACTAAAATATACTATTTGTATTTATTTTATATATGTCCACCTCTCTGGCTTAAGTATAGTAGCAGTTTTTTAGTTATAACTTCTACAGGTTTTTTAGCGAAAAATGACAAACATATTCGGAAAGAGCTTAAAAAATCGCACAAAATGATACTAATATTTGATATGTTGAGTGAGACTAATTATATTTTAACCTGGCTAGGACGGCGACCTAGCACGGGAACCTTTGATTTCAAAAACACACGGGAACGTGAGGGTTAACCCTCAGTTTACCATCATTCAAAGGGCACCATTATAAGAAAAACTTATAGTCCATATTAAGCTATACCTTCTTTACACAATCTGGCAGTTATTACTTTCATTTAGTGCAATTTTTCATGCTCTTTCTAAGTATGTACGAGTATGTTACTTTCTATGAAAACTATGTTTGAAAGGGTACAACTAAAAACTATCTTTATGTATAAGAATAGGCACCTGGTGGACATCCATGCAGAAACAAGAAAAAGTAGATTTCTGTTGTATCAAACACACAGGGGATTCATTTAAAAAGCTAAGCTGGAAAGGAATAAACCACTAAATTTTTTATTAGAACGTTATTTTCCCATTTAGAGTTTTTCAAGACCTCCCGTTATAGTCGGTTTCACACAACTTCGGTTATAAATTTTAAAACCATCCCCAGCAATAAGCTGTCAGATTGCGATTACAGCATTGATCTAATATATAATTATCGTAACCCTCAGCGCCGATGAAAATTCTTAGAATTCATGCACGAAGTTATTGGAAACAGACTATAGGTGGACGGCACCAAAGTTCTGGGTAATGCAAGATTTTTCAAAGGTCAACAAATCGCCTTAAAAATGGTGATATGGCGAAAAAACACCATTTTTCAACGTTTATAATCGAGCACTATCCATTGGCATCAAAAAATTGAGAAAAAACAAAAAATTTCAAAAATTGAATTCTGAGAGGTATTTCGGTTTCTGGGGGTGCATACCCCAAGCCCCACGCTTAGGTATGCTCCCGAACCCCCTCCCCCACGTGCATGTCTGCACTTGACCCGACTGCAGCTCCTTTCATGAAATCTCTTGCGTTGCTGAAAATGTTTAATGGGAGTGTTAATCGGTTACAAAATTGGCTGTACAGGGATGATGAGCATGATTTTACACAAATGAATAGCAAAAAAAATTTATTGTGTAAAAACCCAAGCTTTGCTGTGTGTAGCACTCACAGAGAGCATAGCCGCTTTTCTTTGCTTCGAATATTGATTTACGTTCGAGCACAAAATCTCACGAAACTGGCTGTATGTCTGAATATCTTCACGGTAAATTGCTGGCGAAACTTTTTGCCAGTTAGCAAATACGGTCTATTTCACGAAACCTTGGGCGTTGAAATCAATATTAAGCACTCAAGCGAGTAGCTACAGAAGTGGCTTCTATTGGCAGCCTATTGTAATACAATTTCGCAAAGCAAAACTTCATACGCTTACCTGTTGCTATGCACAGAAATTTGATGTTTGCTTCAGTTTAAAACGCATTTTTAGTCGGTTCGCATTGATTCAGAAATTGTGATACATGCATAAGGTTTCATAAAATATGCTTATAATCTGTTTCACGAAACCTTGTGCATGGATCACAAGAGTTGATGTAAATTAATTACAAAAGCGGTTTAAACTAAAGAGACAATCACTATACTGTGCATAGCAAATAAAAAGCATTACTGTATTATAATTTTTACTATGCAAAATTATATTACAGTAATCTGCTTAGAAACTACTTATGTAGCTGCTCGCCAGATCGCTGAAAATTCATTTCCATGCTCAAGGTTTCTTGAGATAGACGTAGTCACCTCTTCTGAATCCGCAAGTAATTGGTGAGACAAATAGTGCAACAAAACAAGTGTTACTGTAGTTAGCACTTGCTAATACTAACCAAGCCTAAAGATTTTTTTCTTTTTCTATTTTTCAAAATTTTGGCTGTCAAATAGACCATAAAGTGGAAAAAACGATGGTGACAGGACACCTGACAACAAATACGACGAATACTAAAAAGCATATCGAAAACGTATGGTCAATAAGACGAGAGAGTCACAATAACGACGAATTTTTCACGCTTGCCCTGTGATGAATTCGGCACTGATTATTGGCCAATGTTGGCCCCGAATTTTTCGTTAAAGGCCAATATTGGCCAATAACGCGTGCATTAGGGGCCAATATTATTAAAAATACAGTATATAATGATAAACATATTATGTAGAAAAATTAGAACCTGCTGAAAAAATACTATTTACATTCAAGTAAATGTTTAAGAGAGTTTCAACCTACTGTAAAGCGTAAGATATCACACGCCGAATCTGTATGACCAGAATTAAGTATAGTCTGTTTCGTTTATTGGAAAGCTTTTCCGCTGAATTTAGTCCGCATAAACCAGGCCACTAAAGTGACCTATAAGTACATACCTTATATGATGCAGTCTTGCCTCTTAGCAGTATCAAAGATCATAATGCAACTCGATATTCTATAGAATATACCTATTTGCTGTCGCATTAGTATAAAACACTTTTGTAGCCACTTTAAACTTTTCAAAAAACCCTCGATCAAATGAAACACACTATAGTTGCGTAGGTACCTTTATACGTATAGTCTGTTTCATTTATCCGAGAGCTTTTTCAGTGAATGATTTCGACGGCTACAGTAATCCTTTTTTCTTATTTACTGTAGGTCGCTAGATCTCACTGTAGCTACGTAGCAAAGAAGGGTTTTTCAATTACATTTTTAGCGGCATAATTAATTCTCGTCTTCCAGCAGATCAATCAACTTACAGATAAAATCACGTATTCAGCTAATCCTAAGTTGACATTTTAAACACAATAGACTAAGATGCTAAGAAACGCCGCGAACTTCCGCATGGCTCAGTGGTAGAACGTCCGCTTGTCGTCGAAGCAACCCGGGTTCGATTCCAGCCGACAGCTTTTTATTCAGCGCACTTACTGTAGCATGTCCAAGCGCTGATTAAATGCCTAAATTAAATTTATATGGACGGATTAGTGCATTTAAAATGGAAGAATTCCAGCCACTCGCCCTCACTGAGCTGATTTGCCCAATTACAGTAAATCGTCTTGTTTTGCTTACTGTAGCCCTTAAAAAAATTGACTAAAAAGCTCTCGAATAAATGAAACAGACTATACCTATTGTCCTGCTACATAGGTAGGTAACCTCTACCTAGCTATTTGAAATCGCATACTGACATGCACACCTGGGCGTGAGGGGTGTGGGGGTATGCACCCCCAGAAACCAAAATACTCCCCAGAAATCAAAATAACCCCCCAGAATTCAATTTTTGAAAATTTTTTTCGTTTTTTTCGAAATTTTTTGATTCCAATGGATAGTGCTTGATGAGAAACGTCGAAAAATGGTGTTTTATCGCCATACCACCATTTTTAAGGCCATTTTTTGACCTTCAAAAATCTTGCACCCTCCCCCGGAATTTTCTTGCTGCCCACGTATGCTGACATGGCATTATAATATTTATGCACACATGTACGTACATATGTATTTATGTAGGTACATATGTAGGATTTTGCAATACGTAAGGCAAACCAACGACAATTAGAAATACCTACCATACAATTCAAACTACTTAGGCATAAAAGATAGCATAAGCAATCTCTTTCAAACAAAAAATAGCAACTGCGTATACATAGGTACTGTATATAACAGATAGCATTAGTATCATTCTTCAGAATATTGATCACAATTTCGCTATGGCGCAGTGTGCGCGCGTGAGTTTACCAACACGAAAGTACGGGGTTCGAAACCCACGGATGTGTCGCTTTTTAAGAATTTTAAATCTTGCAAAAATTGGCCCCTAATGCACGCGTTATTGGCCAATATTGGCCTTTAACGAAAAATTCGGGGCCAACATTGGCCAATAATCAGTGCCGATGAATTCAGATAAGTCGGCGTTGAATAATTTAAATCTAAATATACCTAATGAAGTTAAGGAAAGTAACTATTAAATCAGATCCTACCTAAGTGATTACAAAGAGAGATGGAAAATTTATAAAAAATCGGATTTTTGTAAATTAAAACGGAAAATTTTTTGCGATTTTCATAAAAAAAAGCAAAGTGGGGAGCACCGTTTTTTTCTTCCACATTTAGGGGTTTTTGTGAACCAAAATTTCGAGATGTGGAAAAAAAATTTGGGCTTGGTTCACATTGTGGAAAATTTTTGTAATGCTAAAAATGCGTTCTGGAGAGGTAAAATTCCAAAATTTTCCGGCGCTTCGCGCCGGATTGATTCATTTTCATTGCGTTTTATTGATGCTCACGCCGCGCCGCACCAATTACTGCTATTTTATTAGCTTGCTCTAGAAAACTTGTCTCAGATGAAAAATACGCATTTCCAGCACAGATTTTAGGGTAAATAGACCAACTTGAAACCACCGATTTTTTTCTACATTTGGGTTAAGGGACCAATGCGTTTTCTTGACTATAGGTTACTTAAGTATACCTACGTAAACAACTAACTGAAGTAAGTGTCTATATAAACAAGAAAGTGTTTATTGTCAGTAAAATACAAGAAATTTGATAAAACGCAAATACATGATAAAATAGTGACTGAACAAAAGGACATACAAAGATCACGGAAGTAGTACAATTAGGTATGCCCCAACAATAAATTTGTAAAATCAATGTTTAGGAGCTCTTTTTTGAACAAACGAATTTTGGAGAAGAGACTATTTGATCAGGTAAGGAGTTCCAGATTTTTCGGTATCTTTGGGAAAAATCGTTGAGGTGAGCATTGGAACGGACAACTGGTAACGTAAGTTTACGACTGTTAACTGATCGGGTAGTGCCTTGACTAAAAATGAAGAATTCATTAGCATCAATACAAGATAAACCATTAATAATTTGATACATGAGACATAGACATATGTGAAGACGACGAAGTTCTAAAGAAGGCAGGTTTAGAAGCTTTAGGCGTTCAAGATAGGATAGATTGCTATTAAAACCAAAAAGACGTTTAGTAAATTTACGCTGAACATTTTCAAGACGATTTATATCATTTGCATAATATGGATTCCATACAGAAACAGCATACTCAAGCATAGGTCTTACATAAGTAGTATAGGCCCTAACTAAAATATCTTTATCACGAGAAAGAAAAGCTTTGTGTATTAGAAAACAACGAGAAACAGCTTTTTAATTATGTGATTTAAATGTTCCTTACAATTGAGATTGTGGGAAATATAAACACCCAGATCACGAACGGAGCTAATATCATTTGGAATATTTATATTATTCAAAGAATAAAGCTTTTTGGATTATTTTTACCAAGATGTAAAACTGCACATTTTTCTGAAGCAATAGGAAGTTGCCAATTTATAGACCAAATATAAATATTGTCCAAATCTTTTTGTATTAAATGATTATCAGAAGATGGACCAAAGATTTTGACATCATCTGCAAAGAGGTAAATTTTACTGTATTTAATCAAGTTACATAGGTCATTAACATAAATTAAGAATAAAGTAGGACTAATACAACTACCTCGGGGGACACCACTGCCAACAGGCATGAAGTCAGAAAAAACTCCGTTAATACAAACACGTTGAAATCGACCATGTAAAAAGGATTTAAGCCAATTAAAAAGTAGACCTTTTATTCCATATTTAGAGAGCTTATATAAAAGCTTAGAAAAGGGAATTTTATCAAAAGCTTTAGAAAAGTCGATGTAAGCAACATCAACAGGAGTTCTATTACTCAAAGATACCGTCCAACTGTGTTTACATTTAAGTAGTTGTAATTCACAAGACTTTGATTTTAGAAAACCAAACTGAAAAGGAGATAAGAGTCTGTTTGTAGTGAGAAAATCGACAATTTTTGAATTTATCAAATTTTACATGATTTTACTTGATGAGCAGCAAATAGAAATCGGCCTGTAATTTCTGACTAAAGCTGCGTCACCTTTTTTAAAGACTGGGGTTACATTTGCCAATTTCCATAAATTGGGGATAGTGCTAGTCAAAAATGAAACATTAAAGATACTAGTTAAAGGCTCAGCAAGATAATTTGAAAGTTTTTTCAAGAAAAAATGACAGAGTCCATCGGGACCAATAGCAAAAGAACCTTTTATTTGATTTAAAACCAGTTGCACGTTCCAAGCGTCAAAATGAATGGTTTGCAATGCAAAACCAGTCATCGAATCTAAAAAAGGAACATGATTATTGTCAACAGAAAAACAGAAGAAAAGTAGTTATTAAACAAATTTACCTTTTCTAAAGGATCAGAGACGATTTTGTGGTCATGAAAAAGAGGTGGAAAAGAGCGATGATTATTCAACCGATTATTGACAAATTTATAAAATGATTTCAAACTTTTGTCAGAAAGAAGATTAATTTCTTCAGAAGCAGAGAAATTTTTAATTTCAAAATCCAATTTTTTACAAAAAGATTTATATTTGATTTTTGTATCGGTGGAGTGATAAAGTTTATGTTTCTTCCAAAGCATACGTTTTTTAGTTAACATTTTTTTAATCAGTTTGGGATATTTACGTTTCATGGGCTTGGGGTGAGTTAATGGGACAAATACATAAATTAAAGAGTGAAGTACTCCAACGAACAAATTATACATATTATTTACATTAGAACAGGTATCAAAAAGATCAGGCCAAGAAATCTGAGACAGTGATAGACCTAAAGCATTAAAATCAGCTTTACGAAAGTTAAAAAAAGATGATCTAGGATTTTGGACTGGCATCAAAAGACAATCAAATATAATTGAATTATGGTCACTATTAGAAAAAGGAATATCAACTTTTACGTTAGAAATTTGATCAGATGCAAAGAGAAGATCTAGTATATTATTATCATGAGTATTTTCTGTTATTCATTGATGTAAACCAGTGCCCGAAAGTGTGTCGAAAAATAGGGTATTAAGATTATCAGTGGGAACCGAACTTATCCACCAATTGATTTTTGGCAAATTAAAATCTCCTAAGATTACAAAAGGGAAAGGAACAGAACAAGCCCATTCAATACATCTACATAAAATTTCAGCATAAGCTAGATCAAAATCAGGGGGTCGGTAAACCAAAATAAATCTGATCTTTCTATCAGAATCAAAAATATCATTTATTAGAATTTTGGGAGCTTTAAAAGCGGGTGGCGGATTTATTTGAATAGCATTAAAAGAAGTTTTAAGAAATAAAGCTACACCCCACCTCGTTTACAGTTTCGATCACAGCGAAAAATACAATAATTTTTGCCAGGGCACAATAATCCATCGGAAATATCAATATGGAACCATGTTTCAGAAAAAAACAGAGCATCAAAACTTTCTTCATTCAGCAAAAAATGTAAGTTGCTAAGTTTGTTCAAAAGACTTCGAGCATTAGCATAGAAACATTGAAATTTTAAATAATCTTGGGGCACGGATACCTAATGAGCGAGTCGTGGGCTATTAATATTTACATTAGGTTTACATTTAACGCAATCAGCACAAAAATCAGTGTATAGTCCTTGTTCACCTCGAGATTTGCGATCATTCAGCTCATAAACCAGTTTGCGTTGCTGTTTTCGTTGTAGAAAAGATAGGTCAGGATGACAACGTAGACGTGAAAGTGGGCCTTTGGATTGGACACGGACTGTCTTATTAATCAATGAGATAAAGCGATGCCTTGCCTGAGCCGAAGTCAGGCAAACTTTGACAAATTGAACGCGATTATCATGAATGGGGACCATCACGAAAGACGCGAGTAACATCGGACGACACTAGATCATGACTGTCAGAATGAGAGTCGATTAGAGATTTAACCTGATTCATGTCCTCGACACTGTTCGATAAAGGCAAATTGAATAACACGGCATTGCACTTTTTAGAATCCCTTTCAATCGCATCATTTATCATGGCAGACAAATCGTTTTTATCATAATCAATAGAAGAATTTCGTGAACGTTTGAGGCGATCAATTTTATTTTGTAAGTCAGCAAGCTGAGTAGCAAAATTGTCTAAACGTTGTTCAATATGCAGACATTTTTTCACAATCGGTCTACAATGGAAACAATAGAAAGTGGAATGGGGCTTTGAATAAGTTTCATAGTCATGATCGTCAACTTTTAAGCAAGAAGTATGACCCCAGTGTTCACAAAAATCACATAATAAAGCAGTATCGTCATCAGTGACTAACTTGTAGCAAATAACACAGTCGGCAGAATTTTCATTTGTAGCATTTAATACAGCAAAGTTAGACGTACGTGATGGTGACCTGGCACTTAAACTGGTATCAATATTTTTCGAAGCGCAATTTCTTTTACCCATGGTAGAAATCAAAGAAATACTTAGGCAGAATTGCAATATTGATCAAATTTAGTTCGTCTCATAATGAGGGCATCTTATTATCTGTTGCTGTTACAGATCTTCCACGGCTGGACAAAACCAACGAAAATTATGATGCTTTTCTAGCCATGGATGAATTTTAGCCCTTTGTAATTTTATCAGTCATTGGTTTTCGAATTTTATTCGTTGATAATTTTTGCTTATTTGGATAAAATCTTTGCTCTTTTTGATTTATTCTTTGTTGTGTTTAGCTACATTTACTCATTTTCTGTTGTTGATCGAAATATATCAAAGATTCGTCTTAGGTGCCACAATTATATGTAAGATGAACTTTCTAAGAAAAAATGGCTTTTTTATCATGAGCAACCCGTTTTTGAACGTTTTTAGACCCCAAAAAATGTGAACCAAAATTTGAAATGTGGAAAAAAAGTTCAGGTATGGTTCACATTGTGAACCAAATCGCTAGGAAAAAAAAACGGTGGGGGGAGCAGGCAGGGATGGAAAAAACCCAGATTTGAAAATTTTGAATTCAGGTTTTTTTTGGGTTTTTTCTGGGTTTTTCGGGTTTTTTTTTGGTTTTTTGGTTTTACTGGAGTTTTATTGGTTTGTTTTATGGAATTGACAACTAGAGCTACATACAGTAGCTGGGAATACTTCCAACAGCTGCAAGACACAGAAACAAACAAAGTGCAACATTCATCGTTCACTGCGACTGCCGCTCAATGCTCGGACAATACCAGATTTTGGCATTGGTGTAGCCGGTTCACATATGTATTAAGATAGCCACGTTATAGGTACGTATACAGCAAGTAGTATCCGGTGAAAGCTGCCACCTAACTGGTTTGATTTGAGTCAAGTCGAAGACAAATAAGGCAGTCATCAGATTTTTCCAGTAGATTCATGTGACTGACCAAAATGTTAGTGCCAGCGTTTAAAATAAGCCTAATTAATGGGATGCAACGCGTCGCTCGCTTCGCTCGCTCCGCTCGTCGCATCCCATTACTCAGGCTTATTTTAAACGCTGGCACCAACATTTTGGTCAGTCCATGATACTAAGCCTAAGCCTAATCAGCTGGTAAACCAGCAAAACATCACGAATACCTTGCAATCTTTATCGAAATTAACCAGCGTTAGTCGATTGGTTATGGTTATGGACTTTAGAGCAAGGGGTCCACGTTTCGAATCCGACTGCCAGCAACTTTCTCTCGTTTCCTCAGATGCTATCGACCGCACACACACGCCCTTATAATATGACTATGTTAATACATATGTGAACCAGCTACACGAATGCCCAGATTTTAATCAAAAAATTCACTGTCTCCCAAAAAATATTAGGAAAAACTTGATCGAACTCAGAAAAGTGTTAGCTATTGAGGTGGCTGAATAGAAGCGCCCTGTTTTGCAGCATGGCATGGCAATTGTAAGCCAGGGGCTGAGATTTTTGAGCATGGGCATTGTGTTGACCAGACTAAGGTTGGTTGGCCTTTACTAGTCAAAGGAACAGCATAAAGCAAACAAAAAAAGATTGGAAATACAATTTGAATCACCTACATTATTTATTGCAGTCTATTTAAAAATTGGTAATCTGTGGATAAAAAAACCCATGAAACCCAAAGCCTATTGTTTTTTTGCACCCAAAAAACCCACAAAAACTCTAAAAAATCCAGATTCAAAAAACCCAGATTCAGAAAATCCAGCCTTGCCAACCCTGGGAGCAGGCCCGTATCCAGGATTTTGTTTCGGAGGGCATAGCCTAAGTTTTTTAAAAACATAAGGAGGACCAAAGGGTGAATAAAAAAAGACGTTTTACGATCACTCGAGCTGCACACTTTGCAAATTTCGCTACCAAATGCCTTAAATATGTTGAGAATTAAATGAACCACAACTTGAACAAATCTCGTTTTCAGAACAGTAGACATAGATACAGAATACGCTTCAGGTCATTTAAAGACTAAAAATGGAGTATTTAAATCGCGCACTTCGGAATCAATAGACTATTTATGATTGTGAAATTTGGCTTGAAGCGCCGAAAATTTTTAAGATCCGGAGGCACAGGCGCCCCCTTTCCCCCTTAAGGTGGGCCTGATTGCCATTATTACTATCACTGCCAATGTTGATAACTCATAACAGTTACTATTCTGTAGAACTACCCTACTATTTAATAGCCGGACAATGCATAAACAACTAATGCCGCTAAACTAAGCCCCTAAGGATAAAAATGAAGATTAGTATTGAATATTTTATCAACGCACGTTATTAATCTGTAGAAGAGTGCCAAAAAAATCAAGCTCAGTGCCCAGTCCACTACCCACGGAGGGCATTGGTGTAGCTGGCTCACACATGTATTATGGTAGCCATGTTATAAGTATGTATATAGCAAATTGTATACCGTGAAATCAGCCACCAAAGTGGTTCGAATTTAGTCAAAAACAAAAAAGGTCATGTTCATACCTATTGCGTCTAAACATTCATGACTGACAAAATTGTTGGTGTCAGCGTTTAAAATAAGTCTGAGTAATGGAATGCGAATCGCGTCGCTCGCATCGTCTTCGCTCCGCTCATCACATCTCATTACTCGGGCTTATTTTAAAAGCTAGCACCAGGATTTTGGTCCGTAATCAATACAAAAAATTACTAAGCTTAAGCCTAATACACGTAAAAACGAATGCAAAAAAGTTAGGAGTACATCATTGAAATGAACGAGCGTTAGTCGATTGGTTAAGGTTCTGGGCTTTGGAGAAAGAGGTCCATGTTTCGAATCCGGTTAACAACTTTGTTTTGTCCCATCTGATGCTATCACACGTGAACGTGGTGGGAAAGGTTTGGGCAAGGGGTATGCACCACATGTGAGCGCAGTGTTTTTTTCTACAAGGTCCGTTTTTACATGTACAAAAATGACCCTAAAAGTCTTTGTACATTTGGTACACACAAATTTTTGTGTACTATAATATGGTACAGTAGCGATTTTAGTCTGTTGAAAACACTTGTTCGATCTTTCTTAGTGCATTTTGACTAATTTCTGGGTTTCTGAGGGCTAAAAGCACTAATAATCGTCTCAAACGTCGATAAATTTGACATTTCTCCTTTCAAAATGCAATTTCTGACATTATAAAGATATATAGAACACACAATTACTCATTTTGGCGCGAAGTTCCGAAAATATTTGCGAATTTTAAACCTTTTTTTGCAGTTTTTGTCTTCCCAAAAATCTTTGTACATGTACAAAGACGGTCCCCAAAAGTCTTTGTATATCGGGAAAAATCTTTGCCGAACACAAAAAACATTGTGTGGGCGTGAGGGGTTTGGGGATGCACCCCCAGTAGGCCGACCGAGATACCCCCAGAATTCAATTTTTTGAAATTTTTTTGTTTTCTTCGCAATTTTTTGATGCCAATGGATAGTGCCTGATGAGAAACGTTGAAAAATGACGTTTTTTCGCCATACTACCATTTTAAGACCATTTTTTGACCATTGAAAAATCTTGCATGCC
Source organism: Mermis nigrescens (assembly GCA_036768485.1). NCBI lineage: Eukaryota > Metazoa > Nematoda > Enoplea > Mermithida > Mermithidae > Mermis > Mermis nigrescens. Next base: position 2,414,304 of record JAVLUZ010000341.1, read on the forward strand.
TCAGGCCGAATACCCCCTTCAACCTGGAATTCAATTTTTGAAATTTTGTTGTTTTTTTCGCAATTTTTTGATACCAATGAATAGTGCTCGATGAGAAACGTTGAAAAAAATTGTGTTTTATCGCCATACTACCATTTTTAGGACCATTTTCTGATTTTAAAAAAATCTTGCACCCCCTTAGAATTTTGCTGCTGCCCACTTATGGATGCTATGCTACCAAGTGCATACACATCTTTAAAATATGACTATCCTAATACATATGTGAACCTGGTATACGGATCCCCCCGCACGGGCCCCGACTATACGTGGGCAGCAAGAAAATTCTGGGCAGGGGGTGAAAGATTTTTTGAAGGTCAAAAAATGGCCTTAAAAATGGTGGTATGGCGATAAAAACACAATTTTTCGACGTTTCTCATCAAGCACTATCCATTGGCATCAAAAAATTGCGAAAAAAACGAAAAAAATTTTCAAAAATTGAATTCTGGGGGTATTTTGATTTCTGGGGGAGTATTTTGGTTTCTGGGGGTTGCATACCCCCAAACCCCCACGCCCAGGTGTGACCCCGACTAGGGTTGCCAGCATAAGTAGGCAGCACCAAAATTCGGGGGAAGGGTGCAAGATTCTTCAATGGTCAAAACATGGTCTTAAAAATAGTGGTTTGGCAAAAAAACACCATTTTTCAACGTTTCTCATCGAGAACTATCTATTGGCATCAAAAAATTTCAGAAAGAACTAAAAAAATTTATTGAATTCTGAGGGGTATTTTGGTTTCTGGGGGTATTTAGCCTTCTGGGGTTGCTTGCATACCCCAACCCCCAGGTGCAAAGATTTTTGTAATATTACAATTTTGAAATTCTGGAAAAAACTACTGAAAATTTTCGGGTAATGACCATAATGTAACATGTTTATTAGAACAATTTTTGAGCATTTAGTGCTTATATATAAGTTTTAAACTATTCATAAACGGAGCTGAGCATTGAATGAATGAAAGTGAATGACTTTATTAAATAATCAGAGAATGCAACGCTCAGCGCCATGCAGGAAAAAGCATAACACACTTTCATGCATGCACAAGGTCAAAAGTTCTGGGAGGGGAGTAAAGCGGGTTTCACTGGGGTAGGAAGTAAATGAGCAATTTTTGCACCTATTTAATGTCAAATTTTGTCAAAAGTTGACGCTTCTTAATTCGTTTTATTTCATTCTTCATGAATATTTATGACAAAATTTGCATGAAAACAACGATAAGGGCGATTAAATGACTTGCAACATCAAAAATATACAAAATAAAGGAAGAAAATTGTCTGGATGAATTAATTGGATAGTCTACTGCTCGAAAAATCAGTAAATGTACCTGAAACTATACTGTTTGACGTAATTTAATGCTTTTCCATGGTTCGAGCAATTGGTTTGGTCCCAAAACGGCTAGAGTGGGTATGCCTTTCAAAAGTCCTGGTGAGGGGATACCCCATACCCCTAGTGTGCATGTGTGCACACTTTTCGAAATTCGAATTTTATGGCGTCAACGCTCATTGAATATAGCACATTTAATAACATCGAAACTAGTTAGCAGTTTTTTGAATGTTATGGAGTAGGTGAGCAAGATATTTTGACTCCGCCCGTCCCCTGGGCGGAATCCTGGATAAGGACCTGTCTTTGAGCAATTGACTGTACAAACGTATTTGCGAAATAAAGTGCCTATATTTCTCATGCTTAGCTTGATCTCTACATTGTTTTGATTATTATAGAATCGGAAATTGTCACTTGGTTAACGGTTATACAAAGCTATGCTTGCGCGTTGGAGTATCCGTAAATTCGTCACAAATGCGGTCGCATCTCGCAGTGATAAAGATTTATTAATGAATTTAAGAAAATCGACTGGTTACTCATTTCAGAATTGTCGGAAGGCTATCGAAAAATTTGGCGAAGATATAACTGCGGCGGAGAAATGGTTGCGTAAAAAGGCTATGGAAGAAGGTTTCTATAGCAAAACAGTATTTTATAAAGTCTTTGAAATATTTGCGGGCTTGAAATGTATATTTTCTGTTGAACATTAAAAACAAATCGATATATGTATGTTTATACATAGGTAGTATGTATGTAACAAAGTTTCTGTGGTAAAAGTTTCTTTATCAGTGCACAAAGATGGTCCCAAAAGTCTATTTATTTGTACATGTAAATTTTAGGGTAAGATAATACGTAATGTTACGGTAGTGCCATTTGTGCGGTAAAACTGTTTTTTGATTTCTGTTACTTGTGTCAATTTCTGGGTTTATGAAAATAGGAAAAAACAGCAATTTTAATCACAATAAAGACATATAGAACAGGCAATTATTAATTTCGACTTGGAGCTGCGAAAATTTTCGGGAATTTTAAATCTTTTTTTCAGTTTTTTTGTTCTTCAAAAATCTTTTAACATAGGGAAGCGATATACACACATTTAAAAGTTGGTATCTCACTTTCTACGAATTTGTTAAATTAGCTCCGCCCATTTCTTCGACAGTTGTATGGATATGTCTGCTGAATTGTACGAAATCTATAAAGGATGAGTTTTTTTAGGCTTCTATTAGGTCCGTGGTTTTCGGATGAGGTGAAGTTTTCCCTCGAAAAATTTGACAAATGAATTATCGGAAAAATTTGACATAGTATCCATGTATGAATCACATTTGAGCGAATTAAAAGACAAAAACTACGAAAACAAAAAATCCGGCGTGAAACGCCCGAAAATTTTGCGTTTAATATCTAAAGAGTATGCTGAAAATGAAGTGCATCGGTACCCTATTTTCAGCCAATGCGATGGTACGGCGCCAGTACCGGTACTAGTTTACCTACATACCATGGATTACATACCTGACCAAGGTACTGACACTGATCCGCCTATACCTTACTCAAATACTGCTATTACGATTTCCTCCTAGAAGATTCAACTTGATATTATCAGACTGCATGCAGTAGTATCACCAATTGTAGCTGATGGCTGATTCTGAGATTTAATCATTTCTAGATAAGTGTCGATTGTTTTACTTGTCCTGGAGATTATATGTACGTGACTGGTAGAGAGCGAAAACATGCTAAAGTCATGTGGTGCAAAATATCATTGAACGGTAGTTCTGACAAAACGCAAAATCGACAAAAGGATCATCTGAAAATGCGACATAGTCTTTTGATCTTAAGATTTTCAATCCTTTCTCAATTTGTGCGATGATAAGTGTAAATATCGACTGATGTAAACATCTTTCGGACTTTAATCCGTTTTAGGCCAGCTAAAACTGAGCCCCTGCACACGTAGCCTTCACTAGTACTCTTACTAAATCGTTGTTTTCGCAAAAATATTGTATTATTTTATCTGGAATATCATATTAAATTTCATTATACTATGAATGAGAACAGCTTCACCTTTGGGAATGTATAGATGAAAAGGATGAGTAAAAAAACTTATACGTTTCGGGAAGTAAATGGGCATAGGAGGTAAAAAAGTTAACGGTTTTGCCTAAAGTGGAAATGAAAAAAGCATTCATCTACCTATCTAAACTCCGCGAATTTCTAGACAAAAAAGATGAGTTGCAGTTGGAAAAAACGTAAAAGAATGAGAAAAAGCAGAAGGAATGAGAAAAACTAGAAAGAATGAATTTAGTCGACGTTTGAAAACATCTCATCGTCATTTGTTTATGTTAGTTTGGTTCTGAAACGAACTCATTTTCGTTGAAACTTATCGGAAAATGATGAAAAAGTACCGGCACTACATGGTGGTGCAGCTACTAAGAACCTCTTTTGGCGGTCTTTTAAAAGCACTTTGAGAAGTTTCCACTCTTTCCTTTAGGGACCTACGTAAGAAAAAGAAAATTTTCCATTCCGGGGGAGGGGACTCAACATGCCTCCGCCACTGCTCCTCATTTGGCTACTGGCCTGCCTACATCTAGGATTTTATTTTCAATTGATGAAAATTTTGAATTCAGGTATTTCGACAACATTTGAGAATATAATCAAGTTATGTAGATAGGCAGTTTAATTTTTTTAGTCCAAAAACAAATAGGTCTACAGCAAGGCTGTACACTTTTATTATATAAGTAGAAACCTTTGGTTGATGTTGCGCAGGAGATAGTAGATATAATTCAAAATACGAAATTTCAAATGGAGAGTTTTGCGAAGAAAGTCATGGCTGTTTGTGTGTTTAGTGCAAATGCTTTTGAAACTAGTAAAAAACTTGTCAAATAACTTGAAATCATGGCTGTTCTAGAGTCTATAGAGGAGCTTGGCGTGCAGACTGAGTCAAGGAGAACAGTTAAGCCATGATGAATTTCAGCGCTGTTTTTACTCCGTCGCCACAGCAAGGAAGTTTGTATGATTGATCGAACGTATTGCTTATGATTCTAAAAAGGGTTAATTCAATTAGTGGATAACTGGAGCAAGAAAACATATTTGCAAACAGGCTACTATTTGTATGGAGATAATTTTCCTCAAAGTTAGTAGTCTTGAAAAATTGAAAACATCAATTGTCAGGATTAGATATGTACCAATGCAAGATTCTGTTTATGTATGACTATTGATCGTTTTCATTATTTTTTAAATTTTAGATGCCTACCTGCTGTGGTTCTGGAGATACGTTTGGGCAAAATTTGAGAAGTTTTTTGATGACCCTGTATAATTATATACATAATAATATTAACAATATTCTCATCATTTGTCTGTAACGCTTAGCTGAATCTTCTTTCGCTAATATATGTAGGTTGGTCTAAGCTCGGTGTGAGCCGAAAAACTGCTGCTGGATTGGTTGGACTTTTACTCGCCAATAATCGTCAATCGGCGTTGATGTTGGAATTAAATTGTGAAACTGATTTCGTAGCGAAAAATGAAAAATTTAGACAGCTTATCGCTGACGCTTGCCATTTGGCTTTTGCTCAACCGCGCAGTTTCACCACGACAGAGAGTAAGCTGAGAATGCTTTAAACTTCTTACTTATTGCACAAAAAAGCGAGCTGTTTATATAATTATCGTTTTTGTGACTTAAGTAGCGCGTTAGCGCGTACCTATAGTATACTTTGGTACTAACAACCCCTACATACAGCTATAAGGGGATAACGGGACACATCTGGGAAGTGCGGTTTTTTTAAAAGAAAGATAATAAAAAAATTCGCCGTACAAATTTTTTTGTTTTTCTTTACACTCTATGCCTAGCTTTTAATGAGCGTGTAAAGTTTTGGCGTAACGTTGTAAAATATAGCGAATTTTGGTGTTTTTTTCTGCTGCGTGTACACAACTCCCTATAGATGCCTCATACAATTTAATAGTATAGAATTGTTGAGGATAGAATTCTCTAGTGGCAAATTTGTTGTTTTTTAAAATTTTGCATTAGTTCTTGAGGGGAGTGTAAAAATTGTAAAAATCTGTGGGTGTAAAGACAGATTCTAGTCGAGTTTTCGACGTGTTTATGTCTGCCAAATTCTTCGTATAAGAGTCCCCCAGAAACCTATTTATGGAAAATTCACACGCTTAAAGGGCCAAACGAGGATTTTATTTGCAATTGTGTAAACTCAATACGGAGTTGGCTCAGGCGATTTAAAGTTTTCACTCAGTTGGTGGACGAGAAAACACGTTTTTGCCTTCTTTTAATTTGCCAACTGCTCCGGTTATAAATCAGACATGCGAAATATTATAAAAATAAAGTGCGTCTTAAGGGTTGCAGATCCCAATTGGACGCGTATCTTTAAAATCAATACACATTCAAATTTAATGGTGTAAAGTTTGAATTCTGGGGTAAAAAAACATGTTTTTGACCGTTTTTTGTCTATTAATCACTCAGGTTTTGAATTGAATAGTGCGAACTACTCAAAAAAATAAGGTACATGTCAATGGTTACTTTTGGCACTCTGTCGCGTTTCTTTACACTCAATACTGAGTTATTTTTAGAGGTGTAAAGTTCCATCGTTGGGGTGAAAAAAGACGTTTTTGGCATGTTTGTGTCTGTCACCTTATCGCGATATGAGTTGAGACGTGATACTGATTATAAAAAATGTACCAAACATCGAGGCCTATGCATGCACTTAAGCGCATACAATTACGCCAAATATTGAATCATTGTAGAGGTAAAGTTTACACTAAAAATTCATTTTACTCCCATCCAGAGCGTTTGCGAAACGTGAATTTTTTCAAAATGTTCTCCGTAACGTCAGAATCACAAATCTGAATGTCAGTTTTCTCTACACCTATTAGTTGTGTAAATTTTACCGTTTTCAATTATTATATAGGTTGAAAGTTTACACTAAAAATTTATTTCACGTCCAGAGCTTTGTAAAACGTGACTTTTCTCTCAAAATGTTCTCCGTAAGGTCAGGATTATGCATCTGACTATGTTTGTTTTACATTCTGCAGTAATGTAAAGCTTACACTGAAAATGGATTTTAGTTCCAGAGCGTTGTGAAAGCTTAATTTAATAAAAATTTTCTATATAACATCGGAATTACGGATCGGACTGTTAATATTCTCTACACTCAGTAAATGTATAAAGTTTACACTATTCAATAATTGATGATGTATAAACTTTACACTACAAATTTATGTTACTTACAGAGCATTACAAAACGTGAATTTCGTTCAAAATATGTTCCGTAAGGTCAGGATTTTGAATTTGACTGTATGTTTTCTTAACACACTGTAGTTGTGGGCACTTTACACTGAAAATTAACTTTAGTTCCAGAGCGTTGCAGAAGCATAACTTTTTTCAAAATGTTCCTTGTAACGTCAGGATTACGAATATGAGTGTAAGTTTTTTTAAACCTAGTAGTTGCGTAAATTTTTCGCTGGAAAGATTTAGTCTGTTCAAATAAGGTAAGGTTGTCTTGTTTTAAAAAGATAATGCTGATGGTCAGAGTAATCTTGTTTTCCGCGTTCTCGGACCGCTCTCATTACTGTGGCATGTTACCGTATGTGTTTACTAATTGATTTACGCAAATCTTGCGAATTAAAGCAGGGTACTAGCAAAGAAAAATGCTCCGATGGAATAAAAAAGGTGAATATACGTGGAATTGCGCTTCATTAAGGATATAAAAGGAAGGGACTAGGAAAAGACTAACTACACCTACAGAAGTCAGAGAGAAAAATATGATCAGCTTTGTCATTCAAGCCTACAAAAATCGCAAAATATGCTGAAAATCCGACTTTTTCGAAGCAACGCTAAAATCGAAGTATATTCTGTGGCCTTTGAAAAAATGGATCATCTCAAAATAACTTTTACTGATTGACATAAAAGATTAAGAGCATATTACGTAATGCGACTTTTTGCAGATTTCATTCAACTCTGAGTTGCTTAATATTGTGGCTGAAAGTGAAATGCTGTTAACAAATGTATAATTAAGTTGTTCGTATCTAATTATTACTAACTGAGCATGTCACCTAGCAGATGCAGCCATTCTAAGTATCAAAGTGCAAGCAATATTCACATTAAATTTACTATTCATTTTCAGCAGCTGTGAACCAATATTAGGCGCATGCCCTAACTTTGGGTGTAGGATCCCTCTATCCCCCTCTAACATGTATGGTCAGTAGCTATTCTGGGATTCTGAAAGCCCCACCCCAACCTCCTTAAGAACACGCGTGGTTCTGATTGTTTATAATTGTGTGTTTGAGCTACGGAGCTTTGCGCCTTGCTGTCGACTTAGCAGGCTGAAAATGTATGTGTAAAAATTGCTAAAAGCATTCTGTTCTAGGCAATCCAGCCGCCTACGCAAAATTTATTATTAGTGATCAATCGTCTATCGATTCCGAATTGGAATCATCGAAAATTGGCGATTTAATGGCTCAAAGCGCTGGGCAGTTGGGCGAGAAAATCTCGTTTTCTCGGCTGCTCTTTTTGAAGTCTGGTTCACCCGATAGTATGGTCTGTGGATACGTGCATCCCAAGGTTAGTTGTGAATGCATTCTGAAAGCACGATTTTCAGGATATGAGCACGGTCAGGGACAAGCTTTTCCTTCAATTTTTTCCATTTTTCCATTTCCATTCAGCCGTTACTGCTTTGGTTCTTTAATTTTTTAGTCTAGAAATTATCTTTAGCTTGTTCGTCATTGTTCGGCTTATATTTTTTCAGGTTTTTTACTTTATGTCAAAATGATGCACATGACTGTTTTTTACCAAAAGAACCGATACGCCTTTAGCAAATTGTTTTGCTGCGAGATGACGTATTGCTAGACTATTAAAATGACGTGAAACTGTCTAGTCTAGCTATATTGATTGAGACGAGTAATTGTGATTCTATTCCTGAAAACTGAAATTATTGTTGTTTGCATGGCCTTATTCAGGGGGTCCGAGAGTGGCCGTCTGGCCACCCCTTACTTAGCTGCCGAAACTTTCGAAAAGGTAAGATGCTATACGGAAAATGCAGAAATTTGACGTATTTTTATTAGAAACTCTAGATTTGCCATAAAAAATCTGATCTATATGTTGCATCAGATTCGACGAAAAAAATTACTTAATACTTGCTCAAGGTGGAAAAACTTCTTTATCATCGATGTAATGAAAACAGACATGGAAGAGATTGCATTTCTGTTAATTAAAGCTCCTTTTTGGTCAATTCAAACATTTATTGTCAGAATCGAGGAGATAGACTTCAAAGTTTACAATGATTCGTACATGCGATAAAACATCTTATTCGAAACATCTAAGATGCATATGAATGTGTTAAGTTAACATAAAACGATTTTAAGATTAATGGGTCGACATCTAAATCATTTAATCCCGGCATCTATTTTGTTCAGCGAAGATTTTTTATTTTCTTCCTTTAAAGTCTATCTTCCTTTTTTCAACGTGATTGGCTAGAAGGAGCCAACAGCCAGAATTTTTATGGTACTTTTTTCTATTCTAAACGCTTTCCTGCGGATTATTGTTTAATTAAGCTTTACCAGTCAACTAGGGCTCTGACACATTACTAGAATATTCCATTTTTTCAAGGCTCATCCGAAATAAAAATATTTTTATTATTGGGTTTAATATGTTTTAAGTTAAAAACAGAGTTTTTTTGACTGTTTATTCTGTCCGCTGCATTGCTGACACGTTAAATACAACTTATTTCAAATAAAATAGTGCATTTTCGTCAAATTTTGACAGAAGAAGTCTACTTTTGCACGAAATTTCATCATCTAATCATTCGAAATTCAAAGCTAAATTTATGTACGTAGTTTTACTTTATTTCTCTCAACATTTTATTTTCTTCCAATTTTCTTTTTGTTTTTGTTAGAGGAAAAGTATTATAATTTACTAAGAGTGAAGAGATTTTTATAAATTACCAACGGAATTGTATAACATGGTGTATTTAGTGAAAAATAAGTACAAGTTCATCTTTCTGAAGAAAAGTAGTACATTATATAATATGCTAATCTTGCTCTGCTCTCGGCGTGCCGGCGCCGGCACTGGTAAAAGAATACCGTTACTACTCAATACTCAGTACCTCCTGAGGGAGACTACTAAAGAGTTAATGTCTTTTATTTAAAAATCGTACAAGAATATGATTTTGATTATTTTAACGATACTTATTGCTTACAAATGCGTAAGCTGAGCAAAATAGAGGGCTCCGTTTTTGCAATTGAATAGACTTTGGCACTCCTCGCCTTGCTAGCTTCAATTAGCATTTGGTACATAGTTAGGAAAATATGAACGAAACTTTTTTTAAAAATACGAAATTCTGTACTCTCAATTAGAGGTGCACCGGTGCCGTTTTTTGCCGGTGTTTAGGCACCGGCGCCGGTGCCGGTGCCAATATAGTCAGGCCCGTATCCAGGATTTTATTTCGACGGGGGGGTGCCGAAAATTTGAGGTCAAATATCTCGAGAACCATTAGGAGATGGGCAAAAATAAAGGCATTTGTGAGCATATCTCAACGAGCTCTATGCAATGGTTAAAAAATTTTAAGAAAAAATTTTAAAATTTTTTATTTTATTCCATACTCATATTAGGTACACAAATCTATCGTTTAAACAATCTTCACAACTGATTTATCATCATTCAATCGACGAATAATTTCCTAACTTCTGTCTTTGTAATTAATCTTTGTCATTCACAAAGAAAAACAATACAGAAAATGAATAATTCGGCGCAAAGCGCCGAAAAATGTGACATGTTCTACACACACTTGGGCGTGGGGGTATGCATCTCACAGAAGTTGGAAGACCCCCAACCCCCAGAAATCAAAATACCCCCCCCAGAATTTAATTTTTGAAAATTTGTTTGCTTTTTCAGCGATTTTTTGATGCCATTGGATAGTGCTCGATGAGAAACGTCGAAATCGAAAAATGGTGTTTTTCACCATACGACCACTTGTAAGACCATTTTTTGACCTTCGAAAATATTTCCAGCCCCCACTCCCCCAGAATTTCGGTGCTACCCACCTATGGTTCTACATGTCTAATTCAAATTTGAGCGCTTTTCGAGGCTAGAAGACAAAAACTATATATAAACGATAAGTCCGGCGCGAAGCGCCGAAAATTTTAAGTTTACTTGCGCAAAAGTACGCTGAATGCCTGTTTTGGCGGTATTTTAGACCTACTTTGAGAATTTTTCATTTTTTCCTTAGGGGGACCCTTGTGTGTTCCAAAAATTATTTTTCATTTCCGAGAGGGGCAGGCCCCTCCCCCGCCCCCCTGAATACGGCCCTGGATATAGTGCTATACGTTGTGTATGAGAGTGCGGGCTAGTCTAAAAATTTTTTCAATACTACCTTTTGTTGGTCATAAAAGAAAGAGTAGTTCGTTAGCTGTGCTCTATGAACACAATTTTTACATTTATTGCTCAACTTTCTCGTTAAAATATAAAATCAGCCAGTTTTCGAAGAAAACTCAATGAATTTCAATGATAAATGGTCCAATATGACTATTTAGAGCGAAGGATTGAAAAAATTAAGGCGTTTGAGCCAACAGATCAGCGAAAAGCTAAGAACATCATATTTTCAAAATCTTTTTAAACCTAAAAGTTCTGCAAGAATCAGCCGCATGTTTGGGTTGAGCTAGTAACTATTCTCCGGGAATCAAGCGCCATGAAGTACTTCCCCAAGGAATATGTTCGCTTGTAACCATGCATGTCGGTATTCTGTCGACATCGATTGCTAACAACGCTTTATTTAGAGTTAAAATAATCATAATTTTGTTTTCAAAAAATTATATAATTAATTGGACAACATTCTATTGTGTCAAGCAGCCAAATTTTTGCTTTAGTTTCGCAATATTTTACGACTTTCGTACAGGATGAGTCGAAATATCAGTGCAAACACTGCAAAAATGTAATTATTATTATAGAAGAATCGATTATTAATGTTTGTATCTGAACATAATGCAACATTAGAGTAAAAGGCTAAATTGGAAAGATTTTTTTTATAAATAAAGACGAAATAATTTGCCAAAAGCTTTTGTATTATCAGTTGGCACCGGTGCTAGTGCCAGTCCTATCCACACGTGGGCGTGGGGGAGGGGGTTTGGGGTATGCATGCACCCCCAGAAGGCCGAATACCCCAATACCCCCAGAAATTAAAATAACCCCCAGACTTCAATTTTTGAAATTTTTTCGTTTTGTGTTCGCAATTCTTTGATGCTAATGGATAGTGCTCGATGAGAAACGTTAAAAAAGGTGTTTTTCGCTATGCCACCAGTTTAAAGACAATTTTTTGACCTTTGGAAAAGCTTGCACCCCCAAACTTTCGGTGCTGCCCACCTATGGTCCCATCCCTAATCTCAATAGGAGTTTGTCAAAAAGCATTAAAAGTACACTTTATTTTAGTCGCTCCAAAATATTTCCTGTGATGTACAGCAAATTATCTGGGTCCGCCCGTTCCTTAAGCTGACATATTATTTCGGAAAAATTCGTCAAATGCTGTTTGCTTTTCCTGATCTTTAGCTAATTTTTCTATGCAAAAGGCCTTTATTTTTACTATTTTAATTTAACTGAGTACCTACATATAGTAGTTAAGAGCACACGTGGGCGTGGGGGGTTGGGGGTATGTATCCCCAGAAGGCCTAATACTCCACAGAAATCAAAATATCCCTCCCCAGAATTAAATTTTTGAATTTTTTGCTTTTTTCGCAATTTTTTGATGCCAATGGATAGTGCACGATGAGAGACGTTGAAAAACAGTGTTTTTCGCCATACCACCATTTTTTTGACTTTTGAAAAATCTTGCACCCCTGAATTGCGTTGCCGCCCACCTATGGCCAAGAGCCTCTGTCATGGGCGGATTTAAGGAGGGGGCGGTCGCCCTCCTCATTGGCCCAAAATAATTGGCGAGATAAAGCAAGGATATGTAATTTGCAATGATTTTTGGCCGTCAGTGATCATAAGTTCTTAAATTTTCCCGGCGCTATTAACAACATTTATTTACTTTCTTGGCGGTCCGAAAGTCATATTTTTGATCAAGGAATAGATTTAGAGAGCAGAAACAGCTTTTTCAGCATGGGTTTCCTCTATTTTTATGCATGACTTTTCAAAATTTTCGACGTTCTGCATCAAATAATATAAATACAGGAGATCGAGCTGTAATTCAAGCGCTTGAAGGTTCTTCCGCTTTAATTTCACAAATTTTCCTGCGCTTCGCGACAGATTTCCACTAAATCACAGAAATTTAACGATTTTTTCGAGAAAAATTGTCGAAAATTTAAAAATTTTTGCCTGCATTCAAATAAAGGTAGGCAACGCAAAACGCCGAAAAAAAAACGCTATTTCGTCCGCAAATGGCAAATTTTTGGACCTATTTTCGACTGGTTTCAGAAAAGCTAAGGTTCGCCCGCCCATCTCAGAAGAATTCTAGATCTGTCACTGGCCTCTATGATTCGTATTATATTGTATAGAAAGCATGGCATTTCCGGCAAACTGTAGACTTATTTTGTCATATTCAGACCGATTCAGTGAGCGGTGTTTTGATGGGTCAGATTGGTGCTTTGGTTATTACTACCACACCTAATGCTGAAGCGACTGGCAAATTCGCGAACATAGGCACCATGCTATGCCAGCATATTGTGGGCATGAATCCCAGCTCTTTGGGAACGTATAAGCCTCAAATTCGTGATGTGGAAAGTGAACGATCCGACGATGAAAAAACTTTAGCAACAACGTTCAGCGACGATACTGAACTGCTCAACCAAGATTTCTTAATTCAGCCTGACATTAAAGTCGGCCATTTTTTAGAGATGAACGGAATTCAGTTGCATGATTTCGTTCGTTTTAAATGCGGCGAAAAGGCTTGATTGTTTGTTTGTTTTCGAGGTTAAATCCTTTATAATTGTGTGCGAATGCGCTGAGTTGGCCTGCTAAGTAGGTACCTATAGACATACATGTAAGAGGTGGGATACCCCTCCCACCAGAAACAGAAAATTTTTGACCTCCCTCCGATTTTTGAAAAAAATTGAGTTTTTGTCCGTTTTAAGGCGGTGTTTGGCCGTTTTTGGCCAAAAATTAAGGTCATTTACACCCCTCCGCTAAAAATGGCCGGGGACCCTCCTCCCAAAATTTTGAGCCGTTATATGTATGCCTACAGTTCAGACTACCTATTTGAAAATGTGAACGTTTTTTTGCTAAATAATTCGGCATTGCTGAACAAGTATTTCAGTAATGCGGCGAATGTTGCAGTCAATTTTTAATTTTTATTTTGACGATGCATTATTATTCATTGTATCCTTAGTAAATTCTTTGGTAAAAAAGTTAACATATGACCTAAGATTTGATTTATTTTATATTCTTTGCATACCCTGTTTCACGAAACTTGTGGATGTCACCAATTTTCAGTGCTCAAGAAAGTACATAGCCTTGAAAGTGTTCAAAGCAGCCGAATGCATACAGTCGGGAGGGGGCAACCGAGATTTTTAACCCTCGGATGGCCGTAGGTTGGTCCGGACCCAACTTTAAAACACTTGTTGCTCAATGAGTTTTGAAGATACACTAAAACGATTGACAGCATTGAGATTTCCATTGCAGAAATGACCAAGAAAATGAGTTTTTATCAGAAAATTGTTTTCATTTTGCAGAAAAAAATTTTGGAAACCAAGATGAGGCAAAATGAATCCCAAATTATTCTACATTTTTCTCTACATTTTGAATTATGTGATGTTATAGAAAGTTCAAGTTCTGACAGAGAGCCATGCTCGATTTGTTTTTCTTCAGCGGAAATTAATGTTTCTAAGACGTTTTTTAGTGAAAAATATTGAGAATGAACGTAGAACACTAGGATTGTCCAATACCCTAATATCAGCCCTTAAAACTATTCACTGGACAAAATGCGAAAATAATTTTAACAAGGCACTTTTTTCAGTCAGAAAAACAGTTTCTACAGTAATTATGCTCAGGGTTAGCCCTTGTAGTATAAGTAATAACCTACTTCTCTAGCTACTGCTTATCATTTCTTTGTCTAATATTCGCCAACTTATTCAATTTTTTAAATTTTGCATGTTTTCTCACGGCCGTCCGAGGGATAATATAAAACAGCCTTAAGGGTTGGTGTAATAAGCGTAAAAACTACTTTAATTGACTGGTCGATTTAAAGCCATCTTGCAAGAAGCGATTATTGTCCGTTTTTGGCTTTTACTATGTCCGATTTACTTTTTGGGGAATACCTATAAACCCCGTACATATTTATAAAGATATAATGGTTAATGCCAATGGCCTATTTTTTAACCAATTGAATGGCGTAACTTCACTAGCACACTCATAAAGCACAATGACAGAACCACACGTGGGCGTGGGAGGGTGGGGTATTCAACCACACATGGGCGTGGGGAGGGGTTTGGGGGGTATGCACCCCCCAGAAGTTGAAATACCCCCAGAAATCAAAATACCCCCAGAATTCAAATTTTGAAATTTTTTTTGCTTTTTTATTGATTTTTTGATGCCATTGGATAGTGCTCGATGAGAAACGTCAAAAAATGGTGTTTTTTTCGCCATACGACCACTTTTAAGACCATTTTTTTGACCTTTGAAAATTTTTTCACCCCCTCCTAGAATTTTGGTGCTGCCCACCTATGTATGCAACCCCTTCCACAGAAGGCCGAATAACCTCCCGAATTCAATTTTTGAATTTTTTTGTTTTTTTTCCCGCAATTTTTGATGCCAATGGATAGTGCTTGATGAGAAACGTTGGAAAATGGTGTTTTTTCGCCATATCACTATTTTTAGGGCCATTTTTTCACCTTTGAAAAATCTTGCACACCCCCTCAGAATTTTGGTGCTGCCCACGTATGCTTCTTAATTTTTTAACGGCATTTTGTTCAAGTAGGTGTGCACCAAACTTGGACGTGGGGGTAGCAACCCCCGAGAAACAAAAATTCCCCCCCCGAATTCAATTTTTAAAAATTTTTGTTGTTGTATTTTTCGCAATTTTTTGATGCCAATTGATAGTGCTCGATGAGAAACGTTGAAAAGTGGTCTTTCGCCGTACCACCATTTTAAGGCTATTTTTTTTGATTTTTGAAAAATCTTTCCCCCTCCCCAGAATTTAGGTGCTGCCCACGTATGGTGTGCACTATATTCTATTCCTACAGCCCATTTAACAAGACCTTGTGCATGGAAATCAATTTTCAGTAATCTAGCGAGTAGCTACTCAAATGATTTCTAGGCAGCTTGCTGTAATACAATTTGCTTAGAAAAACTTCATATGCCAATCAAGTGCTGTGCACAGTATCGTGATTGGTGCTTCAGTTTAAACCATTTTAGTAATCGATTTACATTGACTTAAGGAATCTGATCCAAGCACAAGGTGAGACAGATGCATGAACTCGCTTGGCAAACCAATGTCCTTATTACTGTAACACTCGATTCCTTTATCGCTTGACCGGCGACCTACAAAAAAATCGCTAATCACATAGATAACTCCGTCGATCAAGAAAAAATAGAGAGCTACCGTATTAGGAAATTAGTTATCCGAACGAATTCACGCTCTGTCTTGAAAAAGCAGACTGCAGCCATTCCTTACTACGGCGCGCAACGGAGAGATTGAGTGTTACAGTAATTGACATTTGCCTGAGTGATTCCATGCGCCAGGTTAAAGAAATGATAAATACAAGAAAAACAAGTGATGATGGTTATCAATTTGTAGATTCTAAGGAAAAGAATTGATTACCAGTGTTGCCAGGTGTAGTAAATTCGCACTACATTTAGTGAATTTATAAGCATTTAGTGCATAATTCAGTGCACAAGGCTTTTAGTGCAATTTTTAATTCAATTTAAGGAATTTCAGTGCATCCAAGATATATTTTGTACCGTTACTTATACAAATTTACTCTTACTGTGGATTTTAACGATAAAATTTTATTGTTTCTATTTTTCATAGTATTATTGCCTTCTATCTAAACCGCCCAAAGAAGCTCAAATACGAGTTAGACGTAAAGAGCATATCAATTTCTTCGGCACTTCATTCATTCTTTCGGTATAGTTTTTGTTGAAAAATTTTATGATTTGTGATTTTGCATACTTTCTCGAAACAGCAAACCAAACAACCAACCAACCACATACTCAACCAAACAACTAATCAACTGGCCAAACAAACAACCAATCAACCAACCAACTAGCCAACCCCTCAACCAACCAACTAGCCAACCAATCAACCAACTAACCGGCCAACCAATCAACCAACTAGCCAACTGCTCAACCAACCAATTAGCCAACCAACCACCAACCAACTAGCCACCAACCAACCAACTAGCCAACCAACCAACTAACTGGCCAACCAACCAACTAACTAGCCAACCAACCAACTAACTAGCCAACCAACCGGCTATCCAACCAACCAACCAACTAGCCAACCAACCAACCAACTAACTAGCCAATTAAATAACCAATCAACCAGCTAAACAACCAACAAATTAGCCAAACAAGCAACCAACTAGTCAACCAAACAAACAACCAACCAACCGGCCAAACAATCAACCAACTGGCCAACCAACCAACCAAATAAGCGGCCAACCAACCAACCAACTAATAAACCAAACAACCAACCAACCGGCCAAACAACTAACCAACCAACCTCAACAAAAGGGACCCCGGTACCTTCAGAATCAAAATCCATTGCCCAGGTATGGTTTCCAGGCCCCGGCCCCGATAAAAAAGGCGGTCCCAGTATAGCTCTAATTTTAATGTCACCTTTTGTTGCAGAAATTTTCATCTCAAAGATCCGTCTGAAAGTATGAGTTCTAATGATGAAATCTCGTAAAACTGAGCATCCGGTACTATGTTACTGCTCGGATATTGTACATTGTTCGAACGAAACATGCATTGCTAGCAATGGAGCCTCCTGCTTTCATTATGCTGAAATTCGTCCGACGGGTCGCGTTGTGAATCAGGAACACGTGTTCGGGTGCTTGCAGGATGAAGATCACGGCGGAGGAATCTGGCAGGTAGCTTCATCTAATGCAATTATCATGGCATGCTTTATGTCTTACTCACACATGCACAGGGGGAATCCCCCTATCACAACTTTTTGAAGGCGTACCCCCCCCCCCTCAGGCCGTTTTTTTCGAGCAGTAGACTGTCAAATTGATTCAAATAGTCAATTTTCTTCATTATTTTATATATTTTTGATGTTGCATTGCAGGTCATTTAATCGCCCTTCTTATCGTTACTGTTTTCATTCAAATTTAACCATAAATGTTCGTGAAGAATGAGATAAAAGGGATTAAGTGTTAAAATTTGTCAAAATTTAACATTAAATAGGTAAAAAATACTTATTAACCCCTTCCAAGGCAAGGAAACTCAGTTTACCCCCCCTTCCAGAACTTTTGACCGTGTGCATCTATGGCCTTACTCTTCGAGATTAATTTCATGTAAGCGAGCACATGTGAAAATATGTTCTTGTGAATTATGTTGGCTTACATAGGTAATGCTGACTTGAATCTATGTTAAATGTAAAATGCTGACAGACATTGTCCTAGTGATAGGAAGTTAATGTTAATGTTATTGATGTAAATGTACATTAATGTTAATGTTAATGTTAATGATATTGACTGTTAGGAAGTGTGAGATGGATCACTAATCTATAACGATAAGTTCAATAGTGCCCACTTCGGATTTGAATAAACGAAAAGCATATTTGATTAGAAAATCAAAATGCAATGATTTTTGTACATAAAAAATTGAAAGAACTTGAGGTTGAATGGAAGATGAGGTTAATTGAAAGAATTCATGGCATATGTGTTTAGTTATCAGGTATAAATCCTGAATTTTTAAAAATTGATTGCGCTAGACTCGGGTAGGTATCTCTCTAAATTGCAGTTTGCTTGCACACACCGTGCTTTTTAAATATCTTAACGCTTTGAAAACTAATAAAAATATACTTTTTTATTTCCGCATGCTCAAGAAAATTGATAAAATTGAAATACCTACGTTGATGAGGTATATACATACTGAATTAATTATACTGTTTAATTTTTTTCGTAATTTTATTGTTTTTTATCGAACACAATAAAGCGCAGCTTTAAATCGTAAATAAGCGCATTTAAATATAGATCTATCGTTTAAATGCAAGGCCCATGTTACATACATATAGATGCAAAGAGGTCAGGGTCATTAAAAATTGAAAATTAAAAAAGAATCAAAAATCGTCATAAGTTAATTTAGTCTCCACGCTTTTTTCGCCCAAAACAAATGTTAAAAATGGTCTAAATAGCCTATATAAACTCTTTTATTTGGAATCCATACATGATCTGGAGGTTTCACACTTCCTCCTTAGAAAAATTTTTACCCTCTCAAAAATTTTTCACCCCTCCTTCCTTATCCCCCAAAATTGGCGATTTTTCAAAAGTTTCCAAAACTTTCCTGAAAATTCGAAAAAATTGCTTTTTCAGCGTTTTTGGCTATCTATTTGCTCAATAGTATCAAATTTTCGGCGCTTCGCGCCATATACTCATTTTCGACCTATATATTGTTCAATTTATTCAACGTTTCTAATTTTTCCCCGGAATTTTCTCATGTATTATGTTCTAGAAAGATAGAGCATCGCCAGAAACGCTAAAAAACGATGTTTTTGACGCGTGTTTACAATATTTGGACCCTAAAAAAGGCATTTTAAAGTTTTCTCCTTTCCCAAAATTCCTTTGCTGTGCATGTCTGGTGGTAACACCACATTTCCAGATAATTTCAACCGCATTACAGCACTTTTGAGCTTAAAAACTGAAAATTTATTAGTCGATGGAAATAGTTTGATTTTCAGAAGATTTTGGCATTTTTGGGAAAACAAGACAAAAAATGATTCATCCGACGCTCGGAAAATTTTTGACATTGCTGCTTCTGTATTAAAAAAATAATGAATGCAGAAAATGTTCCCCTAGCTCAAAATCGTTCGGCAGTCTGCCTGTCTGACCCTTGATTACGGGCTAATACCCCTCATCGCTTAGGTGCATTTTTGATAATTACCTCTATGATTTAGAAATAAAATGTTTATTTTAATATTGGTATGTTGACACATATGGATACTGGGGGCGGGGTATGGGGGTATCCCCCTACCAGGAGTTTTGCAAGGCATACCCCCTCAGGCCATTTTGGGTTCAAAACTGAATGCTTAAATCATGAAAAAGCGTCAAATGACGCCTGACAGTGAAATTTCAAGTAAATACACTTATTTTTCGAGCAGTAGACTGTTCAATTTATTCATCTATACTCTTTCCCTTTTATCATTTTGTATATGTATATCTGTAGGTCATTCCATTGCCGTTATTGTAATTCTTTTCCTGCAAATTCAAGCATGAAAAATCAAACACGACTGATTAAGCACGAATATTCGACATTAAATAGGTTAAAAATTACTTAATTACCCCCACCTCCCTTCCCTCAAGGAAACTCAATTTACTCCCCTCCCAGAGTTTTTGACCGTGAGCATGTATTTAAGCTGAAACATGACGACGTCCTATATGTTTTGACGCTGGCCCGCAGCTTTCTAGGTACGCTGATGACCATACATGTAACAAGGGGATGGGGGATTCCCTAACCCAGAGTCGGACGTTCCTCTTTATTCCCCCCAGAGCCAGAAAATTTTTGACACCACTCCGATTTTTGGAAAGTATTTAATTTTTCGGCCGTTTTTAGACGCCTTTTGGCCGTTTTAGGTCAAAAATTAGTGGTCATCTCCCCCCCCGAAAAAGATGGCCGAGTACCCCCTCCCGAAATTTCGAGCCATTATATGTCTGCTGATGACTGAAATCCCATGGTATGTACACA